>CM070034.1:67462519-67477880 GCA_036250615.1 Ptychadena robeensis | reverse complement strand
GCTGTGATTGATTGGTGGTCGATTGCACGGGAATCTACCCGTGTGTGGCTAGCTTTAGGGCTTGTTCCCACTGTTGATCGCTTCCATTTAGTTGAATGAGCTTGTCCCCACTCCCACTTAAGGCCGCAACCGGGCGGGGCCTCCCTGACGTTCTGATCGTGGGCCACAGACACAACTTTTCTGCCCTGATCGTGCCCATAGACAAGAATGGACACAATTTTAGATTGCGTGTGGATGCAATAAAAAATTGCGTCCATTAATTCTCTATGGGCGCAATCAAGGGGCAATTTTCTTTTTAAAATCGTATGTAAAAATCGTCTGGTCAATCGTGCCTGGTCGCATCAGCAATCATGCGCGATTGGCTGCACGTGATCATTGCGCGTGATTAAGTGGGAACATAGCCTTACATCTTTGACATCAGTAACAACCAGTGACACAAGTCAACACACTAGTTTACTTTTGCCTGACCTGGAGTCCAGCACAACTCTGCAGTGAATATGCAGATCCAGGGGAAATGGTACATTCTAAGGGACCTAATTTAACAGTAATTATACTGTATTAATATTCAGGGAAATTGATGGGGCAGGAGTTTTGCTCAATTTGCATAGATTTGTCAAATGATCATAGAAAACAAAAAAAAACAAAAACATTTACACATGAGACTACACACTCACCTCCAAAAGTGAAGCTCAAACCCCTCACATTTATCTTTGCATTTTAGGCATGGTGCTCCAGCGCCTTCTTCATGACCTAGAGTCATCTGTCGAAAAAAAATAAAAAAAATAAATGATTATAATACACACAGCATTTTCTATACATTTACTAGATTCATGAGCATAACAGAAAGATTACAAAAAGATGACAGGAGACAAGAACAAGAGCTGCGATAAAAGATTAATGCATCATGATGTACATAAATCTCTTTAAATGTAAACACAATATGTAAAGTCATTATAAGGGTCCAGTAAAATATTATGGGGTTTATTACCTTCTGTTTTTTATATATAGAACCATATATTTAAGCTTTGTAGAAACAGAAGAGGTGGTCACTGATTTATTGATTGCATTAAAATAGCTCTGTACATTTTTAGACTATTATGTCTGAGTCTAGAACAATTTAGAATCACATTTTGCCCTTATTTGTAAACCAGCTGTTCCAGGAATGTGGAATTTTGTTGGTCTGTCTTTGTGTGGCTATGGACTGCGTCAGGAGGGAGGAGTAGCATTAGGAGGGTTGGTTTGCATTTGCTTGTACTTTGGAAAAGAAAGATTTTGAATTTATATCCATCGAGTACCAGACTTTGTTTGAGATGTTTTTGACAGGAGCAGCAATCCTTCAGAGGTTGTCCATATGGTTACCATGAGGACAATTGGTGGGTGGTTTAGAGTTTAGTGTGAACAAGCCCTTAGGCCTGTTTTACAGCTACAGAACCTTGGGACTTGTATACATTGGGTCAGTTATGAACTCTCCTGTAAAGTCAAATGTGCCAGACTGACACATAAGGGACAGGCAAACCAACAAAGTTCATGTATCCTTTTGGATGAAAAGAAGATGCTCTGTGTCAAATGTACATCATGAATGGTCAATTGTCAAGAACCAGCATATTCTCCGATTGAAGGGAAGTGAGACACATGCTGTCCATAACCAGTAGTACAAACTTATTTTTTTGAAGTACAGGAAATACACTGCTCAAAAAAAATAAAAAGGGAACAGTTAAATAAGTTTATTTGAAAAACAAACTTCAGATGAGCTGGGTCTCATGAACACTGCGACGATTAAGCAGCTACCCTGTTTACCCCATGATAAGCCATCCCCATCAAATAAGCCACCCACCGATTTTTCCCAAAAAGTTTAAATAAGCCACCCCCCCCGCAAATAAGACACCCACTGATACCTGCCCGAATCTCCCATTCGGGTGGTACAATGGGTAACTGTGTGCCTTTATCAGGGCTGGCTGCAGCGCAGAGTGGAGCAGGAAGTGACTACAAAGGCCTCTGCACCAGGAAGGACAAGCAAACTGCAGATACCTGCCGTAACGGAGTCTGTTACCTGGCCCTACCTCTAGAATCCAAAAAAAAGTGAGTCAGTAAATGGGGAGGGGACAATGATTGGCACAGAGTGATAAGAATAAGACATCCCCCTGAAAATAAGACCTAGGGCATATTTTGGCATTTCAAAAAAATGACAGTGCCTTATCAACGGGGAAACAGGGTAATGCGGAAGGGGCGGGGGCCGCGCCAGAGACTTCCATGTCAATAGAGGGGGGTCGGGAATATTAAGCAGTGTATGGCGCGGTGCGGCCAGAACATAAGGAAGGTTAACATTGTGATTACAAATCTAGACCTCCATGGGTTGATAAATTTGATTTCCATTGATAATGTTTGTGTGATTTTGTTTGTTTGTGTGTCAGCATATTCAACTATGTAAAGAACAAAGTATTTCATAAAAATATTTAATTCATTCAAGAAATTGTTATGTAGCTAGCACATATTATCTCACCTAGGCATCGAAAAACTAATATACTAGGTAAATGTATATACAATTGAACCTGAGACACCAAGTGTACAGTTAGTTGTTAAAGGTCAAGTGTTGCAATCAAGAAAATGGGCAAACATAAGGATCTAAAAAACTGGGACCAATTTTGATGGGGTGATCAGAGACTCACAAAAATGCAGGTCTTCTTCCAATATGCAATGGTTAGCACTTAGTTTAAGCAACATCATCTGGTTACAGCGTTTCAACACACTAATGTTCATGAACATCAAGACAAATGACGCCCATGCTAGCCTTATCCCATAGGTCACATTTTACTTTCGATAAAGTATATGGTCGTTATATTTGCATAATTTCCATCATTTACTTGGGGGTTTGCAAGAAAAAAAAAAAAAAGTCTGACCCATCAAGATTCTACCTCTCAACCTGAAGAAATTAAAAGAATCTGCTATAAACATCTGTGTCAGATACTATAGATCTGCCGTTCTGGAAGGACTTGCACAACAAGCTCTGAATTATTATTCTCAAACAAGTTCTCTCACTTGGAAGGTAATCTGTATTTTTACCTAGGTGGATGTAACCACTAATGGTTAAAAAGGCACAGAACCATGAATAGGTTTAGCAAGTGTACAGAAAACATATTATATCAATATGGTAATTACTATTCATGTACATATATGTAACAATAGCTTTTCTTTATTCAAAATTCTTTCCTTAAAAGGAGCTGCAGTGTCTGCCAGCGAGATACTATTATATGCCAAAAAAACAAATCATCAAATAACGTCTAACTAGAGAAATAGAGCAATACCTCAAAACTATTCCAATGACTTAAGCCCCCCATACACGTTTTGAATTTCTGCCGATCTCTTGGCAGATAGGAAATCCGCTGAGCACCCTTTGTGTTCCGGCACTTTGGACTAGGCAGCTGGTCCCCATCCAAAGTAATTAAATCGGTCTACGGATTATGTCCGTAAAGGCTTAGATTTCGGGCCGAATTACAAGTTTAAGCTTTAGATTTTCACCAAATTTTTCGGCACGCCCATTGTGAGAAAAAAAAATCTAAAAAAAGGTGGAAATCTAAGTGTATAGGGGGCTTAATTATTTCAACTTTTACACATAAAACAATGTCACGTACATACATACACTAGCAAACCTACTAGGAAGTTAATAAAGGATTAATGAATTACAAAGTCTTTTACATAACAGTCTAAACAAGTCCCAGCTCCAGCCACTATGTGATTGGCAAACCATATAAAATGCAGACTTCCCGGCTAGGTACTTGTAAGTGGCAACATTGGAAGTACTTGTTGTGTAATATATATAAATATATATATATATAACACCAATGGCCTATATTCTGCATATATTTGGACTCTGTTAGGAGAAGCTTCCACTGTGCCCCAAAGAAAAACATTTATGCTGGACAACAAAGGCTACCAAAAGCATCTGGGAAAATTACAAAGTCTAAAATATTTTGCCACCATACCAAAAATGGTACATTTGGAGAAAAAAAATGTAGCATCACCTAAAGAACAGTATCCTGCTTCTGGGTGGCTTTTCTTCAGCTGGAACTAACTTTTTAAATCTTTTAGTTTATTTCTACAGGTTACAGATAAGTCACCCTTTGTCCCAAGCATTCTGGTCTGGGATATATCCAAATCAACAAAATAATTGTACAGCCAATTAAAATGTTAGGAATGGCGCGATTAGAGCCCAGACATGAATCCAACAGAAATGTGAGGGAGACATGCAAGAAATAGCCAAAAGTGGGCAAACAATGCCAAATCAAGGTGTGCCATGCTTATAGACAAAGACTGCATCTAATAAATCAAAAGGCACCACCCAAAAAGATATGTTTGCTTTTGAATTGGTCATATTTAACATGAACAAGTGGAAGAGTTTTATGATGAAATGATTTATGACATGATTTATTGGGGTTCTATTTTTTTCATATTACAAAACACCAAGGGTGTGTACTTTTTATATCCATTACAGATGCAGTGAAATTAATATAACCAAAATACCAGATGTGTGTTACAGATTACCTCTGTGTCTAGAATAATCATGTGATTCTGAAAACTCCAAAAAGGTTTAGATAGCAACCCTGTGATAACCAACAGGGGTGACATTCCCCTACAGCACATATAGCTACCTGGTGATCCCTAAGAGGGGTGACAAACTTTGAAGTCATTGATGCTGATCTGACAAGGGACAAGACATTACAGCATTAGGCATAGTTCCTCATAAAATGTGAAAGAGCTGGTATAAGGTCAATGTGAAGAGAATTTAGAAGAATGGCTTCAGTCATTGACTGGCTGGTAACAGAAACAATCCTTCTGGGGTTGTTTGGATAGTGGAAAAAGCACACAATCTGCTTCCCATGCTGAACTCAGGAGGCTACCACCTAATTCACTGTCCATTTCTAGATAGCTATCTTCCAGACAATAAAGTCAGGGGGTTGTGTGCCGTTTTAAATATGTTCTTCAACAAATTCATTTGATGTCAAACATCTGTTGCTTTCTATTGATGATGTGTACAATGGCTAAAAGGGTTTTGCGAATGGCAAGATTTATTCTAGAAAGGTCATTAATCAGGCCATTTGCATCCACAGATGACAGTCACATGTCGAAACATCTGCAAACATGTAAACAATGACATCAGTTGAACTCAACGTTAATGGGAAAATATTTAGATGCACAAGCAATAAAATATATCCATTTATGGAGAATCAAACTTCTACCATAAAGACAGTATACTTACCCGCATTGGTTTGTTGCTGAATACAATTACTAATAAGAAATGCCTATATACGGCATTCTTCACTCATAAATGGTTCCTTGTATGAAACATCCAAAAATGTGACTGGATGTCAAACAAGTCCTCCCTCACTTTTCAGATAGTGTTCATCTGATTGATTGAAGAACAGTAGCCAGAACTTCCATGTAGAAGTATTTTAAAGCCTAGATAAAGTCAGGAGGAATCACCCTATGGAAGGCCCATACCTTCTTCCATTTTACCTTCTACCACCCTCTTCAATTAGTAGAAGTCTACTTAGAAGCTTCACCACTGGCTGGCAAATATTTTTCATAAACTGGTTTAAAGCTCTTTAATAAGAGATATACTCGATACATCTCTGCATTGCGCAGGAAAGAGCAGCACTACCAGCTATTAAGACTACATTTACATGGTCCCTTTCCAGGCTGTTGTCAGCAGCCAAAAATGACCAGTAGCTCCTACGGGGTATGTCAACCTTCACTGTCCGCTTGGCTGTTGGACCCGCTGAAAGCAGTGTAAACAGACGGGGAGTAATGCATATGTATGGGATGCAGTGACATCCCCGTCAAGGCATGTGATTAACATAGGGGGCATCAGTGCATCCCTAAACGCTGTGGAAACATTACCTTAGGGATCATTTACATGGGTGGTTTGTAACCGCCTGGTAAACGTGCAATTAGCACTACCGTCTGGTGAGTGCCTCATGTCATGCTTTTCGGGCTTTCATCCAATATACTTGACATGGGGGTGCTATCTAAATGCCCACTAAGAGTTTACACACCTGTGCAGGTGCATGCAGGTCGGTCATTTTCCAGGCTGCTGCCAACTGACAAGCCTGGAAAGCGACCATGTAAATGTAGTCTTAATGGCTGGTAGTGCTGCTCTTTCTTTAGCAATCCAGAGATGTTTCGAGTGGAGGTCGACATACAGCCCAGTGTCAACCTCTTGGTCGGCGGACCCACTGAATGCCATGTAAACAGGCGGGGCAGAAAGTCATGCATATGTATGGGATGTGCCGACATTCCTGTCAAGGCATGCGATTAACGCAGATGGTATTAACGCATTCCTTAACACCGTGGAAACATAGCCTAAAGTTCGCCATACACCTATCTGTCAGATATCCTTAAGATCTACCAACAACTATGTTGTATAGGAACCTCGGCGATTGAACATAGGTAGGCATGATGGTTTAGAAAGTCCCTCATATTACATGGTTTTGGTTAAACAAAAAGGAAATGTAAAGGAAATCTGACATAGAAATCTTAAGGTGTATGGGGACCCTGAGTAATCTGCTATCTTATTTCATACACAGAGTGAGAATGGGGATTGCTGGTATATGCAGTTTGTCAGTTTATTTCCTGGACTTCTCAATACCAGTGGAACACTGGACAACCCAATCTCCACACTGTTTAGATTCAAAAGAAAGAAGGGCAGAAAAAGCTTTGAGCTTCTGCAATAAATATCTAAAATGTAGGCATCAATATCTTACTTATTCTTTCTACAGCAATAGGCCACAGTCAGATCATACACACTAAGGTATATGCATATTTGGAATCAATAAAAACACTTTCTTTTCTTTAGCTCTATATCTTGACAGGGCCTACCAGACCTCTAATGTAAACAAACAGCAGGTTGTACTTAGTGGTTGGAAACTGAATGAAACATAACCCAATGTGACATTCACATCAACCGACATCAGCGGTCGCTTGATGTGAATGTCTTGTATTAAAGACTGACTAATAAAAGTGCTAACCCATTGCAGTAAATCAACAATAACTTCCTGTCTTTGCAGTGACTATGGGCATACAAGTTGTATTTGTTTACCATACATGGGTCTATAATTACAGATAGTTTTCTGGTACTGGAAAATAGAGGATTTAATCCATGGGGTGTTTAAGCAGCCCTGGGTTAGGTGGTGAATGCATCTGACATGTTGGTCCAGTATCACTAAAGGCTAGAAATAATGATGAGGAAGCATCTTACACAGGGAGGAAACAGACATCAGGGGCACCCACATATCTGACAGAAGCTTCAGTTTTTTCACCAGATAAAGTTCTTCAGAAATTAGGACTAATGTATGCCATATTCTTGTCAATGAGTGCGCTAATGATCCAGATTTCCTTGATACCTATACCATACACTGTAAACACTACCCAATTTTTATTATAACAAATAGCGGAGCTGTTTTAATAGTTAACTATATAAAGCATGCTGATGGAATGATGGTTACTACCAGTGCTCCCCATTGATATTACTAAGGCCCCCATACACCTTACAATTTCTGCACAATCAACTTTTCTTCTATTAAAACCATGTAATATGGTTTTAACTGTCTAAAGGCCCCCATACACCTGAAAAGCTGGGACTGATAGATGTGCAACGTGATGACATCATCACGCTGCACTCTGTTGCTCAGAGTATTGGCGGGCACACCGATTTTGCCTATGTATTCTATCAGGGAGGACTAGCACTACATAGTTGTTGGTAGATCTAATGGAAATTGTATGGAGTGATCTAAAGGTGTATGGGGGGGCTTTAGAAACAGAACAGCCCCAAACAATACATTAAGCATCAATAGATTTATGGGATATTTACATTTATGAGAAATATTGACTAGTGTACGGCCACCTCCCTACAGGTAAGTATTAGGGCTTTTTTACATAAAAATACTGCATGGTTTACCAGCAACTCAGGTGTAACGTGACATACTGCTTTAGCATCATGCAACAGGGTGCATATAGTGTGAAAGAGCATGAAAAGCCATTATCAAAACAAAAGTGTAGAGTTATCTAGTTACCAGTTGATAATCGGTGACAAACTCATCATAGGGAAATTCCGATTACAAAATAATGGGGGCAACATTTTCTACTCTATCCAAAGTGTGAACCCCCAAAACTTTCAACTACATCAAAAGACAAAACTTTCTTAACTAGTTTTAAATATAGTAGAGGCACTGGAACCACTGTCAGGTTTTATATTTGCCTGTTAGTGAGACCCCCCCCCCCCCCCCCCCCTTATAGTTGTCCTGATTAGTAACATTAGTAGAATTGGGAGTGCGGACAGATATAATAATAGGAAGTAACCACCAGAATGGCAGAAGAGGGTAACTCAATGAGGACACTTGTGTGGCAGCAGTCAAAGTGAAAAGATATCATCTCACTTCCTGTTGCATCAACAGAGCAGGAAATAAGACACAAATAGCAAAAGAAAAACCTAATAACAGTTTCATCTTCCTATACTCAAATAATAATAACAATAAGTAGAATAATATTAATAATAAAGTGTTTAGATAGATTTTAACCCTTTGATGTCTCAGTATGAAGACATTATTAGTAGCACAGTGTTGTGATGAGTAGAGAGGGAGTGTGAGTAGCCGAGCAGGAAATGCGCCTCTCCCCATGTGTGACATGTGTAGGGTGTAGCCATGCCGGATAGATAGGTGATCACAGGGTGAGCTCACCTTCTTCACTTTGCTCTCCAGGTCCATGGTGCTAGATGTCAGTGTGTCCGGGAGATGTCAGATGTCCTGTAGATGTCTGTGTGTCCTGTAGCTGTCTGTGTGTCCGGCGGAGCCCGCAGCTGTCAGCTCTCATATACTTCTGCTTCCTCCAACTTACGTCCGCTGTCCTGCGGCTCAGCACTAATAGTGAACAAAAGAAGGATGTTATCCAATCAGAGCCAGCACCTCGCTGATCGGTAGCCAATCGAGTGAGCAGTAAAGGTCCCGCCCATCGGAGTAGCCTGCAGTGAGGTGTGCTGAGTGTGCAGGACTGCCCCGCCCGCAGGTAGAAGTGTGAGCAGAGGGGTCACCCCCTCCGGTGTCCCGCTCAGCCCCCCACTTATACTTTATGACTGGGACATGGGTGTGCCCTGCATACTGACTATGTGCAAGCTGTGTACTGAATGCTCAGCCTTGTCATAGGCATTATGTAGATTCATTACTGAAGTTCACTAGTGTAGAAGAACTACAAGTCCCAGCAGGCTATGATTTGTATACCATGTGCTGTGTCTCTGTATAAGATGTCAGATAGTAGTTACAGCACCCAGTCAAGTAACTTCATTTCCTGTTCTGATGAACTGTTTGCTTGGCAGCAGCAACAGATTAGAACAGATGTGATAAGGTTTAAGCTAGCCATACACAGTCGGATTCCATGGCCGATCGATCACCTATTCGAACGATTACGGCGATCTCAGCGGGAATCGGAGGTCTGATCGATCGGCCAATTAAGTGTGTCCGATCGCTACATACCACCTTGTCCCACGGATTCCTGGACGATTCCGTGTCCGATCGCTTACTTCCCAAATGGCAACTCCCCCTGATGTGTGCAGAATCGGATCAGAAAGACCAACATGTTGGTTCTCTGTCCGATCCGATTCTCGTTCGGGGTCCGATCCCCGAACGATCGGACGTGATCGGACGGACAAGGTGGGCTTCACGCGATTCCGGGACGATCATTTCGCGTGCACGCGCCCGGAATTGATCGTCCCGGAATCCGATGGGAAACGGACCCGTGTATGGGGGCCTTAATTCTCACTTAAACGATCAGCAGCGGTACAGACGCAATTTTAAATGCGTGCAATCACTGTCATTAAGTTGAATGGGCTTGTCCCCACTTCCACTTAAGGCGGTGGGCGGACACGATTTTTCAGTCCTGAGCGCGCCCACAGACATGTATAGACATGATCAAATAATGTGTGTGGATGCGATAAAATCGCATTCATTCTCTATGGACGCGATCTGGCAAGGTTTTTCCTTTGGGATGGTCCTGTTACCCAAAATGCACTTTAAAAAAAATTGTGTGTAAAAATCATGTGGGCGCACCGCAGCTCATCACCTAAGTGGGGAGGAGCCCTTAAGGGGGGCCATAGACGGTTCGATTTGATCACAGCAATTGATCTGTTGTGCAATCAGCCGCAAATAGAACACTCAAACTTTAAATTCAGCCAAAAATCTGCCAAGAAATCAATCTAACAAATTAAAGACATGTCATAATTTTTAGATTGATCTCTTTACTTTGGATGGGGTGCGTGACCCATTCTCTGCACGACTGTAGCATGCGTGATGACGTCATCATGCACAGTCGATCTGCCGGCAGATCAAAGAAGAAACGAAACGCCTATGATGGGCTTAGGCCACATAATAAATGATATCCAGCACACCAGTTACAATGAAGGAAAATCTTTATTAGAAATGACAGTGTTCACTATGGGGCTTCTTTACTGCAGTTTAAGCAAAGGCACAGAACTGAATGTATGGACTGGGGTGTCAAACTCACAGCAGGCTAAATGTAAAAACTTGGACAAAGTCGTAAGTAAATGAAAATCTTTATATTTATATAAAAACATATTTACACTGTGGGCCATTTTTGGTCAATGGGCTGGAGTTTGACACCCATGGACTACGTACACATACACACTGTACAAACAGGATTGGGGCACACATGGACAACAAATCAACTGTACAGTGCAAACTGCGTGTGTCCATGTGTGCCCCATCCCTGTGGGTCTGGTTTTGTGCTTTGCCATCCCCTAGACCAATTTAGGTACCCGTCTCCATAGCTCTACCTTCCCTGTAGCCCTCCAGCAGCTGCACTCACCAGAATTCGCAATATATGGATATTCGCAATGGCGGATATTCGTCATATTATGCTTCAACATTGTTTACTGTCATGCATCGCGCATATTTGTGTGCATTGCAAATGGATATGCACAATATGCACAGCGCTCATTCTGGCTAAGATCACAGAATGAATAAAAGAAGCTGGTTCGCGAATCTTTGCGAATAAATGCGAACAGCTACGCACGATGAAAGGCAATACAATGCAGTCGAATCGAATTTTACGAATTTTGAATGTTCCTTAACCTCCCTAGTGCTTCTGACGGCACTATCTTGTCCTGCACTTGCTTATGCAGTATTGCAGCTGACGAGATGGAGTCGTCCAGCTAAGCTCAGATCTCCCGACAGCAGCACACCTTGCTCTGTGCTGTCCGGGATCTGAAGCTTGCTGGCATGTCACCTCTCTCCCTGCCTAATTTGCATATTACATTCATATGCAAATTATGACATCTTCAAAGAGCACACCTGGAATATCACCCCCATTGTCATTTCCAGATGTGATCTTTGAAGTTAACCCTTTCAGAGGGTTCCAAATGCCAATGTATTAGAGTATTAGATACAGTGATAACTGTATCCAATACAATTCAAAGTAAAACAAAACACATTTCCAATTGTAATAAAAATGTTATTATAAACAAACATAAATACTGTTTTGAAATCTTTCATACCAAATAAGTAGTGATGGCCGAACATCGGCCAGGACTGTCCGCGAACGGGCGGGTCGGAATTCTAAAGAAGTCCGCCGTCTGCCTGTTCGCAGACAGATTCAAATTCCCCGCCTCTAGGCATAAAGCCGGTCTCCTAGTGAAAAGACCGGGTCGGAGCAGGAAGTGACATCAGTGACGTCACATCCGGTCCCTGGAACGCATACTGGAACGCATAGTTCCTGGTTCCGTGAGCCGGATGTGACGTCACTTCCTGCTCCGACCCGGTCTTTTCACTAGGAGACCGGCTTTATGCCCGGTCTTCTAGTGAAAAGATTCTTCCTCTGGCACGATTACACAGGTTGTGATCCTGCCGCGGGAAGAATAGAGATCATCTTCTCGCTGGCGAACGGAGCGGGTCGAACACCCGCACTGCTCGCCGGCGAGAAGATGGGCGAACATCCATGTTCGCCGCTGAACTGTCCGCCTTGCGGACAGTTCGGCCATCACTACAAATAAGTATTCAAGAGATTTAAGCATTCAAAGATACATTTTATAATTTTTTTTAAATGTACTTTTTTTTATAATAATTGTGTGTTTCAAACATTATTATATTCAGGATGTCTATTAGACTCTTATACAGACAGATTTTTGGAAGTTACAGTCCTACAACATAAAAAAATTCCATTAGAGTCTTGTGCGCTTTTGGTACAGAAATCTGGACCTTGCAAGAGCGCTAGGGAAGTTAATATATTCACGAAATCACATGCCGCTCAACACTACCCAACAGTACTGCTTTAAACACCCAGATCTCATTCATTTTTTGGCATAAAAACCAAGGAGCTAGTAACTCCTGGGTTGCAGTACAATTTAAACCCTTATGTGTAACCCTTTATTGACATGTTCCAGCTGAGAGTGCTTTTCTCTTACCAGATGTTGGCATCGTTGCTTGGTTGGTTACTCTCATGTTGAGCCCTAAGAAAAGTGATGTCCTAACATGGGCCGCGGCCGTTTGCAAACAATCGGACTTTAGCAAAAGTCTGATATCCACATGTTTGGGGCTGCAGCGTATTCTTCCACCGCGTGCCGTGTGCATATTATTTCGCCGGCTGGATTCCTGCGTGGTTGATCCGGTCGGCGAAAGAATTCTCACACTGACGGCAAATGCTTAAGCCCCCCATACACC
Source organism: Ptychadena robeensis (assembly GCA_036250615.1). Classification (NCBI taxonomy): domain Eukaryota; kingdom Metazoa; phylum Chordata; class Amphibia; order Anura; family Ptychadenidae; genus Ptychadena; species Ptychadena robeensis. Next base: position 67,465,164 of record CM070034.1, on the reverse strand, counting down.
TTACAATCTTTTCATACAATTTCTGTACAATCAACTTTTCTTCTACCAAAACCATGTAATATAAGGACCTTTTTAATCCTTCCAATCACTATGTATTCTATCAGGGTGGACCCTGCACTACACAGTTGTTGGTAGATCTAATGCAAATTGTATGGATCATTCTTAAGGTGTATGGGGGGCTTTAGATAGTGGGGAGTGTCACGATGCGACCGCCCGGCTAGCAAACCCAGTCGCAACTTCCCGGGCTCGGCCCATAATAGAGAGGCTGCGGCTAAATAAGCTTGCCGGATAAGCCGCGATCACGCAGATTGACACGGTCAGTCTTACCGATCCTGCAATCCTGACCTACCTACCCAAACCGTAGGTGCGCTGCCACCAAGTGTCGGTCACTACCCTAACAGATCTGATTGTACAGTGTATGGGCTCCTAAAGTCGATCTTCCGACCGTGGAGAGATGGACTAGGATCTGCCTGACTGCTCAACCCACTCGTGAGCCAGTCCTATACACACCATACAATCACACCCCAATCGTGTAATCATACACCGATTGACATACACTCTAAGACAATTTCTAAGCAACCAAAATCGTTACGCGTTACACACTGCGGGGTCGGGGCTCAGTTCATCGGGGGATCAAAAGCAATTGAAAAATCATACAGGCTATTAAAGGTAAAAATAACCAAAAGGTCTCTTTAATATCTGACAGAGGAGTAATCTGTCTGAAACAGTGCTTTACAGAAAAATGATTATAATAAGAATTTAAGTAAACAGCGAATCAGACATCATATATATAAAATAAATGGGATAAAAGAGAGAAAATACGTTACTCAGGTCATAGGACCGAAATCCTAGGCACAAATCTTGGTTCCAAACATCGGTGCTCTCTGACTCCGCGTCTGTGAGCGTCTCTCAGCGTCTTTCTCAGTGTGTCCCCCGTCTCTCCCCCCTCCTCCCTCCTCTATTTTTAACCCCTCAGTGGCTGGGGAGGAGTTGGAGGTGGGCTCATGTGCTGACCCCTCCCTTGTGTTGTTGTGACTTCTTACACACTTTTAAGAAAACGTCCGTCATTCGGACAGGAGGTGTGCTATAATATTCCCATCCGCGTCATCATGTAGAGCATAAATTGGGTGATATTTTGAGTATAAATATCATACCCGGATTCTATCCCTAGCAGGAGAAATTAATTTCTCAGAGAGAGAACCTTCTTACCCTGCCGTGTTTGATATGTGTGTGGCCGTAAGATTATCAAGGTTACATTGGAATATCCCATCCGGTGATCACAGGGGTTCCTGGGCATTTTCTAGTGAAATATGAATTTCCTCCCTGCTACGGCCGAAGGGGTCAGATTAAGGTTGCTCTCCGTCCTCCCTCCTGTGGTTTATGATGGCCCTGGTTCTGCTAACCCCCTTGAAGCCGGGTTGTAAAACATTACGACCTGGGGTGCAGGGACGACAGGCCTAAGACCTCTGACCTCTACTGATAAGGATGTTCCTAGTGAATCCTGAAGAAAACTCCATCTGACTAAATGTTTAAAGGGGAGCCCCGATCCTAACTTCTTGTTACACCTTCCCCCCAAGTCGCTAGCCGAGGGTCCAGTCTACTGGACCTGACCCAAGGCTGGCACACTTACCTGTTCCACTGTGGGCGACTCTATTCCTCGCCGGGATAAACCATCCGCATTGGCGTGGAGGGAGCCCTTCTTGTGCTGTATGGTGAAATCGAATTCCTGCAATACCAGGCTCCAACGCAGGAGTTTGGTATTTTCTCCGGATACTCGATTTAACCAGCTCATCGAGTTGTGATCGGTGATCACGGTGAACTGCCGGCCGTAGAGGTACGGCTGCAGCTTCCGCAAGGCCCAGACTATGGCGAGACACTCCTTCTCGATGGTGGCGTAGGCCACCTCCCGAGGTAACAGCTTCCGGCTCAGATAGAGAACCGGATGCTCTTCCCCGGCGGAATTCACCTGGCTCAGAACCGCCCCCAGACCAAAGTCCGAGGCCTCGGTTGGACCATGAATTTCCGTTGGAAGTCTGGGGCCTGTAGTACAGGGGCACTGCCAAGGGCGCCCTTCAGGGCTTGGAAGGCGCGCCCGCAATCTGAGGTCCATGACACCAGTTTGGGCAGTTTCTTCTTGGTAAGGTCGGTCAGAGGTTTGGCGAGAGTGCTGTAGTCTCGCACAAACTTCCGGTAATACCCGGCCGTTCCCAAGAAGGACTGTACCTGTCTCTTGGTGATGGGGGTGGGCCAGTTGGTGATGGCTTCTACCTTGTTGAGGTCCGGCCTCAACCTTCCACTTCCTACCCTGTGGCCCAGGTACTGGACTTCTGTCATTCCCAGCTGACATTTGCTAGGTTTGACAGCCAGTCCACAGGGACAGGGACAGGTGCGTCAAGTGCTCCTCCCACGTGTCGTCCAGGTAGGCAACAGAAAATTCCTCCTGACCTTCCAACAGCCCATTCACCAGCCTCTGAAAAGTGGCAGGTGCGTTTTTCATCCCAAATGGCATTACAGTAAATTCATACAGATCAAATGGAGTGATAAAGGCAGAGCGTTCCCGCGCCTCAGTACCAGTACCAGTTTGGCAGTACCCGCGGCTCAGATCCATGATTGTCAGATAGCTGGCGCTGGCCAGTCTATCTAGC
>CM070034.1:67428562-67440876 GCA_036250615.1 Ptychadena robeensis | reverse complement strand
ATGTGGCTAATAGCTGAATGCCTCCTCTCTCGTCACCTTTCTGTAAGATAGCTAGAATCTTATGGACCCTTTAATTGATGGTCTAAGTTGGTACTCTTTTAGGCCGTTAGGAGCGACGGTACGGGAAAGCGATCTTTGTGCACATTAATTGCCCAGTCAAAGCCTGCGCCTAAGCACCCACAGGAGACGTTGCAGGAAGTGACTCGCTAAGCTTCCGTGAGCTCCCGATATGACCACCCGAGTGATGACGATCATCTAAGTGGCAGGGTTCTGGTTATCTGGCGGGGTCAAAACTGCGTCTGGGCCGACCTGTTTGTGTGCCGTCCATGGTATCAGGTTCAATGAAAGACGGGGGGCCGGAAGGGTCGTAAAATCATTAAGGGTAATGGCATCAAGGCTGGCAAAAAGGTGCAGTCACAATAAAGCGCCTGCAAAAAAATGGCGGTAAAATGAATGTGGGCCAGAATTTGAGGTTGATCAAAGTAAGGTATGTCCCACTATAAGGTGTGTTTGTGACAGGCGTCACAGTGCCGAAGGGAGGGTGTGGGAGGAAGGATCTGCGGGTATATGTTTAGAAGATATCTATAGTCCAAATCTCAATTGTTAAAATGTTTAGTTAAGTGTATTCTTGGGCTGATTTTTTTTCCGCTGAGCCCGCTTGATTGGGCACAGTCGGCCGGCCAAGAAGCGTGTGCCCGGACAGAGAGAGCTTTGTCCGGGGAGGGCCAAGAACTGCATGTCGTAGATGTGGTTGCGAACCGGTGTGGGTGTTCCGAGGTCGATGCAAATGTGTGATTTACAATGAGAGGAGAACAAAGTAACAACCTCTCTGAAACAACAATGCTGGGAGGCTGTGGTTGCGGCTGCAAAGGCACGACAATAGGTTGAAGTTGTGGAAACAGATCAAAACCCTGACCGAATCCATGGATGGTCAGGTCTTTTGAAGTGTCCTCTATTGCAAGAAAGGTTGGCAATATAAGGTGAGAATTGGTCACTGATTATGTGTTTGGGTTTTTTGTTTTGTTTAATGTCCGAATGTATAGTTGTGATGTTTAGATGTTATATTAGGTTTCATCACACAACTGGTAAAATAAATATTGGGTATACATTCGTTTTAACTTTGTTAAGGGCCTAATAATTATAGCCAGTAAATAGTCACCTTACACACACAGTATCCCCCTAAAATAGACTAAAACTAAAAAACAAACAAAAGCTACAATTTCCCAAATATTCAGCTTTGAATTAAGGATTTTTTGGGAATTCATTGAGAACAGGGTTGTTGTTCACTGATAAAATTTTCCTCACAAATACCACTTGCCTAATATCTCTGCCCTCCCTGTATAAGCTGGTAGGTTGTCCCAGGTAAGTTTCTGTTGGAGATTCTAAATATGCCACCTTTTAACATTACAGGAAAAAATAACAATATTATTCTTGAGTGATCATTTAATTTATATAGCGCCGACATATAACAAGCATGCCGTACAATACATTATAGTGGAGAATACCAACACATAATAACAACAAACAGGTACAGGTAATTACACAGTTCTGTGAGAGGAAGGGACCCCTGGCCCGGTTTGGCTTACAATCTAATATGTTGGGACAAGGTATACAATAGGTGGGGGAGGGGGGGGGGGGGGGGGGGGGGGGGGGGGGGACTGGCTTGTGTGGATGTTAGGAAGAAGATGGGTAGGCGAGACTGAAGAGGTGGGTTTTGTTTAAAAGGTGCATTTTTAAAGTGGCCAACAAGAAGATCAGTCCTTATAGGGGCGAGGGAGAGAGTCACAGAGAGTAGAAGCTGCCCTAGAGTAGTCCTGAAGCCTTGCGTGTGATGAGGTTATGATGGGGAATGTGCATGAGTAAGATACACTGGAGGAGCGGAGAGGGGGCGGTTAGGGGTGGATATTGGTGTACGCATGTTGGAGATGTAAGAGGACAGGAAGTATGTGGGGATGATTTAAAAGCACGGCACAAGAACTTTGTTGAATTTAATTCTCCTGGACGTTGGAAGCCAGTGTAGAGATTTTCAGAGAGGACCAGCACATGAGGAGGGGTTAGAGATAAAGATGAGTCTAGCAAGCAGCCTTCATTGATGAACAGAAGAGGGACGACAGTTTTTTGTAAGAGGGAGACAGGAGGATGATGTTACAGTAGTCCAACGAGAAGATGATGAGAGCTGTAACCAGGCTTTTGTGGTCGCTGGGAGCGAAGGGGTGGATCTTGGAGATGTTTTTTGGAGGATGGAAGTGGCAGATCAGGATCTAGCAATGTTCTGTATGTGGGAAGTAAAGGAGAGTGCGGAGTCGAAGGTGACACTAAGGCAGCGAGCTTGTAGAATGGGGGAGAATAATGTTCTAGCACATTTGAACTTAATTAAACCCAGCCATACACGCATAGATCTGCGGGCGATTTTGTGGCTGACTTTTATTTTTTTAAATATATTTTTACTGTCTTTTTCATTTCACTAAATAAAAAACCAAGAAATTATGTACAACTAACGGGCGCCTCGTTAAGTCCTTTTTTTGGGGGGGGGGCCTACAACTATAACGCTATTTCTTCACCGGGGAGAATACAGGTGTCACTGCTCCATCATCCCCCGGAATCCCAAGGGCAACACAGAGCGACCTTGAACTACCTACAAGCCATATACCAAAGGCCTTCTTATTTCATGGTTTTTGGCACATGAGCATACACTTGTGTTCCAACTATCGAAAGGGTAAGTAACCCTAATCAAACGTTGACTCTACACAGCCTGACTCTGAATCTCCCACCCATTTGATTTAGGGATTTATCTGAACTCCTTTGTTTCCTGCTTTTCTTTTGTTTTCTCCACCACTTCTATACTCACCCTTTGTTCCTTACAGCCAAAGTCCACATTATAGGCACAATCTGTAAAAAATAAATAAAAATAATGTAATGATACACCTTTAAATATCCCCTTATCACTCTCTTATGATGTCCTAAAACCACAGGGAGAAAATACAATATCTCTAAAAGAAGTGACAACCAGATAAGACATAGTTACAGATATACTATATACAAGCCTATGGAGATACGTTTATCCAAATAAAAACCATTATCTGGTGGTCTCCAGTGGCCATTAATGATACTGCAGTTAAGTAGCCCCCGGAAGATTGTCAGCTGAATATGGAATCTCTCATATGGTTCCAGGGAAAAGCAGGTATGTATTTTTATTAGGGAGTGGAGAGCTTCTTGACCATTATGGGGGCTCAGAGGCAAGTCAAATTTTGATTTGATATATTTAACTTTCAGTATACATTCACTCCAAATGTGAGGATGTACATATTGGAGAAGAGCACCAGCTGCTGGAGAAGCCAAGAATAGGGAAAGTATTCATCTCTGTTACTTCCCCAAGCCTAAATAAATGTTTAATTCCTATTTTAGAGGGAAGCTGTAGAGGATTTTGTTGAAGGACATGTTATTTCCCTTATACTAAACAGGCACTACAGCCTTATGATGCGGGGAAACCACCACAAGGGAATTTTTCAACTGATGCCATTCATCTGTATGCTCTACTGATGTATTTATCACACAAGAGTTTTACAACTTTCACCCAAGATGAATGCTTTCAGTTTTATTAGTAAAATATCTGAATCCTGAGTGAAAGTTATATAAACTAAAGCTGGGCATACACGTTTCAATTCCTGCGAGATCTGATCCCCAATCCGATGCCGTGCGCACTCCCGCATCCCTTAAGGATCGGGTTGTGCAGGAATTGGAGGCTGCAACTGACGAGGATTGGGCTTAAATCAGCCGTCCTGTCGGATCGCACAGTTATCCAACAGGACGGTTAATTTTAACTCGATCCCATTAAGCTGGCCATACACCTTCAGATTTCTCTGTCAGATTTCCTTCAGATCAGATTTTGTTTTACCAAAACCATGTAATATGAGGACCTTTCTACACCTTCCAATCACTATGTATTCTATCAGGGAGGACACTATACTACATGGTTGTTGGTAGATCTGATCTGATCTGAAGGAAATCTGACAGAGAAATCTGAAGGTGTATGGCCAGCTTTAGTCCAGCTGGGGACGGCTACCCCCAGCTGAAGTAATGAGCTGCACTTAAAGAGTGCCGTCCGATTCTCTGCACTAGCGGGCGTGATGACGTCATCACGCCACTCCTAGTGCAGAGAATCGGATAAGGAATAGACAGTAAATCGTACCATCTATTCCCAGCTTTACATGTCACAGGTATTCTAATTGTTTCCTTTGGACATATACTATATACTATAATTAGAACATTGCATAAGAACCTAGAAACACTAATCTAGACTAATAAAGTTGTAAAAACACTTTCAACCTTTACTTTGCCTTAGCTTGCACTATTCATATCTAAAGCATGGTTATGTTCACTACACTACCTCTGTTGAAAGTGGGTTACAAACATCAACCTCTATTTTAGTAAATTAATTCATTCTAAGGTAAATTTTAAACTTACCTTCTGCTAGTTTGAAGTTATGTCCTCTATGTTCAAACTGCCCAGAAACAGGAAATCAGAAAAGTAACAGAACTTTTTCGAGTCAGGTATGTCCAATGTCTGGCCAATTGTGGCCTTGCTCAAGTTTTCATCGGCACACAGCATCAGTCATAAAATCAGTAAAATGCATGATATGCAAAGGCATTGCGCACAAGGGAGACACCATTTCACTCCCACAGGTGAAGTGACACCAAGCTTTTTACCCAGTTCTGTTTTTTATATATGGCTAAAGTCATTAAAAGGACTCCTATCTCCCTCAACCACTGCTGCAATATAATTGTGAGAGCTGCAGCACAATCTTTGGCTTGCCCCCCAATAATACAGACCTAAGTTTACAAAGAGCTCAACCTGCAGCCATGTTGTGCATGTCTGTACTGTCTTCTTCAGTATGCAGATTATCCCTACTAGTGTAAGGTTCAGGAAGCGACCGCAGCCAAGAGGGGGCTATATGCTCAAATAAACTTTTTATTATACAGCGAGGCCCAACAGGGTCTTGGCGGTAACACTTTATTTGCACAAATCTCAACAAACACAGGCACAGTACAATTTTAGGATAACCCACTTTTTGGTTAACTCTGTCAGGGAAGGTCAGTGGCGAATACTTGTGTGTCCTGGCAATGGATACAGTGGTTCAGCAGTCCCACTTACGAGGCTGGTTCCATGGAAAGAGTCAGGAGCCACCCCACTGAAAACCTGGCACAGGTGAGTGGCACTTGTAACTGGGGCTTGGATGATAGTGATGTGCTATTACGCTCCTCCGGACAAGACTGAAGTGGGTAGTAGGCCTCGGAGTGGACAGCGTGCCTGGTTACTCTGACTCCATCAGACTCTTCCCCACTGAGCACCGGCTCGGGGGTGGGGCCCTCGCCTATATGTACAGGGTACCCCGGGGAATCATGGTCTAGCACCTTAAAGGTGACTAACTCCTGATCCTGTGAGTGCACTACACTACATTATCAGGATACAGAATTAAGGTGAGCAGTGCTGGGGAACTTTCTTACTGATTTTGCCATAGCTAGGGGAATGGAGAGGACTTCTGGGGCTAGGTGAAAAGTGGCTAGACTACAAGTCCCAGCATATCTAGGGTCAGTCTTTATCAGTGTTATAGCAGTGAATGGCTAGTGCTTTACCATAATTATGGCAAGTATATGCTTAAGAAGAGATCTGTCCTATGGTATAGTCTTTTTGCATTTAATGTTAAAAGCTCAAATGTCAGATGGAATTGTCAGCCCCCAATATATTTTCATGTCTGTTCCCTGGCTGATCGAGTTTTTTGCTAACATGGATCGGCTGCTCAATGCCATGGATCACAGGGTGTTTGGGGACCTTAAGTCTATGAAGTAGAAGGGGGAGCTGTAGTTTATTAAATTAGTGCCTATAGACTTAATAATTAAAATAATTACATATAATAATAATTAATAATCAATACAACAATAATTGTATTTATTATCATCACCAATGTTTTTATGCCACTAATCAGAAACGTGCTTTGATTTTCCATAGTAGTATATGGATCTGTGCTCCTAACAATGGCACAAAGACAATACAATTTTTTTACAGCGTTTGTGTCACCTGCTCGTAAACTTTGATTTCTCAAACACAGATGCAGATGTGGTCCCCCCTCCCCCTCCGCATGCCTTACTTGCACACCCCGGTGTCGAGTCTTGTGATGTTTATACTGCCTGGTTTAGAAATATTCTTTACAGTAATATCAGATGATTTAGTGACTAAGCAAACCTCACAGTTGTTTCCATGGGACTTTTTGTTTTCATTACTTCATGTAAAAAAAGAGGAAGTTTAATATTGGTCCTGTGTTGAGATGTAGGTCATTTGCGGCAGCATTTTTTGTAATAAACTAGGTAAAATTCCTTGTGACTGTACAGTATACCATACGGCATAATGTACCTCTACTGTATGTAGAATAAGGGCCCCCATACACCTTTAGATTTCTCTATCAGATTTCCTTTAGATCTCCTTTTGTTTTACCAAAACCATGTAATATGAGGGACTTTCTAAACCATCAAGTCTATCTGTGTTCAGTCGCAGAGGACCCTATACAACATAGTTGTTGGTAGATCTAAAGGATATCTAACAGAGACATCTAAAGGTGTATGGCCAGCTTTTGGAAAGTGTTCTTATGTATAACTGCACTATATAAACTATATATAGATAAGCTAACTCTACACAACATAAAAGTTATAGTCATTAAAATAATTACAATGTATGAATATAATCAGGTTTTTAGACTTTGTGGACTGATAGCTTTTCTGGATGGTTTAATTTTTTGTAATCATTAGTGGCTCAATTAGGCATATTAGTGTATATACTCCAAGAACATAACTGTAGTCATGGAATCCCCCTGTATGAATGTACATGTCTATCTGTATTAAGATAACCTATATAGAATTAACTAGATATTTATACAGTTTCAAATTAAGAATTATTAGGAATGTAGAATATATTAAGAATATATTTTTTTGCAAGTAAAGCTGATTTGATAAAGAGAGTCTTCATAAATACGGTACATATCTTGTGTAAATATCATAATCATATATTGTTTTATGATTAGGTCTTTTAGTTGTCAAATATGATTTTAATATTTCTCTTTTATGGGTTTGTAACACCAAGTGGTTTAGTGGTTAACAGAGTCACCTACTCACCACAAATATGCAGTCAAAATGGACCTTGTGTAATCACTACCAACACCAAAAAAACTTTCAAAAGGGATGCTGTTTGACCCAATAGTAATTGGATCCCTCTGCCAAAGTGTGAAGACAAGCCTCCTCCATTGGCTCCCCTGAGATCGCCTGTGATCCCTGAGGTCACTTGGGTTGATGAGGAAAGAGTTAGTACCTTAAATGAGGTAGTTACAGGATATCTTCTTTAAGGAATTTTACTTGTTTACAAAAAAAGGCTAAAATTCAGATGGCATCTTAAGCATTGCACATAGCACTAGTGAAGGTCAGCCTGTTGAACTGCATATCCAAGTATACTTTTGACTGAGAGCTAGGATATATACAAATAAGCCTGACTGCTTCATGATGAGGTTTCACACATGTGTTTTGTGTTGTTGCAGACTTTCATCAATTATTTTCTTTCTTTTTAGGCATTACATAATTCTGGGAGCAGTGGTCGTCTTTAGGGTAAATACACTTAGTTTCTTAAAGACAAAATACCTATTTGCATGAAAATGAAAGCAAAATAATAATTTCATGTGGTAATATTTCCTTTTTCTGGCAAGGAGGAACAAAGCTGTGGCTTAACAGCATTTAGATTGCAAATGACAAGATGTAATTCAGATGCATGGTAAACATGTTTCAACAAGGTTCAACTATGATACAAGGTAAGACTATGACCTAAAGCTGCATATATTTTTAGCATTGGTTTAAGCTGCTTAAACTGTAGATATGTTTAGAGCTTTAAATATGTAATATGAAATGTTTGTATATAATAAAAAAGGGTTGGTGGATTTGCTGAAAGTGGGCTTATAGAATATAATGAATTTATGTAAGTTTTGGTTTGTGTTGTTTAACTATTATATATTACTAGCATTTTTCCTGATTTGGTTCTGGTTGACTTACTGAAAAGACAGATATAATGACAGGATAAGTTATAAATAATAATGTGTTAGATATAGAGAAGTTCAGTAATATTGAAAAGTATCTAATTGGACTTGTGAGTGGTACAGTTGTCCTCTTATTATTAACTTATTTTTAAACAATTTATGCAGTTCTCCTTCCATTGCAAATCTCTGTGTTAATCTGTATGATCAGTTTAAACTAGATGTACAATATTTACAGTTTTTAGATTTTGTGTATAACCCACATTAACTATCATGTTTGTATGCATCCCAATTATAGCAGTTCCATGTATTGAAGGAATTATCCTAGCAGTCCCTATATAACACTGACCCCCTCAACCAGTATGTAAAGACAAATATATTAGATATGAAAATTATACTACAATGTAGCGTTATCTGACTATGATGTGTATGGTGCTTGGGTAACCCAAATTTTTAAAGATTGCCTGCTGGTAAAATGTGTTTGTAATAAGATGAGTTTGTCCTGTTGCATGAAATGCATTGAGGGCTCATTTGCTTAAGCATTCTTACAAGTTTACTTGAATTGCTTTATTGTAATAAATTATGATGATCTAGTATAAGAAAAAGAGTATTATAATTTTTATTGTACTGTTTGTAATGAATTAATATGTAGATATGTGATGCCTTAAAAGCCCTGTTCTTTAAAATCTGTTATTTACACTACTAAGATGTTAAAGAGTCTGAAAGGTTGTTTTCTTGGTCTTTAATTGTCTTTAAAGAAAAAATTATATATATATATATATATATAAGGTTTGACTTACCTCTGAGCTTGTATCTTGGTAGTGTAGCGCTCCACAATCCTAAAAAAGTTGACTTACCTGCAGTAATCAGTTAAAAGATTTTAAATGTATCTGCCAGGCTTCTGAGGGTAAATATAGTGCAACTTCTCTAGTCATATAATGGTTTTCAATGGAGAAAATAGTTTTAAGAAGTACAAAAGCAGGTCTGTTTTGAGTGGTATACAACCTGTCTAGATTTCTTACCCAAATGCTCTTAATGAGTTTTTTATAGTCACCTTTTATGCGAGTATTTATTTTACAGTCATCTGAACTCTTGTGAAGAGAATAATTTTTATTTATAATTTTTTTTAGATATATATATTTAGTATTATATATACTGACAACTCCTAATAAGTTTTTTTATAGTCACCTTTATGCAAATATTTATTTTACAGTCATCTGAACCCTTGTGAAGAGAATAATTTTTATTTATTATTTTTTTATATATATATTTATTTAGTAATATATATACTGACAACTTAAAAATGTGATATGACATAATGTGCACTTGACTGGAAATTCTCCCTTAATAGAGCCAACCTATGAGGGCCCCTCACAAACACTGTACAGATGAGAGAAGAAGAAATAATGGGGGACCCATGTTGAGATCAAGGCATTCACAACCATAGTTATATATATATATATATATTTGGACATGAATTTATGATCTGAAATTGATTGATTATATTCTTTGTGATGAATATTTTATAGTGATGCTGAATCTTGGACCTCCTATACAAGCAAAATTATGAAGCAGGTTGAGAGTATGATTTTCAGCATTATGTAGCAGATATGCATTTAAATGTCAGTGAATGTGATAGAGATAACAAGGATGTAATATTTTTTATTAATTGAGCTAAACTGAAAATGAAAAACTACTTCATCTCTTTACTTAAAAGGCACCTAAAAAAACAGCAAAAAAATGTAATTACATTTTACCTACCTCTAAACTGTCCCAATAGCTCAAAGTTGCTCAATTACCTAAAAAAAAACATTTTTAGCTATGCTGCTGATGTCTGTGGGAGCCGCCATTTTAGATTCAGTGTTAGCTTTCAGTCTTGAATGAGTTAAGGCTGAAATAATGCCGGCGGCTGCCAGATATGCCGAGGGCCACCAGATACAATGTGTGTCAATGGACACAAAGTGAAAGCAGGAAAAAAAACACAATGTGTATAGCTGCAGAAAGAAGTTCCGAGTAAGGCAGTGTGATGAGCTGAAACACCGCGGCCCCTGTGATTTCAGGGGGAGGGATGAGGGGGGAAATGTACAGATTTCTCCTCACAGGTAATTATTTTTAATTTATATATTGCTTCAATAATGTGGGGTTGGCTGGGGTTGAGAAGAGGCATTTTAACATCCTACTAAGATCCATAAGATCAAAACTATTTTTACCACTCTTGCTTCAAAAATGGCAATAGTGGAAGTCTGAAAGCCACCAACATGTATAAGTCAGTATTTAAAGGTAAACTTTTTTGGCTAGCAAAATCTCAGTGCCATAAGTAATAGTAAATTAGAGACCTACAAGGAAACCTGTAAACCGTGTTCAATTCAATGAAAAGATACTGAAAGTACAACATTTCCCATTTAGCCACCTTCTTCATTCTACTTTCCTTTTATGTTTTGCTTTATGGGATCCTTCCTCTTATCTCTGTTTGTTTTGTTCTTATGTTAGAAGTTACAAAATATATTTTTGCATTATTATTGTTATTATCTGGCTGCAAGTATATAAACAGCGGATCTATTTCTGTATAAGCAGCTCTACATTAATTAACAATGTGTGAATGGTTTATGGATTATTTCCATTTGTCTTAAAGTATTGGATTTTTTAAATTATTCTTATGGAGAATTAAACATGGCACTTAGAACATATACATTTTTTCTTGGAATATTGATATTGTATTGGAATATGGAACTCCGAATATTTTACTTGGAATATAGAATATAGAAAATGGAACTTAGAATATAGAACATGCAACTGATGATCTAGAATGTGGAACTCAGCATCTGAATTTGCAATATGAAACTAACAATATGCAATTCAGACTGTGGAACTTGGAATATGAAATTAAGGGGATAAAATCCTGGTTCTTAAAATATGGAACCCTGAATATGCAAAATTGGAGCTCAAAATATAGGACATAAAACTTGAAACATGGTCTACAAAGCTAAGATATGAACACTTAAATTGTGAACATTGTGTTTTGTTCCTGGGCTTTATACAAAAGAACTATGAAGATGAAATGTAAAACAATTGGTAACATTTGTAAGGGCAATAGACTCAACTGCAGTATGTAAATGAACATATGAAATATGTAGAGGTAAAACGTGAATATCAGTATACTAAAGATATACATTTATCAGAAGAAAGATTTTAGCGAACAAAAATACACTGGACTAGGTGTAAATTATACACCAGCTAGACTGTATGAAACTTCATGGTAGTGATATTGGTCATGGACCCCTAGCAGGATAGGATGCCAAAGTGTGAAGATATACACAACACAAGTTTAAGTCTAAATATATGAAGAGTTACAGAAGGGATGAAATAATAGGGCTAAGGTGTTTTCTTAGAATTCCTTTTTTTAAACCCATACAAGTAATCTCTGAACAAAGGCTTTTTGGTTTTTACACATAACAATAATGTATGAAAATGTTTTCATAAATAGATGCAAACTGGCAGCTTAATTTTATATGTTACAGAGGGAAAGAGATTCTTCCTAAGAAATTAATACAGCTCAATGACGGCCGTTCTCCCTGGGCATATTGCACAGGAACAGATACCCATTGCCCCAGTACCAATTACTGACTAAAGGTGTTGTAAACAATTATCTTATTGTATGTAATTGAATTTATCATATAAACGGAATGCTTTTTGTCAGTTACATACATGCCCTCACTAAGCTACAGTAATGACATCAAGGAAGCACAATAGTTAGACTATTGTCTTTCACGATTTATCAGATCTATATACACTTCAGTGAGGAAGGCCTACAAACATCTGTCTAAGGGTACCCATACACGGGTCGTTACCAGAGGAATTCATCGACACGAACGTGCACGGTGATTGATTGTTAGGAAAAGGCCACAAAACAGACACAGACAGCAATATATTCTGACTGCCAGTGAATTGTTTACTTTCTTCATTTTGATCAAGAATAATACATATAAAAAATATTATCTCACACATAAAAAAGCAGTCATTTATCTAAAAGTGGAGAATATGCATTTTATAGTTGAGATAATAATGTTGATATGTATTATTCTTGTACAGTATAAAAATCCCTCCTGGGGAAGGCTAGTGGGCGAAACCCATTTGGCGGACTGTATAATATATGATCAAGCATTCATATTATCAACTGTAAATATACTTACCGTATTTTCTGGTGAATAAGACAACTTTTGAACACAAGAATATGTGTGCAAAAGTCAGA
>CM070034.1:67410266-67428462 GCA_036250615.1 Ptychadena robeensis | reverse complement strand
TTCATAGTATAATGATGAAACTTTCAGGGTCAGTAATGCTCCCCTACTACAACTTACACCTCAAGTCTCACCCCTCTAGCTACAACACTTATAAGTTAAATTTCAGCTAAATTCCAGCTATCAGATAATACTTCTTCTTCATATACTCCTATATGCAATATTTCACTTGCCTACTTTGAACACATAGATCTTTAAATCCCTGCATGGTAGAACCTTGAAATTTTGTGGTTTACTAGTTATCCCCTAAGACTATATCTATGCAATTCAGGTCCCTACGCACAATCCTTACTACTAAAAGCCCCCTATAAAAAATTGCTTCCCTATGAGCATAAAGCACTACTCTGCTGCATATCCATGCAATTTCATGCCCCTAGCTTCAACCCTTCCTACAAAGAAGTTAGCTATCAAATAATCAAATAATGCTTCCATAAGACTATAATGGCCTATTCTGCTACATGAATACCCTCACTCACCTAGTTTGAATGAACACCCCAGATCTTTAAAACCCTATGTAGTACAACCTTGAAATGTGAAATGGATGGTGTGACACAGGGGGTGCATATCTGTAGACGTAATGGTTTTTGGCTGCACCCATCAAAATGAGCTCCCCCATCTATTTCGCACCATCCATACCCAAGTTCATGCAACCTCTCCCGCATGACATTGTGTGCTACAGGGCTAGTAGATATAGATGGAGGGCATGGAGATGGGGGGGGGGCATGTAGACCGGGGAGTCATGGGCGGGGGGGGGGCATGGAGACCGGGGGGTCATGGGCACAGCAGCCGCCCCAGGTGACGGCTTCACGGGCACTGCTTTGGATGACTCCCCGGTCGATATCAGCTCCCTCTGAAAGTGCTCCCCCTGTTGATGATTCAGAGGGAGCAGATTTCGATGGGACACCGGCCCTCCATTCTAGTATAAGAACCCATTGTGGCCCTCGAGTCAAAAAGTTTGCCCACCCCTGAGCTGGCTGCTACTGACGGCAAGTGTGCTCACTAGCATTATTGTGGCTGAAATTGGTATTGCAGTATTGAGATTAAAGCTATTTTATTGTCAAATGTATACAATTTATGTCCCATGGATAACTGCAGGAAACATTAAAAACTATGAAAGGTTGCAAATAGAGGCCTCAGACTAACAGCAGTTGAACTTGTCACACAATACATGTTTGCTTCATGAAATCAGATATTAATAATGACTTTGGGAGTCATTGCTTATTTGAATCATATACAAATACTTTTAATGTAAAGATATATTTTAAACTGGCCAACATGCCTATACTGTCTTGCCCCTTCCAAGCAAAATCCAATACTATTTTTGTTTTGTTTAGATCATAAAGCAATTAGCCGAAATCCAACTATTATTATTATAATCATTTTATATTATTTTGGACAAGACCAGGGAGTTATCTTTTCTGTCAGGACCCCATGTAACTCTGTGCCTTTGTTTGTAACACATGGCTGAAAAGAACTGAATATGCTTACTTTTTAAGGTGGGTTTACACATGTAGATTTTTTCGTCCGATCAATGAAGGAGGAAAGATTTTGTGGTTGATTGAACAAAAATCTAGACTGGCCAATTTGTTAGATGGATACATTTTGTTTGAGCTCGAACAAAAAATCGTCCGGAAGGTCATCGAACATGTTGGTAAATTTTTATCTGCCGTTGTACAGTAATTTCAATTTGGATATTGGATATATGGACGAACAAAAAATCTAATGTTACATTCGATAAATGAACAAATGATGTTCGACGACAACAACGAACAAAAAATCTAATTGGCAGTAGATTGAATGAAATAGAATCTACACGTGTAAACCCACCTTTATTCAGTATAAAAGGCCCTATCACACTGGAGCAGATGCGGCTGATGTGTGATTTCTGTGCAGTAACAAATGCTGACGGTACCTCGGCCAATAACCATGTCCATTACCCACAAATACCCTGCAATTTTCAGTGAGCTGTGCTTTCATCTCCTATACACTTAAGCTGCGCCTGAAAAATGGGTGCTTGTGGATGTTTTCAGTTAAGCACAGCTTGAAACACAGGCACAGGGCTAGTGTGAAAGGTACACAGGTTGCAGTAATGCTATCCACCGCTACTGTACCGCACTGCAGCTGCAGGGTGGCTAGTGTAAAAGAGCCCTCATGCCTAATATAAGACAGATTTCACAGAACAAACCAGAAACCCAAGATGCAATGTTAAGCATCACAAACTGCTGTGCATACTGTTAATTAGGAGGCCCTATTACTGCTGTACAAATTGTTGAAGAAGGGGGAATGCTGAGTCCACAAAATGCATTGGATATTCCATCATTTGATAATTATTAACCTCCCTGGTGGTCCATTTCTTTCTGAAAACCACTTTCTAAAGTATTATGAATAATACAAACCGATGCCTTCTCTCCTCCTTATATATTACCAGCTCATCACTGAAGCTGGGAATGTGAAGACCCAAGACGCCTATGCCTGTAATAAAAAACAAGAGAATGGCCCGGCATAATCATTTGATGTTCAGTGACACAAAGGATGGCAACACTACAGGGAGGCACTGGTGCGTTTTTAGAAGAAACTCTCCTGTGTGGCTTGGGTTAGCAATATTGGTAATGAAAATCTACCCAGAGCCAAACTCGGTAATATCATTTTGTAGAATGCTTTTTTGGTTAGAAAATGATCGTTGGATTGGCAAGGATTGGCATATTGAGTAGGGGGGTTAAGCCATGAATAAAAGACACAAATAGAAAGAAAGTAGAGTAGTTAAGGGGCATAAATTTAAAAGAGTGCTTATACTGTTAGGACAACCAATTGGAAATAAGGTAAGTGTAAGGTCTGATAAAAACCCCAAACTTTATTAAGTTAAAGGCAAATTATGAAGAGAAATGGGATCATTTATGACAAGGGACTCTCTGCAAAGGATGAAGAAAAAAGTTATGAGTCCTGCTTTAGGAGAACTATTTATTATATTCATCAAAGCTCTGATCTAAACCAGTTATTCCAAGGACAGCCTATAGTTGTTGCCTGTGTAGTATACAATCATATTAGAAGATAACAAAGAAGAGTTATTATCTAGTGAGCTTTTATTTTTACTCATTCAATCATTCTTTTCTTCTTGTTGTCACTGAATGCAGCCCAACGCTATTGACATTTATCTTTTAAATGATCAATATGAAACATCTATTTGTGTAACGGCACATCAGACTTTTTCATCTGTCCACAAAGGGAATGTTTTTTAAGCATCTGATTTGGCAACATCTCTCAATGTCTCTGAAAGTCTTTTTATATTTTAGCAATTATATTATTTCTTCTGAAATCCATTAAAAGACACTTGTGGGATTATTTAAAATCCATTCTAGTGTTTGTTTCTGATAGCCTCCACTGAATAGTGTTCATTGTTCAAAGAAATTTGAAGTGCCACATTTGTAACTGCTACATGAAAGTAATGCGACTCTATGAAATGGTATCTAAAGTAAAACAAAATCTTCACTTTCTGACAGCTATTTTAGTTACACCTGTCGTCTGTACTGGATATGTTGTTATGGGTGTATTTAGTCATCAAAAAAAAAATATTTTATCTATGCAAGGCAGATATATAGCTTTGTAAAAGTAATCACCCTCTTGGCTTTTTACCTATTCTGGTACATTCCAATCTAACTTCAATGTTTATTAACCTCCTGGATGTTCTGCCGAATTTATCTTGGGGTGAGTTTTTCAGCTGATAAAACTCACCCCGAGATAACTATACTAAAACGAACCTGTCCGCTGAATTCCCTGGTGATTGCCAGCTTCAGCATACCGTGCGATCCTTCAGTGCCTGCCCAGATTACGTCACATATGACGCTCCATGTAATAGAGGAGGCACAGTGTTCGGGTCCTCCTGGAGGGCAGGGAATCATGGCGGCACTTAATTTGCTCTGTCGTAATCGCCCTATGCATGTTGAAAAAGTGTGCCACGTGTGCAATGCCCAGGAGGCTGTTTTATATGACCTAGCTACACAAAATAGTCTAAAGTGGTGAAATGAAATGAGAAAATGTATAGAAAAAAAGAATTACAAAAAACCCTAAAACATTTAATGTTGGCATGTGCATATGTACTTCACCTTTTGCCATGAAGCCCCTAAAATGTCCAGTTTTAACCAATTACCTCCAAAGGTCACATAATTAGTGACATGAAGTCCACTGGTGTGCAATCTTAGGGAAGCCCTACACGGTTTGATATTTCCATTTGTTCGACCAAAAAAACAATTGCTTTAAGTCAATCAAACAGAAATGGATTACCACACACCTGGTTCGATCAACCACAAGTTGAACATAAAATCTAAAAAGTCATCGGACATGTTGGTAAATGTCAGTAGATCGTACAAGTATCTAATGAGTTTCCTATGTATTTCGATCAGTTTGTATGTGATCGTACTATGGAGAATGAGCACTGATCTAAGTAAAGGAATTGATCGGTTTTAAATCAATAACACTGTGTGGTGGTACAATCGACCTATGTTAAACTGACCGTCCATATTTAAATTGCGCGATCGAAACAAAGATCAACCGTGCAAATCAACCCATGTATGACAACCTAAAGTGTCACATGATCTGTCGGCATAAAAATACCACTAAGCAAGACGCATCACAACATGAAGACCAAGGAACTCTCTTGTCTTATAAAAAAATATCCAAGATCTTTAGGGCACCTGAAAATAAATACAAAAAAAAAGTATTTATGTCTTGGTTCACCTTGTTTACAATGCTAGGATGAACATATACTTTATATCAGGGGACCTTAAACTCTGGCCCGTATTATTTTTATATTTGGCCCAAGAGATTGTTTTATTTAAGAAATAATTGCCACATATGTGTCTTTTGTTTGACATTTGATATCAAATGTGTTATAGTATTACACTTTGTTTGGTACAAATTTAATGTTTAGGCAAAATTTAAGATCATTTCCATATGGAAAGTTTCTTTGTTTATCTGTTGAGTAGGAAATATTTCCACAATTGTAGAAATGTTTTCAATAAATAACATAATTGGCCCATGACTATGTCCAAGTTTGTGATTTTGGTCCACTGTGTGTTTGAGTTTGACATCCATGCTTTACACAGGAAACTTTCAATAAATTGACATTTTATGATGTTTATTATGATCTATGTGAAACAGGCTTTTACAGGACTACTTATATATATATTTAATTATATAATTTTTCCAATAAAATTTTTCATTGAGTTTTATATTTTAACAGCATAGTGGTGTAAAAGAAAATATATAAGGCATACAGTCTGAAGAAAACATTCCATTAAACATCAAATAACATGCCATTACACAAAGGTATTAAAAAAGAACCATACAACAGGGGGGAGGGAGTACAATATACCTTGTTTATCGAAAAATAATAAGCAAATCGGAAATCGCATATAATACACAAGGTCTCAAGGACCGCTAAGTAACATTAGGCCTAGGATCTGTAGGGACACACCTCATATCAATGTTCATAAGGCTTTGTTTCCATTGCGTTGGGACCCCAACGTAACAGATAGACTAACCTGCTCGGCGGACGGGTCTGTCTTAATTGCGTTGAGCCGATCCGCCGGTGTCAGGCTGAACGTAGTCGAGTACGTTCAGCCTTTACACCGGTGGATGTGTAAACAGACCATCCGCCGGCAGGCTGAGTCTGTGGGATACGTCGGGACCCCTGCTAAGCGTATACGCTTAGCGTAGTGGTCCCGACGTACAATGGAAACATTGACTAAATACAACTAAAAGAGAGACGTCAACCAACCAGGGCTAGTGACAACAAAGGGCTAGTTGGCTGAATTCTGGACCGTTTGTTCAAAGGACGGGGGAAAAACGAAGTCCCATCTCCTCCACATTTTGTTGTATTGTTTGAGCCTATCGTGTTTGGAGTGCAGCAACTGCTCCATTTCACAAACGTGTCTAACCTGCTAAATCCATTCCCAAATGGAGGGGGTGACAGATTCATTCCAATGGCGGGGGACTACAGCCCTAGCTGCATTGATCAGATGTTTTAACAGCGTCTTGTGTTTTTGGGTCGGGAGTTGCCTGTATGGTGAAGAAGGAAGAAAGCAGGAGAGAGTGGACTACTTATATATTATTAAGACAAGTGAACCCTTTAAAAATAAAATGTCCTGAAAATCAACATGGTTACTGAAGAATCTGCCATACCTGACATTGCTTCAAGCAAGATTTCAATTTGTTTACAGGTTTATAGAAGTACTACTCCTGTTTGTAGCAGGTCAGATGCAAGGCAGAAGGGAAGAGAAGTCCAGTTTAGATACACTTGTCAATGCATTTTGAACCTTAGAAGAATCTCAAATTGATGTCATCGAAAGAGGACCAAAGCCAACAGGCAAAGACCTACAGTGATTAAGTTCTGTTTGTCTTTACTTAATTGATCATCCAAAAGTTATTTTTTCAAATTGAGCATACAATGTAAAGAACCATGGTCGGAACCATGATTGGTCAGGTTGGAAAATGTCTATAGATTGTACATGTATAAATGAAAATATTTTTTTTGCATTGACTACATTGTGTGGTAGTATCATCTATCAATGTATGACTGACAGTCAATGTTGAAATTGAAAGAAGCATGCATGGCTACCTTAAATAATCCTTGTCCTCAGACAAAGTCCTCAGTACATTTTGAAACACATCCCTGGAACAAACATACAGGCAGTGTAGAAAGAGAGGAATCAGATGTCTTTAAACTGTACTAGGTCATTAAATGCATTAGGTTAACCTAAAATACCAGGCACATATATTTTCAGAAAGGGAATGCAACCATGCAAACATTCAAGCTGATCTTAGCCTAGTTTTCCTTTTAAGTAGTAAAAAAGGAACATGGTTGCCTTCAGAGCAGAGTTTAACTGTAATATATCTAATTTATTTAACACGGCTGTCTTTATCTGGAAAACTGAACTCTGACTATGGTACATTAGGGACATCTAGTGGATAGAACATGAAACCAATACCCCTCATTGAGTAATTTTTCACTTACATTATAACTTTACATCTAAGAGAATCAACAGAGGGCAACGGAGGCAGTGAGTTAATGTCGAAAAATGTTATTCCCTTTATAGAGAGAGGTTACTTTGCTGCAAGCTGATAATTGAATGATTTATGTAATAAACATAGATAGTGGTAAATTGTCAATGAAAAAAGACCTATGCACTCATCTACTGATTTAGTTATAACCAAGACCTTGAATTTTAGGAAACAACTCAGTGGGCTATATTGACAGTTATGTTATCAGTTAATGTAACATATCAGTAAAAAAACATTGTATATGGTTTGTGTTTTGTTGAAATAACCCTTGAAGAGTTCAGAAAAAAGAGATGATCTATTTTAGTTGATAGTACAGAAATATAAATTTTTTAACCTCTAATTTAGATTACTAAAATGTGTATACCTATGTATTATAGAAAAGTCAGCAGTCAATTATCATATTTACTGAAATAGTGATGTTTCAGAAGTGTATAAATGACACATTTCCTTAAGCAAATGATGGTGTATTGTAACAGCTGTAAATTGTGGACCCTTGTCATGTTAAAAGATTCAGTTACCTGAGCCAATAGACCATGCATGCATGGCCAGCTCCTTGTACTGTAGTAGTATACCTTGTTCAAAAACATTAACTAACATGTTTAATTACTTAGAGGTTGATGCTGTAATGTCATACTAATGGGGAGGATTGTTACAAAAAGATAACCTGTAAACTTTGACAAAAAGACATTATTAATAAACATCCTGTTTGAAGCAAGTTGTGGCATGTAACAAGTTGTATTCAGGAATATAACAGGGTTACAAGAAGAATAAGAAGCTGTTTATCAAAGTTAAATTGTTTATGGAGGATCTTTGAAACATCTCAGCCTTCCACAAATTGGGTATAACATTTAAATGATTAAAAAAAGTGTGTAATATAGATTATCTAAGGAAAAAACTTCAGGCAGCAGGCAGCAACTTCTGTTGGTTGTTATTTCTCTATATTCAGCCAATATTATTACCCCCCCCCCCCTTATTTCTCAATGAAAATGACCTTTAAAAACAAGTGTTCTTTTGTAAACAAATACACTATAAATAAACAATGTTTTCTAAGTTTAGTTAGGGTATTTTATTGATACACCGAGTTGAAACAAGGAAGGGCAAAAATGAGACATTCAAAATTATAAGCCCCCTGGCCATTCATGGCCTATGATTCCTAAAATCACCACCATGCCAGTCCAATTCCTCCCCACCCATTGAATACCCAACCTCTTAGATTATTAGCCCATTCCAGCAGGGTTCTCAAATCCTTGGAGATGTTTTAACTAGGTTGGCACATGCACTTGCTGGGTGCATGGCATCATTAAACAAATAGAAAATTATGTTGACATTTTGAGAGAGAACATGCAGAAATCTGCTCATAGTCTAGGCTGAGGTCGTCCCTGGGTCTTCCAACAAGACAATGACCCAAATCATACATCAAAATGGACAGCACAGAGCCCAGACCTCAAAGTGAATGTCCATGCTATTTGGACCAGCTAGAACATTTTTCAATTGAAGAATGGTCCAAAATCCCTCAGGAGACCTACTCTAAATGGGCTCATGGGCGAAGCGTTTTAACCCTCTCAAATGAATTGTCAATGGAACAGGGATCCAACATCTTGGTGATCCCCATCCAAAGTATGGATCAGGGATCAATTATGCAAAGTGGTGCACATCGGTTTGCCAAATGATTGTTGAACGCCTGTTCATTGATGCTTGTGTAAGCAGGCTGCGATCAATCATACAATGAACATTTATAATGTGTGTATGGCTAGCTTTAGAGATTGTTGTCCATTGTGGCTCAAAAGGGTGTACACTACTGACTAATAATGGTCAGGGGGCTAATTATTGTGGATGTCTCTTTTTTTGCCCTTTCTTGTTTCAACTCTATGTATCAATAAAATATCCTAAGTAAACATAGAGGACATTGTTATTTATAGTGTATTTGTTTCATGGAAAAATCAAGATGTTTTATAGTGACTCGTTTTATAAAGGGGCTTATAATTTTGGTCTCAACTGTATATATCAAAATGTATTCAAGCTTTAGTTAACCATTGCATTTTGGGCCTCTTCATATTGATACAAATGTATTGAACGGTTTGAAATCTCTCATTCTCTAGATATAAACTATATTGCAAAAAGTATTGGAACGCCACCCACATAAATATGGTGTTGGCCCAACCTTTGTAGTTACTTCAGGTTCAACTCTTTTGGAAAGGCTTTCCAAGGTAGTGTGTATTCGAAAGGTTTAAAACATTTTTCCCTTAGAAGATTTTGTGCTACTTCTTTCAAAAGGTGTTCTATCCATTTGAGGTCAGAACTCTTCACTTCATAACTGAGTTGCTGATGTTCCCAATTGCTTCAACTGTGTTATAATACCCCTACCAGTTGACTATGGAATATTAAGTATCAAGGAAATATCACAAATGGTCTTTTTGCACAGGTTGTATCCTAACATACTGCCATGCTGGATTTCACATAGCTCCTCAGAGCGACCCATTCTTTTGCAAATGTTTTTGAAGCAGTCAGCATGCCTAGGTGGAAGGGTGGAAGTGATTGGAACATTTTACCTTAATTACTTGAAGGGCTGTTCATGAAACACATTGGAGCTTATAATGTGATATTCCAGCAGCATAAATACACTCTGTAAACAAAAATACTGGTACATATGGCCATGTAGTATGTAGTAGGTATTTTTGCTTATTCAGTCAGAATAGTATTTGTGAGATCATGTTGAGGTATGTTCTTCCTCAACAAATTCACCCAACCATGTCTTTATGTACCTTGTCTTGTACAGGCATAGGTGTCCTCACATCTAGGCACCATTGATGAAGCCAAGGATATGTTTGTTGTGGGGAGGTGTGAGAGGGGGTGTTGGGGGGGGGGGGGGGGGGGGGGGGGGGGGGGGGGGGGGGGGGGGGGGGGGGGGGTTAGAGCAATCTAAACAGATAACATCGTGAAATTGTAAAAGTACAATAGTTATTTCAACTCATGGGGCGGCAATTGGCAGGTGGTCATAATCCCCTTCCTAACATGCAAACAACATTTGCATATAATATGAAATGGTATTTGGAGTTCCACAAAAAATATGGGGACAGAAAAAATTGCGTGGTCA
The DNA here is from genome assembly GCA_036250615.1 of Ptychadena robeensis. Lineage (NCBI taxonomy): Eukaryota > Metazoa > Chordata > Amphibia > Anura > Ptychadenidae > Ptychadena > Ptychadena robeensis. Next base: position 67,418,315 of record CM070034.1, on the reverse strand, counting down.
GTTCATTATGACAACCATCAGATAAGACCTGAGCTTAAAGCGGATGTATACTCAAAATCTATAAAAATATAGATGTCAAATCAGTTTGACTTACTTCTGAGCTGGTATGTTGGTGGCAAAACGCTCCAAAACGCTAAAAAATTAACTTAGCTGCTGTTCACCGGAATCGTATGAGAGATTCCATCTTTATTTTCCAGGCTTCCAGGGGTTAACTCAGGGTGCAATATCGCAAGGGGCCAATAGGGGTGTTTATATGGGTAAATGTAATGTGTTTGTATAAATACAGAGTCGAGATGAGTGATTTTCCCATCTATCTTTGCGGTGAGTTCCGGGGGGCTCCACGGCGCGTGTCATCAGAGCCAGGGAGAGAGGAGGGGCTGTTAAATTACTCCTTACAGGTAAGGTTTTTTTTGGTGGGGGTTTACATTCTTCCCTATTTTTAACATTTCAAGTGCCATTAATGTAATAATGAATTTATAGTGGTATGTCCACTTTAAGAAAAATAAAGGGCCCCATACATGGGTAATTTTTAGTTAGATTTTCAAACAAGTAATTCCCGTGTGTGTTCACGGTGACCGCTTTTTTGGAATCAAATGCGGCCACTTTTTCTTCTAGCGGGATCCAAAGCATCGAATGGGAATTGGTTGAGCAAAGTGGTGCGCAACAATTCGCTTTTCAATCGCAGAATGCTCAAGCACTGCATGACGTCACCACGCTGCACTCAAGGGTTCATCGACCCGTGTAGACCAGGTCTTACACATCTAAACATTAATATTTTCAGTTTTTTCTGTTTTGAATGTAACCTCCATCAACCCATCCATTGAATGTAACCTCAATCAGCCATTTGGGTGCCATTTTAGATCCATTAGATTAGCTCAGGGGCTACCAAACTTTCCTTGCAGGGCCCCCCTTTTTTGTTAAGGAACATTTTTGAGTCCCCCCTCCCTATTTAAACACATTTTAAGAATGAGGGACCATGCCCCCCCGGAATACCTTCTTGACCTCCAAGGGGGCCCCGCCCCCCAGCTTGGGAAGACTGTAGGTGTGTTGCAGTGACATTGTTGGCAAAATAAAATATGTATGTTGCAGTTTGGCATTGATATGGCATTCATTTTTGCTTTTTGTAACTAATCCCTGTAACGAACTTTCATTTATATAGTTAAAGCATATATATCTCAAACTTTAACTTAAACTTTTAACATGATTAACATGATTTATGCTTTTGTTAGTCACTTAAAGTCTGTCTGAATGTATTACTCCATTTATAATTACTCTTTCTACTGAATGACAATACTGCTGTAGAATGGTAAATACCTTTCTCATTCATATATACAGTCAAATAAGTGAAGGCACAATGTGTGTAACATTCTACTGTAGATAATCGAAAATAAATAAATAAAAAGGGCCATTAAAAAACGATCCACATCTAAGGCCCAGTAAGCTGTAAATATTTTTTTTCTTTAGTTTATTTACACTTTAAGAGAAACTTCACAGTATATAGTGAAGTAGTATACCAGACATAATGTAAAATAGAAGTTGATTTTACCTAGCAAAAACTAAGCTAAAGCCAAGAAGTATTTAGTAGTATGATTGTTTTGTTTTCAATATTTTTTATTGTTTTAATGGGTTTACAAGAACAAAATAAACACCATGAACAATTCATGGTGGAAAACAGACAAAATATCAATAATTTGTATCATACAAACATATTAGATCACAAAGTCAAATCCAGAGTGTAATTTATAATAATCATAACTAGGCAGGGACAACGGAAGCACCAGCAATCAAGGGTTTCAGTTCAAATAAGATAACTTAAGACTTGGCCATAACAGAAAATTCAGCAGAAAGAAAAGAAACCTAACCTGGATGGTAGGGAATGATAGTTTAAGGAGAGAGGTTGGCGAAAAAGGGTAAAGGGTGGGGGGTAGTATATTTTGTTGAAGTCCACCTATGGGCAGCATACAAATTCACATATGCAGTGGGTTCCCCTCCACATTGTGAATATTAACTACTTACCTGACTTGTGATCAGTTCCCTGAAGACAATTCAATGACAAGGTGATCCTAACTTTATGACATCATATCATATTGTAGGACCAGCAGTCATGCATTGTTTACAAGGATAGCTTTTCTACAACCCAGGAGCACCATGGAAAGAGAGCAAGAGAGAGAGTGGGAGAAAGAAAGACAGAATAGGTTGTGTAAATCCATTTTATTTCCAGATCATAATAAAAACATGTGCAAAGGTTTGAGGAGGTGCATACTTATGCAAAGAAAATCCTTATTAACATTTTAGCTTTCTCGTGTATGACACATTTTATAATTACAACATTTTTCATATTTTTAGCAAAAACAATAATACCGTAAATGTTTTCTTTTGACACTAGCTTACATTTTTTCTGAAAAACAAACAAAAGGAGATAATAATGCTTTACAACATTAATGCTATATTTAATGCTGTCTTTATCGTTGGACCGTGTTTTCCAAAGTATGAAAAAGTTGCCCACCCGGAAAAAGTATAGGACATAATTATAAGATTTTTGAGACAACCATAACACATTTCAAGTTAGTCGGTACTTTGCCAATTAATGTCATTTGCAATATTAATGACCAACAAGCCCTTAAAACAAAAGTCCTTCTGCAGCTTGGCTTATTTTTTGATATAACTGCCTTCACAAAATTCAAAATGTCAAATAATGCAGGTCTACCCGTCCTATTTGACAGGTCAGTGCCTTAAGCAGTGAAGCCAAGTGGCCACACTGCAATGCTTGTCTGAACATTCTAATAAGCCGATGTGATGACATTGCAAGAACATTGCCTATATAACAAATTCATCACAAAATTATTCACATATAAAATAATGACAACAAGCTGAAGTGCAAACTTCTAATTTGGCAGACTTGTGAAAAAAAAACCTGCTTATTTTAAAGGTTTAGTTGTAAAATTAACTGAAGGCTGAGACCCATGATACCTATTGTGTTATATCAAGTTACTAAAGGTACCTCATGTTTCACCTTTGTAAGAGATAGCAAATATTTGAACACTGTTGGATCAAAATTACAAATTCAAATCTTGCATGTAACCGTTTTCTTTCGTTTTTATGGTAATGCGCCTTTTCGAATGTAAGCCTATGGAGAAAAAAAAATTGAGGATTTTTAACTAGCAGCGTTGCAGGGGGGCTAAAAGGAGCAAAGAAGATTTAGTGGTGAAAAGAGCAAATAAATAGGTGCTTCAAGATTAAAAAGAGGGTAGAAGTACATGCTGAGCTGTTGAAAGACCTCTCCCTGTTTAAAGAAAAATATTGTTTGGTGCTTTCACCACTGCATGATCAAAATAAGAGGTACAAATTAGTTCATGGCTGCTGAAGATACAAAACATCATGCAGAGAGCTGTCTTTGGGAACGTTTTAATGAGGAGAAGAGGTCATCAGACTGTGACATTGCTTTTCAGAATTCTTCAAGAACAACACAGACTTCCTGTTCCAAATGTGGTAAAGAATAAAACAACCTTAGTAGTAATCTTACAACTTTTGAACCATGTACCTTCGAAATGCAGTGCTCATTTGGCAGCTTTAGTTAGTTATCTCAAAGAACTCTGCCATATTTTCCATGTTCCCTTATTTCAAAAAGTGGAGTGAAATGATATAACTTCATATTTATATAATAAAAGTTTTTATAGCATCTAAGGAAATGGGGCGTTGTTTAGAGCCGCGTAGATCAACATACAGCATCACTTAGAAGGGTGGCAGCCTAGCAGAGATTTATGTACTTTGTTTTACTGCAGTGTTTTTGAGCATTCTCCTGAATTACTCTTATCTTTAGAGAACTCATTTATCTGAACTCTAAAGACTTTGATGCATTGATGTTTCATTGCACGTAGGACACCTGCTGTCTGTTATAGGACAAGCACAATGTTAGAAGGGGTGTGATCATGATGGCATAGTCCAGGCTAGAGAGACAGATACCAATGTTTCATTTAGAAAGAAAGTCTTTTGAGTTTCATCATGGTCCATTCACTTAGCTTATAGCAGTAGAGTTATGGAAAACGACAGGGTATCTCTCAGCTAGAGGCATTGTTTGCAATTTACATGAAGGTTAGAAGGGCATCAATAGCTTATGTTTGTCATTTTTATTCAAAATATGCTAGCATGGCTGTCCCTTGTCTAATAGAACACATACAAATGTATCCTGCTCCAAGCCTATGAAAATTGTATGACACATTACTACTGAAAGATTATACCAGGACTGTGAATTATAGACAATAGGCATTACTGTAATACATTGTACATTTGTTATCTGCATTTATATGTGACAAAAGGGTCCCATCTCCATTTCCTTGTATCATTAAATAGATCCCCCTCTTTTCCTAGCATTAGCCTGAGGGTGAGATTACTTCATCTTAACAAATGGTACATATAAAGTGTACCAAAATGCTTTAGGTTGGAACTATAAAAAAGTCAGCCAACATTTTAGTGAATACTGTATAGTTGTATATTATAAAAAAACAATGTCAATGCATGACTGCTGGTTATACAATATATACACTCTATACACAAAGATCAAATGTAGGCACTATATGAGATGAAGTTAAGAGCTTTTGATTGATCAATCCTTGTAAACCTCCTTTAATATGAGTATCTTGTCTTTTGTTTTATTTTATGTTATTTAACCATTTACAGTACCTCACTTTGTTGTACTAGGTTGTGTGCCTCATGTCCTTGTTCCTATTTGTCTGTGACAGGGGGCCACACGCCTCGCCTCCATTTTGAGAGCTGCACACCTACAAGAAACTTAAACACGCATCTATCATACTGACCCAATTTTACTCTGTGATCTTTGCCCAGGCCCCATACACCCACTGAGGGCCCTACTGGCCCTAGTAGACATCACTGTAACTGTGTAATCACTGCTGACGGTTGTGCGCAACTATCTATTATCTTTTATAGTTTTTTTTACACTGCTGGAGAAAGGGGGACTTCAATATGTAATTTATTTTAGGGGCATAGCTAGAAATGACTGGAACCCATAGCAAAATGTTATGGGGGTCCACTACCAGATCTTCCACTTCCATTCCCCCCTTCCTCCCTTGAACCTCTCCTGGACTTTACACCCCAACACTGCACTGTTCCTGACCAACTAGAACTAAGAATTATGGCCCAATTTAGTCCAGTTTTCAGCAGTACGACAAATGAAACCACCATGGTAGTCCATGTTATGGTGTAGGCATGTAATTGAAATATATCCAAAGAAGGGTCTATTCATCCTGATTATGTTACAAACATTTCTATTAATTTTCATATTTTCAAAAGTATGAATACAAAAGTAAACATTTGCAAATACAAAAAAAACATGAAAAACATGAGAACTTCCCAGACACTAAATACAATAACTATTAAAACTTGAAGAAAAAAGCAAATAGAAAGAGAAGAGAAGAAAGAAGAAAAAGGGGGGGGGGATAGGGAAAAGCGGGGGAGAAAGGAGGATCTTTAACTTGGGGGGGAGGAAAAGGAAGCTCAGGAGGACAAAAGGTAATGGGAAAAGCCCTGCGAACAAAGGTGGGCAATCCATGGAGACCAAGTTTTCAAAAAATTACGGTTTCTGTCTGTGAGAATAGCTTTAAGCTTTTCATTTATCATCATACCCAGTTTCTTTACTTCCACAAAGCTGAGTGTGGGCTGTCGCCAGGATCTGGCTATTGTCTGTCTGCTGGCCATGAAAACAAAGGAGACCACCTTAGACTTGGACAGGGCCGGTATCTTCTGGTTAAGCAAAGCCTTCCATTGGTCGCGTCTCAATGGGCACCCAGTAAGAGTGCGGAGAAAAATTATAGACTCAGATCACCATATATAGAGGGTACCTTGAGCAGAGCAACCCCAAAAACATAGCGGAGAAACTGCAGGCACAAATCTAGACAGTCTGTCAGGGGTCCAGTATCAGCGCAAGAGGATCTTGTAGGAGTTCTCCACCAAAAGAACATTCAGTGAGCAAGAGGCCATGCGGGATACCAACACAGTCCATTTTGCCTCATCATTAGAGGAGCCCAGGTCCTCCTCCCATTTCAGCATATAAGGAAGCTTGGTCAATGTCTGGGTGGAAGCAATAGTACAGTAAAATAGCGAAATAAGGCCAGAGCACAAAGGTGAGTGAAAGCAGTGATGCTCAATGACAGAGAGGGTAAGCAGAGAGGAGGGGGCACGAAACAAGAGGTAGGAAAGGAAGTGGTTGACCTGATGGTAGGCGGTGGAGTCACAGTCATCCTGATTATAATAAAGTTTCAGACACCCAATTTTGTAATATTTAATTGCTACATAAATTAAATAAACACAAACATCAACTTAAACAAGAATTATTCATGGCAATCAGTTTGTTGATGGACCAGGACCACTTTTCACGACCTCCATAGAGTTGATGTGTTCAGTGTTATATCTGATGAGAAGAAAAAGACTCCCACAGTTGTAGAAATGTTTTCAATAAATATCAAGGATGTCTAAGTCTTTTATTTTGTCCGAATATTTAGGTTTGACATTCCTGATCTAGAATATTCTATATCACTCCTCTTCTGGTTAAGTAAGGCTAATTCATATGTCATATGTTTGTCTGGTGTCAATAGAGATGGTTGAATTTTTTGATTTGCTGAATTTGTGAGTTTATTGCAAGGCCCCTATAAGGCAACTCTTTATAATCACCAGCATTTCTGGAGATATAGAAAAGCACTAGGGGAATACTACGAAATATAAAGAACCGTATATACTCAAATATAAGCCGCACCTGAAATTTGCTCAAAAAATGAAATTCGGCTTATATCCGGGTAAACAAATTAAAATCGTGGCATTTTGTAGGTGGAATTTATGATGTTCAGGGGCTTTGTAATTAACTTACAAATCTGCTGAATTAAATAATTATACCTCAAAAAAGGTAAATTTGCTGTGTGTTTCTGTGCCTTAGTTGCTGCATTTCCCTCCCTAGGCTTATACTCGAGTCATTCAGTTTTTCCAGATTTGTTTTCTGAAATTGGGTACCTTGGCTTATATTTGGGTCGGCTTATACTCGAGTATATACGGTATTACACTAGCAAGTATTTTGCAAGAATTCAATTCAAATTTGACTGAAACCTTTCAATTATGTATTATTTATGAAAAACCTAGAAGCAATAAAGCCATACCTTCTCTTTTTTGTAATATTCCTCAACCCTTTTCTACATTTCCAGCTTTTTGGGGGATAAAACCATGCTCAGCTGCTTTGTAAGTAACTTGTAAGCTATGGTGGTTCCTAAGCCATGCACTGCATCTATTAGGCCATGAAAAGTGTGCAACATATAAAGTATTTATAATATTTGGAAATTTAAATTGTGACTTTTTATGTTGGAAAATACATGCGGGAGGAGGGAGAGAAATTCAAGCAGAGTAGAGCGTACTCTGCTGTGATCACCCGTATCACGCCATTAAATATACCTTTTTCCAGGGTTGCCCAAAAGTTCATTCTTATTTTAGTTCAGAATTCTTAGAATGAGAGTAAACCAATAACATTGGAATTTACATTTTAAGAGACTTCCCGTGTTCCTTCAGGATAGAAGATTACAATAAAAAATTATCATTATATAAAACTGCAAAATGGCTTATGTAGCAAAGGAACGTGTTATTTAAAGACATGGTGTTTCCCTCTAAGAAGTAATGCAATTGTTAAGAAGTATTTCCCCATCCATTGAATGTTGGTTCATTTACATATAAATTGATAGCTATTATGAATCATAATCATTCGAGATGACAGATATGCAGAAGTGCAAACAATTTACATTAAATACCCTAAGAAAAAAAAGTTTTGCTTTAGCAGATGTAGTTTTTGCATAAAAGTCCAGCAAGTTTGGTGATGATACCATGCTCAGGGGCTTTGCAATTTACTTGAAATGGTTGAATTTCTGAAAAAATGTCACCATCTCTACCAGCCACATGAGATCTATCATTGTCTTGCATTATGAGGAACCCAGGGCCAACCGCACCAGCACAGGGTCCCACAAGGTCTGAGGATCTCATCTCGGTACCCAATAGTGATGG
>CM070034.1:67396500-67410166 GCA_036250615.1 Ptychadena robeensis | reverse complement strand
CGAACATGCTTGTTCGCGGCCGAACTGTCCGCCTTGCGGGCAGTTTGGCCATCACTAGTACCCAATTGCAGTCTGGCTACCTCTGGCACATGGAGGGCTGTGCGGCCCCACACCATTACTGACCCACTGCCAAACCATGCTGGAGGATGTTGCAGGCAGCAGAACGTTCTCCATGTCGTCTCCAGACAAGTCTGTCACATGTGCTCAGTGCGAACCTGCTTAAATCTGTGAATCTGAGTGCAATCTTGGGGTTCTCTGGCAAATGTGCTGCATGGTGTTGGGCTGTAAGCACACCTGTGGACGTCGGGCGTTGAGCAGACACATGCACTTTTGTGGTCTGCTGGAGGTCATTTTGCAGGGCTCTGGCAGTGCTCCTCCTGTTCCTCCTTGCACAAAGGTGAAGGCAGCTGTCCTGATGCTGGCATGCTGCTCTCCTACTGTCTCCTTCACGTCTCCTGATGTACTTGCCTGTCTCCTGGTAGCGCCTCCATGCTCTGGACACTACACTGACACACACAGCAAGCCTTCTTTGCTTAAGTCCAGGTGTGGGAGGAGATCCCTCAGGAGACCATCCACCACCTCATCAGGAGCATGTCCAGGCATTGTAGGGAGGTCATCTACACATGTGGAGGCAACACACTACTGCACCTTATTTTGACTTGGTTAAAGGAAATTAAAAAAAGAAAATGTATCCTGTAAATTAACATTTAAAAAAAAAAAGAAAATTGGTGATCGCTGTCTTTGAAAACAAAAATAAAGTGACACAGCCATTCATATATAAAGAGAATATACAACATTTTACATCAAAGTTGGCAGGGCTGGACCATGTAGTATTCGCCATATATTGCTCCAGCCAAGCCAAAAAAACTGTTTCAGGAGGCAAAGCTTAGTTCCAGCATAGTGTACAGGGCTGAAACTCTAGCATAGTGTATACACTAGCAGTACCCATTTTCTGATCCCACTGACCAACTTATTAACAGTCACATTTTACAATTTGGATTAACAACTAACCCATTAGTACCTATTTACATATGTGAGGAGACTTTGTCACAATATGCCCTTATTTGGTTCCATTTGTCTTATCACAATTTGTTCAAACATTTATTTGTTTGTCTTGTTGGACAACTCTTATCAGTCACGTTTTGTCTCATTATTTAGGTATGTAACAAATTAATGTTTTGATATAAATAGAACATTTGCTCTATCAGTAAGTGTAGGACACTGAGTGACCTGAAAGTTTGGACTACAGATCAATCACCAATATTTTTTCCTCAGCTAATATGTACTGATGGTCTTTTTAAGAACAAACAAGACCATAAGACAAATGATGTTCCTGTGTTTGTATTCTAACAACCACAAGGTAGTGGCTATTAAGTACTGTTGATTTGCAACACTGTAGTTGTTGGTTTCATTTCCACATGATACAGTTTTCCTAAATAACCTAAATATCATGGTATAGGTTAATGGATAGGTGGTAGGGACATTAGGTTTAAAGTTTTCTGGTAGATAGAAGTCTGCAAAATGTGTCAATTTGTAATAATGGTCTCGCTCATGGGATGGGGAGAAGCTACACTGTTGGAAGTGCTATGGCCTGAATATATATATATATATATACCCCCTCTCTCCTTATATAGATAATTATATTTTACATGAGCCAAATATGTTCTTATTTCTTAGTGGATTATATTTAAAATACTATTTTTGCTTGAAATATATATGACTACATTTCGTCAGTATCTGTACTATATATATCACCATTTAAGACAACAAGATTGTGATCGCTGTGCTACTTTAATGCAGGAAAAGAGGATTTTGCATATATGTGTCTTCCTGTGATTTTAGCTGTTAATGGTGTCATGCTCTCAAGGACCTTCTGTCTGTACAATAATATTTGAAAACTCCCAGAGGCAAATGTCAAGAGAAGTCCCAGTATCTTCGCCCTTACATATTTTTTTTTATTATTTTTCTTTCAAAGTATGACATATTAAAAAAAAGAAAAAAAGAGTTCATTTATCATTTTTCTTTGTAAAAATATGCCTTTATAATGACAGCATTTGATCATTAGAAAATAAACCCAAGCCATTCCAATTGATATGGCTGACTTATATTATAGAACAGAGCTCATTACCAGAGGTCTTAAATGTTTTGTTGGATTATAATTCATGAAAGATGTGCTGGTTAATGGAACTATATAAGTAACTTGACATGGAGATAACAAGAATGTCTTTATGTCCACCATGTCTTAAGAAAAACTTAAGTCCTCTCTATTTGACAGAAAGAATGAGAAGCTCAGGTGGCAAAGGTCAAATGTGCAATTTCTGTATACTGGTTAGACCTGAGAACAAAGCATGTTGTCACAAAGGCTATACTTTTATTTAGCTGAGTATGACATTTGGAACTAAAAATGTCCAATATGAACTCCTTTTAAGAAAAGGGAATATTCACAGTTGAGACATTGAGGATGTTGATTAATCTTTGCAAATATGTTAAAGGTTTGACACAGGATTAAAGATATTTCCCATCAGTTTAACACCGTTTCTTCTCTGTTGCTATATATCTAAATACACTTGAAAGAAATTTTAAGTTCCAGCACAAAAGAGCAGCAATAAACATAGCAATATTTGTTCCCGTAAAATTGAAGGGAAAACATTAAGCTGTTTAGCAACAAATAGCAGCCTGAATTAGAAAGATTGGTGGAGAGCACTTTAAATGTTTGCTTGAAACAGTACATAGAGTCTCAATATTCCATAAAAAACAAAATTCTTTACAATTTGCACCTTGGTTTAAGCAGTGCTTATTTTCCTTTGTCAAAAACATAATTTTCCTTTGTTAAACATCAGTATTTCATGGGGAAGCAAAGCTGGGTCTGCCTCAAGGGCAGAAGCTCATGGCAGCAGGAAGGCTGCCTCTGGGGACTTTTTTGGTGTCAACATTAAACAATATATTCAGAATTATCAATAAAACATTAAATTTAATAAAGTTGCTTAAAAAAGTAAGTAGGCACTATAAAAAGACATCAATCACAGTAAAAATCACATGGGTAGAAAGTCAACACATATCCTTAAGGCCCATAGGCCATTAAGGCCTGATTTGATCTTGCCCATGTGGTAATTGCTCAATGCATTACCCATCGGGATGGGCTTCTATGTGAATAAGCATAATAAATTATGATACAGTCATAATTGTACAATCATACAGTTAGTGGGGTAGTCTCATGCAACTTTAGTTCAGTAGGGTACACTATGCTCACTGATGCACTGGAGCCAACCACTTATCATCAACCAAGGTTGTGAGACCCACCAACAAATGCCCACCAAGTATCCTGGAAGCAACACCCACCAACCAAGAAGCTCCCCATTGTGGGATGGTTAGGGGACCCTGAACATAGGGGTACCCCTCCAAGCACTAGGACCACACTGCCACCACACAGATCCGATTCCAGCAGAGATATCAACACTGACCAGTTTCTTTTGTCCCCTGCACCATATGGGCAAATAAAGGAAACAAGGCAATGAGAAGGAATGTATATACTGTATACACATATTACATTATTTGTACCCAGCATATTGGTTCTAGTTTAAGGGAAATTCTAGTATTTTATTTCCCACCAAAAATACTAGAAATTTACTTTTTTTTACCTATTTGGTGCAGGGGTGTCAGTTGTCGGCTTCAGTGCATTAGTGAGTATAGTGTACCTCTCTGAACTAAAACCAAAATGGAGCACGTAGCATGAGACTACCCCACTAACTGTGTAATTGTACAATGCATTGTAAAACTGGATCACTATATTATTATGCTTATCCACAAAGAAGGACTCATTGGTAAAGACTGCTGAAGAAGCCCCTCCTGTGGGAAACACTTTGAGCACTCACCATATTGGCAAAAATAAATCATGACCTTTGGGTTTTATGGATATGTTTTTACTTTCTACCCCATGTGGTTTTTACTGTGATTGATGTCCTCCCCTTGTCTCTCCCCTTGAGGCAGACTCAGCTTTTGTTTCTCCTAGTTCCTATTTGGGATGTGCTGTCTGTATTTATGTGGCTAGTCAGCCCTATTTGCAATTTATAACATAACATTTCATATTTTTATAAGGAAAAATACTTTATGAACTTGTAAGGCCAAAACATTTTGAATGAGATCAATCGTTTAACTCTTTCATGCTCTTGTGTCTGGATCATGCAAATATAGCCATATTTCATCCATTGCCACACTTTTGCCATAGGAACTAGTGTGTCCAGTTTAAAGCACCCAAAAGCATCTGTAAATCTATATGTACAACATTTTATTAATGATTAAATCTAAACACAATATCTATAGAGTAGAATTCCAAAACTTCATATTTCTACTTCTACCCAGATCATGTTGTGAGCAGCATCCAAATTTTAAGACATAATAGCCAAAACTTACTTTTATTGACATTCCCTATCTTCAAAGCTTTCTATGTTTTTTAGAACATGTTACAAAACTTCTCTTATTAGTGCAAATCACTTGCATCTGACAATGAGACAAATGCTTACTCACCAGTAAAACTGTTGTGTTGCGCTCATCACTTCATTCTGATTATCTTATACTCTCTTCTACTCTTGCCTCTTTATTGTGCATTTGGCATGTTTGCAAAAATTACCTTCATTCTTGAAGATGAAGCCACATAGGAGACATGTATGATTAATTCCTAATTAGGATACTACAGGACATAAAAAAGGTTGTAAAACATCAAAAACCTCATCCACCCTGCCACGATATAGTTCTATAATTGTGTCCCACTATATGTCTTAAGGTGACCATACACATTTAGATTTGCAGCACAAAGGGTGCCCAGCTGTTTCTCGCAGTCAATCTGACTGGAGTTCGGCAGAAATTCTAATCATGTGGTCGGTTTTAGGAGTTGCTACTGATATAGGATGCTGCAGCTTAGTGAGTCAATTCTTTGAATGTTGACAGATTGTCTATAATTGAATGTAAGTGAAAAAAGCAACAGTTCAGCCATGATGTGACTGACCACTAGATTATAGAGAAGGGTGATGTCGTACTGACCTCCATGCTGCATGAAATTTGCTATTGTTCTATTCATTCAATACCTACTGAATTCCAACCTTCATCTGGCATTAGCCTCAGAACAAAATCAGTGCTAGAAGTGGATATAAACTCACTGGCCACTATATTAGGCACACCTGTCCAACTGCTCATTGGCACAAATGACTGATCAGCCAATCACATAGTGGCAACTAAATGCATTTAGACATGTTGACATGGTCAAGACGAACCGCTGAAGTTCAAACCAAGCTCAGAATGGGGAAGAAAGGTGATTTAAAGTGGACCTACCACCAGAATCTATGTTTTTATGAATTGCACTAGAAGTGCCAATAATAGGGAGGAATGCAGTAAAAAAAACTCAAAAAAGTTTCTGTAATGACCATTTTAACAATATTACCACACAGCTCTCCTCACTTCCTGGTTCGCTGAAGGCAACACATGAAACTGGGGGTGCAATATCGGGGGTGGCCACTGGGGGGCATTCAGTGATCTTCTATGGGAATTTTCAAAGCAGATCACTGCTTTCTGTGATGTGTTGCCTATTTCTGCCTACAATGAACCAGGAAGTGAGAAGAGCTGCCGAATTATCTTCTTAAATGGCTCATTACAGGTAAGTTTTGGGGTTTTTTCACTGCATTCCTCCCTATTATTGGCACTTCTAGTGCCATTTATGAAAACATAGATTCCTGGTGGTAGGTCTGCTTTAAGTGACTTTGAATGTGGCATGATTGTTAGTGCCAGGCGGCTGGTCAGGAACTGCTGATCTTCTGGGATTGTCACATACAACCATCTCTAGGGTTTACAGAGAATGCTCTAAAAAAAGGAAAACATCCGGTGAGCGGAAGTTCTGTGGGCGCAAATGCCTTGTTGATGCCATAGGTCAGATTAGAATGGGCAGAGTGGTTCGAGCTGATAGAAAGGCAACAGTAACTCAAATACCCACTTATTACAGCTAAGGTATGCAGAAGAGCATCACTGAATGCACAACACATCGAACCTTGAGGCAAATGGGCTACAACAGCAGAAGACCACACCGGGTGCCACTCCTGTCAGCTAAGAACAGGAAACTGAGGCTACAATTCGCACAGGCTCAACGAAATTGTACATTAGAGGATTGGGAAAATGTTGCCTTGTCTGATAAGTCTCGATTTCTGCTGCAAAATTTGGATTGTAGGGTCAGAATTTGGTGTCAACAACATGAAAGCATGGATCCATCCTGCCTTGTATCAACGGTTCAGGCTGGTGGTGGTGGTGTAATGGTGTGGGGGACGTTTTCTTTGGGCACACTTTGGGCCCCTTAGTAGTAATTGATCATTGTTGCAATGCCATAGCCTACCTGAGTATTGTTGTTGACCATTTCTGTCCCTTTATGACCACAGTGTACACATCTTCTGGTGGCTACTTTCAGCAGGATAATGCACCATGTCATAAAGCTCGAATCATCTTGAACATGACAATGAGTTCACTGTACTCAAATGGCCCCCACAGTCACCAGATCTCAATCCAATAGAGCACCTTTGGTATGTGGTAGAACGTGAAATTCGCATCATGGATGTGCAGCCGACAAATCTGCCGCAACTGCATGATGCTATCATGTCAATATGGACCAATGTCTCTGAGGAAGGTTTCCAGTACCTATGCATCTATGCCACGAAGGATGAATGCAGTTCTGAAGGCAAAAGGGGGTCCAACCTATATGTATATATATATATATATATATATATATATATTTTTTTTTTTTTATCTTTCATAACACTCTTTGGGAAATGAAACAGCTCAGGATTGCCTGTTGTTATTTTACCATCCTTCATCTTTCCTGAAGTTCTCAATACCGTGTTTCCCTTAAGACATACCCATAAAATAAGCCGTAGCAGGATTTCTAAGCATGTGCACAATATAAGCCATGTCAAGAAAATAGTGATAGTGATGGAGGTGGATATGCAGCTCTCCCTTTTAGGTCTCCTCAGTGAAGTGAGGAGCAGGATGCTCTGCTTTCAGTATTGTGTGTCCCCAGGGGAAGAATTAAAGCAGTGGCTGCCTTTTAATCAGCACTGCGGGACATCCAGCATCAACCAACAACAGCCTGTGGGCCTCTCTCAACACCCCTTTAAAACAAGCCATAATGTGTCTTCTTGAGGAAAAATAAATATAAGATGGTGTCTTATTTTCGGGGAAACACGGTAGTTTCTTGAGATTGAACAGGGCTGGACATCATTTTAATCAGGTGATCCTTGATCCAGACTATGATTTTACTGGCTGTGTTGCATGGAGGATAGTTCTGCTGGAAATAGCAATCCTCTGCCTTGGGGAACATAGTCTTAAGCCGGCCATAGACGTACCGATCTATGGCCGGCTTTTAGCTTTTAATGACGTCACTGCACTGTAAGGAGTCGGCTACAGAACGGACAGGAATCCCGTGTATTCCACTAACACATGTGATTCCTGTCATATTGTAGCCAATTAACTCGGAGGGGGAGGAGACTTCCCTTCCGAGTTAACAGACTGCAGCACAGGATCGGAGGATCGGGCAGAAAAAAAACCCAGCAGGACGGATCCGTGTGCGATCCTACCTGCCGGCTCTTTTGGTCGGATCCTCAAGGTGGGCTCCCCTATAGTTGCGGCTGACCGACCTTTATGTGCTCAGCGGGACCAAGCACGGCGTTCGGTCGGCCACAACTATGGCCGGGAATCGGCCCATCTACGGGGGGCTTTAGCAGGATTATGTGTCTTGATTAAGCGTCCATTACAAAGACACATCTGCCTGATTTAGCCTACACGTCTTGATACTTCTACTTCTTGACATTGAAATGTGTTTTTGCCCTCTGCTGGGTTGTAGCTTTGTTACACATAGCAACCTGACACTTAAAGTGCCCATACACGGGTTGATACCTGTGCAATCGACTTGCAATCAATCACAGCATGGTGACGTCACTTGATCACAGGTCAATTGAATGGGAAACAATGTGCACATTGATTCCCATTTGATGTGGACCCTGGTCCGGTGTTGTGACATATTTTTGTCCTGGAACGAAAAATAACAACACTGGCTAGGGGCTGCTGATAGGCAGCGATAAGACATAGGATGGCTGCAAAGGAAGGAAGGAGGCTGTGTGTACACAGCCGTGCTAGGCTCCACCCCCTTTCCCTTGCCAGGAGCCAATCACAGGCTGTGTGCTGTGTGGAAGGGAGTGGGGGCCCTACTTCCTCCTGCTCTCTGCAATGCTTGTCAGTTCCACCAGGATTTACGGGATTGATCCCACTCGAAGAAAGGCATACACTCGATTTTGTAATAGATTTGAGCACCATGAACTTGAGTACGTTGCTCGAATCTATTACAATATCGGGACACCCTTACTGCACTGTGTTATTGAAGCCAAGAATGCACCTTTGTTCCCTAACTCAAAAACTTTCTTTTCACCAGATTTACTCCTATGTGCCTGTGCAACTTACAAATAGGTGATGATGATGATGATGATTGCTATTAGCAGATACCCAGACTGAGATTTAGAGAAGAAATAATAAAGCTCTTCATAGAGCAGAGGTGTCAAACTCTAGCTCAGGGATTAAATTTAGCCCCCAGTGTAATTATATATGGTCCGCAAGACCTTTTAAAACACCACAGGTGGGTCTTTTATTTGACATTTGATTTCATATTATTTTTTTTATGTTTGTGATGAGAAGGAAAAACATCAATTGTAGACATGTTTTCAATTAATATCAAGGTTGGCCCATAACTTTGTCCAAGTTTTTAAATTTCTCTATTTGAGTTTGGTACCTCTGAAGTAGAATGAAGCAGTTGACTAACGAGGGACAAGGATTTAGAGCCTGAAAATGCTAGAGATTGGATCAGGTTAAGCTGGCCATACACGGGTCGACTTGTTACCGAGCGATTGATTGGATCGGCAATCGATGGAACACCACCTTGGGAATCCAATTTGTGGTCGATTTGGACATGAGCCGATCTCCGAAATGGCCGATTTCACAAAATCCATCGATCGGAAAGGCTGTTGCATATGGAGCTATGGGTCCACCAATGTTTGATTGCCAAAGATTGACCAAAAAAAACCAACATGTCGGTTCAATGTCCAATCCGATTTTTAGCCGGAGGTGGGCAGAACCCGATTGATCACTGACCTACCTACTGATCTACCAACATCTATGTAGTTTAGCTTCCTCTGCGATTGAACACAGGTAGACTTGATTGTTTAGATCTCCATTTGTATTACCAAAACCATGTAATATGAGGGAATTTCTAAAGGGAATCTGACACAGAAATCTAAATGTGTATGGGGACCCTAAGATTAGGTAAAAAAATCCTTCAGCAGATAAGTTGAGACAAAGAAGGGTTTAGTTATATTAGAGCTTTGGAAAAGAGTTGAGAAATTTCAAAAGGATTTTTAGACGTTTTACAAGGAGTGAAGTATGTGCCTAAAGAGACGCAAGCATTCACAACTGGAAAGCAAGATGCTAGAGGTGACTGAATCAAGTTTGTAATCAGAAATTAGATGTTTTAAGAGATCCAAAGACTAGGCACTATGTACACACTTTTAATTTTGGTTGCTAGTCATTCCAATGATCTGAGAACGATGAGTGCTGGTAGAGAAGTGAGTGGCACCCGTTCCATCCCCCCTGCCTTGTGTCTATATCCCAGGAAGTTGCAAGATCCTCATTGAACTTGTGAACATTGGAGACATCGTGCATACCTCTTTGTGGGACATTTGACCCTTCGAGGGAAGAGGTGGTTAATAATGGTAGAGTATTCCCTTTTCAGGTAACTATTTTGACGTAGAAATTTTAATAAGAATATTTTACTCTATATGGTCTCTTCTAGGAAATCAGTTTGGACATCTGTACTCATTTAATAGGGTGGTGAAAGGAATCCGAAGGTCCTATTGTTTGGTTGATATATGTAATGGGGCAATGCTTGTTTGTTTGACCAGGATTTCAGGATTACATGGTGGAACAGGGCCCTCCTTTCTTTCCTTCCAGGCTTGCCAAAAGGGGGGGGGGGCTCGCATCGTTTATGGCCCCCCTTTTTCAGAGCTAGCCAGACCCCATGTCAGCTTTGGTATGTTCTAAAAAGGGGTCTGGTCTACTTTGGGGGGGGGGCACACTCTTTTTTTAAATGCCATTTTAAATTTTAAAACAAAAGTTTTTTTTCGAAAATGGTAATACAATAGCTGGTATCAGTTTTCAGCAGACCAGTGTATAAATATATATTTCATTTTGGGGGCTGTGTTTTTTTTAAGTCATACAAATACATGGACTTGGAACGTGGAATTTACTGTTCATTACATGACACTGGAATTTAATTCAGAAACAAACAGTTGAAAAGCAGTCTGTATAACAAAGAACACTGTCAGCCTTTCTTCCCTTGAATCTAGTTTCTCTCTTTCTTCTTTTTTTGTTTTCTTTTTTTTTTTATCTTTTCACAACAATGAATGTATGGAACATCTTCTAATATGCAGTTGAGGTTTAGCTAGAGAACATCAATTGTGTGATTTATTTGTTTGATTGGGTCTATTATTTTCTCAAGGCTCTTTGAGTGGAAAAATAGAGTGAATATCAGATGCATGCATTTGAAATCATTATGTTTTTTGTTCATTAGTGTTGGAGATCCTGCTTACTATGTATTCCATTCCTGTTATGCCACTTGTGAGGGTCGGAAGCTGAATAGAGTGCATTTTTCTAGCTGTCAGTTGTTCCTATTTTGAGTGTTTGTTTCTACTTTAATGAGGATCTGAACTTTTATCCATACAGAAACATGGTACACTTTGTTAGTGAGATTGCATTCACTTTGGCGCCAAAGCAGCTGGAAATTTTGACTTTCAACTGAAACATATTTGACAGCAATTGTCTTTCTTTTTGACATATTTTAATGTATCGTACATGCACACTGAGAGGAAGAGTGGGTGAACAGAAAACACAGACCCAGCAGTCACCTTTTGAGGATCAAAACTGTCCACATTTTTCTTGTCTTTGTACTTAATACCAGCAGACTAGTAAATGTCTTACCTTATGATAACAAAGTAAGCTAAACCTCCACCCCTAAAAACATGATTGTTAACTGAATGCCAACTGTTTCGTCTCCTGTGATTTTGTACTGTGTTAGTTTATGTTCTTATATATATTTTTCAATAGCCATAAATGATACTGGTACACATTTTTTTCTTTATTCTTCATCCAATGTGCAATGAATATTTTATGCTGTATTTCCTAATGAGATTTTTTTCCCCCTGTTTGTTTTTAACAGACACCAGGCTTTAGCAGAGTAACAAAAGATGAAAAACAAATAGAAATGAAATAGGCACTGGAGCACAGCAATTCAACAGAGAGCTAATGAAACAACAGCAAATGACAGAATATCAGCAAGAAAACAAGGCTAGCCAATGGCACATGTGTAATCCTCATGTCTCCATGTGGTACGATTATTCTGAAACGTATTTTCATGAAAACCAATTTGTGTTTCCGTGGCTGCAGGTAAAGTTATGTGCATTTGCATTATTGTTTCCTACATGAATACATTGCATATACATTTCTAATTTTAAATGCATCTATCGTTATATCTTACCTTACATTCTTGGTTATGATATATTTTATAAAAATTATATAACTTCATGAATAAATGTCTAAACTTAGCATACATAAATTTTTGAGCTGTGGAGTACCGTATACACTCGAATATAAGCCAAATTTTTGGCTTA
Source organism: Ptychadena robeensis (assembly GCA_036250615.1). Classification (NCBI taxonomy): domain Eukaryota; kingdom Metazoa; phylum Chordata; class Amphibia; order Anura; family Ptychadenidae; genus Ptychadena; species Ptychadena robeensis. The sequence continues at coordinate 67,398,425 of CM070034.1, read as the reverse complement.
TATTTGGGTCAAAAAATTTAAATCCCACCATTTTGTAGGTGGACTTGTGAATTGCAAAGCCCCCAAACATGCTATCATCACCAAGAGTTGTGGGAACATTTGAAAAAAAAATTAGAAAAAAATAGTTTTTGCATAAATTAGGTTCAAAGTCAAGTCAAATTTGAACTTATTTTGTGCAAAAACTTGATATGCTAGAGCAATACTTTTTTCTTTACAATGTTCCTACAACCCTTCTCTACATCTCCAGCACTTCTTGTGATAAAATCATGTTCTGGGGCTTTGTAATAACTTACAAATCTGCTGAATTTAATCATAACACCTTAAAAGTAAAGTACATTTGCTGATTGTTTCTGTGCCTTAGTTGCTGCATTTCCCTCCCTAGGCTTATACTCGAGTCATTCAGTTTTTCCAGATTTTTTTTCTAAAATCGGGTACCTCGGCTTATATTCGGGTCAGCTTAAACTTGAGTATATACAGTCATTTTGCATTTTAATTTGTGACAATCACGGAAAAGCCACTAAACTTCCACTATTTACCTTTATTCATAGTCTATGGCAGGAGTGGGCAAACTAAGGCCCAGGGGACGGATCTGGCCCATTAAGGTTTCTTTTCTGGCCCTTTTCTGTCACAATTTTGAAAAGATACTCCCCTCTGTTTGTTCTCTGTGATAAGTTCACATAATGCTTGGAGGTGTCCAAAACCTTACCTTGGGATGATGCTGTGATCATGACACTTTGGGCGCATCCTCATGGCAACAACAGACAGGGATTATCTCTCCTCATTGCAATGAATAACCATTTTTTTTAAGTGCAGGAAATGTAAAAAGATAATAACATCCCTGTCACACATTGCCAATTACACATCACGGCCATCAATAGTTATTCCGGCGATGTATGGATTTGGCACACCTATGGCCATTACAGGCTCTCGGTCCGGCACTTTTATACAATTTAAGAAGGCAATGTCAGGAGTCAATAATTTTTCCCACCCCTGGTCTATGATCAAATAGGCCATACAGTACATAAAATGAAAAATTAGTTTACCCTATAGCATTCTTTTGATCAAATTCAAGTTTATCCTGGCCAAACAATTTCTAACAAAATAAATTTCAGACAGCCAGCCTCTGTGGAGTGCTACTATAAATACATCATAATTATAATGATAATAGATATGAAAAGTATTTAACCCCCTAGCGGCTTAGACAAACTACGTTTTCCAGAGTTTGTTTTGCAAAAAAATACCGGGATCACCAAAACTGACCAGGGGTTCAGAAAGCTTCAGCGATTCTCTGTCCAGCTGCAGGTATCCCGGGACCACCCCTTCAGCGACATCTCTTTGGGGGGCGCGCCATAGACCTCCATTATAATCAAGGTCCGTCAGTTTCGGAGCCCACATCGCCAGCCATGTGGACAGAGGAGGGGGATAAACGCAAACAAGTGTACTCTGCTGCAATTGCCTGTACCGCACCATTATCTGTGTCATCAGAGGGAGGAGGGACTTTAATCTTAACTGGTCAGTTTTATTTTTTTTCTTGCCCCATTCTGCCCTATTATCGGCACTTGTAGTTCTGATTATACAAACATTTTTTGGAAGGCGGTGGGTGGGCAGAGAGACCTAAAGTGGGGGCCCAACTGTCCACCACAATATCATTCCCTTGTAGAAACAAGGCTGGGGGACTTTAGAGCGGGACCGACCTCTATTACACGAAAAAGAGACCTCTGGGTCGAGGATTTAAACGTTAAACTGGTAGTAGTACCAAAAGTAACATAGAAAGTCTCAAAAAACAGTCAACAGATATATATAGAAAAAGGTCCTCAAATGGTGAATTAAATATTTATAAAGTTCATCTTTAATGTCGTTGATTAAAAACTGTCAGAGGACTTGGACCCGGATGTTGAAGTCCGATGAAAAATCGGGCAGCCACT
>CM070034.1:67380878-67396400 GCA_036250615.1 Ptychadena robeensis | reverse complement strand
GATTATACAAACATGAAAATCTGGTGATAGTTTCACTTTATTGTAAAATCAATACTTTGTTATATACTCTTTGTTGGCAATGACAGAGGTCAAACATTTTCTGTAAGTCTAGGCCACTCCACGACCTTGCAATGCTTCTTAAGAAGCCACTCCTTAGATGCCCGGGCTGTGAGTTTGGGATCATTTTCATGCTGAAAGACCCAGCCACGTTTCATCTTCAATGACCTTGATGGTGGAAAGAGATTTTTCCTCAAAATCTCATGGTACATGGCCCCATTCATAATTTCCATTACACGGATCAGTCGACCTCGTCCCTTTGCAGAAAAAGAGCCCCCAAAGCATGATGTTTCCACCAGCATGCTTTACAGTAGGTATGGTGTTCTCAGATGTAACTCAGCATTCTTTCTCATCTGACATTCTCCCAATCCTCTTCTGGATCATTCAAATGCTCTCTAGCAAACTTCAGACGGGCCCGGACATGAACTGGCTTAAGCAGGGGGACACACCTGGCACTGCAGGGTTTTAGTCCCTGACAGCGTAGTGTGTTACTGATGGTAGCCTTTTTTACTTTGGTCCCAGCTCTGCAAGTAATTCACTAGGTCCCCCTTGTGGTTCTGAGACTTTTGCTCACCGTTTTTGTAATCATTTTGACCCCACGGGTGAGATCTTGCATGAAGCCCCAGATTGAGGGAGATCAGTGGTCTTGTATGTCTTTCATTGTCTAAATATTGCTCCCACTGTTGATTTCTTTACAGCAATAGTGTGTGAAAACCTTGTGAAGAATAACAGAAAATGTTTGACCACTGTCATTGCCAACATAGAGTATATAACAAAGTATTGAGATCAACTTTTCATATTGGCCAAATAGGAGAGGGGGTTAAAGTAGGGTATAAGGCATGGTGACAGCTTTTTAGAACTCAATACTTGACAGTGGTCACTGAAAGAGGCGATAAGCTTAAAGCTGGGTTTAACTTAAAAAAACACACAAAATTTGCTTACCTGTCAGCAGTTCAGATCCTGTAAAACTTCTACACAAAAACAAATAAAACTTACTTACCTTCTTCATGTTTTCACTGATGGTGGGAACACCTTAATTGAGGGCAAGAGAAGGCACTTCCGGATCCATTCTTCTCAGGGCAGCTGGCAGCTGACACCGACCCACCTCCCCCACTCCTACACAGACAGAGACTCGCTGCTCTGCAGGGAAGGGGGGGGGGGGGCAGCCGGCTTCATCCATGAAGCTGAGTGAAAAGAGGCTTCTCTCTCCCCTCTTCATCCATCACAAAGTCTTGCAGATGTGACGCTGACGTCACAGGGGCTTTTGGGAAAGAATTCACAGATACCTTTGCGGCTTGTTACGTCTTGCCTCAGCGATACGTCTAAAAAGACACCCCTCCTGCTTTTAAAAATATGCACTTTGTGAACTTCATCTAAAAGTTTATGAATTCATTAACTTATTGGGGCTGCAGGGTAAGCTAAATTATGCCTTGCTTTGCCATATAGATGTGCTCTAACCCTCCAGTCATAACACTCATCCTCACCCTACAAAACTAAAAAATTACAATAATAAACCCAACTTACTCAATGCATTATTCACCATGTGTACACCAATATGTGTGATATACCACTTCTAGACTGGTTCCAAGTGTAGGATGGTAAGACATTAAACATCAATCAAACAAGTCTTGAGTCAGATTTTTTTTCCGGCTGTAAATGCTTGTTTGCTAGTTCTGCAGACATACAAACGTTGGTGTCAGTCTGAATAGACGGCAATAAATCAGTAAAGAATATATGTGCATCCATTGTGCTTTGGAGATAACAAGAAACCAGAATTTAAAAGAAGAAACTCTATAACTTTAAAGCAATGTTGCTGGAATCCCCCCAACACAGGATAAACAGAGCTCAACTTACAGTTGGATATAGTCTATTGCCTTCAACAAGCTTTGACCTTGAAGTGCTTAGGTCCTATGCCAATTTAGTTTTTCCTACTTTTTGATAAGAAGATGTAAACGAAAATAGAAAACAAGACTGCAAACTGCAAGACGCACTTATAGATTCTGTGCTTCTAAAGGAGAACAGCCTGTAATGAGCACATATAAGTCACATTTTATTGGGACTAACATATCACTTTAAACTCAACAATGCTGTCTTGAACTTTAATCATTTTGTGTCTTTGTATTACATTTTTGTGAAAGCATTTTCTGATTGTCCACATCCTTTCAATGTCTGTACCATCTTGTAGGCTTTATACTCATTGTTCCCTTTTGTATTTAAAGGATCACAGAACAGGCTGTTTCACCTACATGACCTAGTTTTGATAATTTTGGAAGTTGTTCTTGCTTAAGAAGGTGGGCTGCTGTAGCCAAAGGAAAAAATATATATGAAAGAAATGCGCATCACAAGAATGTGCACCAAATCTACTGGGCCGATAGAGGTCCCTGCATAACTATAACATTATGTTGTGTCCAAAAACAGCTCAAGAGTCTTTGGCAAATTGTTTTAATCCACCATAATTATTTTTTTATATGTTTTAAGTAATCCAAATATGTTTTTTTATTTATTTTCAGTCATATTTCTAAGAAAAAAAAGTATATATATATATATATATATATATATATATATATACACACACACACACACAATCAATATAAAAGATGTTTCCATATAGTATATATAGATTTCTTCTGATTAGCCTACATATTACTAGGGTATGACATGATGTGGCATCATGTTCTGCTACTTATACTGCAGGTGTGTCCTGCTTTTAATAAGGGCTTGTTTATCCTTGGTATCCCTGTAGCGTAGTGGTTAAGGGGCTGACTTTGGATGAGCCTGTCAGGATGGGACCCTGGGGAATACATGACACAGGGCAACAGGTGCAATGTTACCTCTACCGGCTTTAGTGTGCTTTCCTTCCTTCTTACTCCTGGCGGGCGGCCAACTTGGGTGATACGCGTTGTGAGGGCACTGGAACTGGGCAACAGCAGGAGGATGGCACCTTTTACCTGACAGGGGTAAGCTGCTATCCTCAGCGGGTTCCCAGCTTCAGACAGATCCATTGCGATCAATATAACCATGACATAGTACTTAGTAAAGGAATAAAGCAATGTCCACACACTAGTTGCTGATGAACTGGGGCTACTTTACTGGGCAGAAGAATATATACACTTGCAGTACTACCTCTGGTCCCAGAGATAGGGTAAACACTTGGGGTATCACACAGTTGCAAACAGTTTATATCTGTAGGTCCGGTCCTGAGAGGTGTGCTTGTAGTCCAAGAGGGAAGAGTTAGGATCCCAGGGTACTTAGCAATGGAGGGTGTCTGTCCAGAACAACCCTAAGGCTCTGGGGGAAGATGATCAACTCACATGGTCAGATGAGGGTCCTGCAAATCCCCAGGCCTGAGGGCTCTCCCATGGGGGATCCTGGCAGACAGCTCCTGCAGAAGACAGTAGGCAGGTACACAGATCCAGGGCAAGAGCCCCTCCTATGTATCACATATATATCCCTCTTGGAGCAAGGCACCTCCCTTTAGATGGGATGACTCATCTACAGTATGAGCAAACACATTTACTGTTTCATGGCCATTTTCCATTACACTACATCCATGTTAACCTCCCTGGCAACACCATTATATAAAATTTTCACTTCTAAAAGTGGTACAGGAAATACAAACCTGTTACCATGTAAATTTCAATGATGCTGGGGATGTAAGGACCCAGGAGGCTTCCTGTACATGCAAATGGCAAGGACATCCTCCACCTCCCTGGTGTCATCACTTACATTGGGGAGGTGGAACCAATGAGAAGAGCCAACTTTTAGAAGAACAAGTGTGGTTTGGGATTACCAAATTTGAGAATTCTACCCCAAACCACACTTGGTAATAATGCTGGGGGGATAATTACTGTAAAACAATGTTCATTTTCTTTAGGGTAGGTATATATACATCATTATATAGACTATACTTTAGTTGCCAATCTTTTCCAATTTTCTGAGTCCTCTAATAGTTATGTATAAAGCACTTGACTCTATTCATTAAAATGGGTAGTTCAAAAAGTAGTTCAGTTTTTTATTTAAAAAACTGTAGTCCAATAGATTGCTAAGGACAACTATGTGTAAACCTAAGCAATTACAAAATGTGAGAAGAGAATCTGATGGATGTTCATCTCTAAAAGGGAGTAAAGATAATTGGAACAGGGACATAGTATTATTTAATATAAAATATATATGCTATTTTTGTGACAGTTCCTAAAGGAAAAAGCAATAAATACTTTTAATTTTACAATTTGTATTTGCATACACTGTGTGATTGTGACACATTGTGGTAGTTCTTCTTCTGATATTGTGGATTAATTGTTTACAAATGAAAAAACTTGCTTACTTTGAGCGGAAAATAGGGAACGTTTGTGTGTCATGCATTTTTGCCATGATCAGTACTCAAATATAATAAAAAGTGTGAGTGTGTGAGCATATATTTACCCCTAAAACTAGTAGGCTTAAGAACAAAATGCTAAATGTGCATCTATGAGTTCATATAATGAAAAGTCCCTATTAATTCATGTCAAGTGGGGTTTATATTTTCTATAAAAAAAACATGTAGTTTGCTAGTACCTGATAATTTTTTCTTATTTTTGTGAAATTATTTAAATCATATAACTATTATTTTGTTTCACCTACCAGAAGCCAGTAAACCTTAAGTATGTAACTTTAAGACTTATATTGTAGGACAATATTTATATAGAACTATTATGAGAAAATGTGTAAGCAATAAACATGTGTCCTGTAGTACAACTAAGGACACACTAGAGGGCACTGCTGATTATTTTGTTGACATGTTGATGTTCTTTCAGGTTTCCCTTGTTTTAATGCATGCCATATATTTTCCCAACTGATATAAAACAGCTAATCTTCTAGGATGCTGTAGCTGTGCAGCCGTGTGATGTTCAATGCACAAAAAGCACACAACAGGAGAGAAAAATGAGAATATGAGCAGGCTACATGTCAAGCTGTGGCTAATGATTTCATTTGGCCTTTCAGGTTAAAGGACTGACAGTTGCATGTAATCTCTAGTTTACTTGTCTTTTATCTTATGTAGCCATGCTATTTTTGGACAACAATGCCAACATGTTTTCTTGTTCGGTGAAGTAGAAAGCAGTGTTTATCTGTAAAAGCTCCTAATCATTATTAATATATTTCAGCACAATTGTTTGTGAAAGATTTTTTTCTCAATAATTTCAGACTGTTGTATTTTCTAATTCTAGTTCAAACCCACACTGTAGTATTTCTGGTTACCACAAAAACATAAGCTGTATTACGATAATATAATATAATATAATATAAGGTAAAACAACAGGATGCAAAGATCAAACATGTTACCTATTTAAAAAAATATTGAACAAATAAATCCATGTTGTGTAGTTGTAATAGAATATACTAAATTATCCCCAATAGTGATAAACTTATGGACATTGTCTACAAAAGGATGCTAAAATTTAAATTATTTTGATGTATAAGTATCTTTGTTTTCACAGTGCCACATCCTCTTGGCAGAATGCCATCTCTTGCATTGCATATGTCTTTATTGTATTTTTGGTTACTTTGATATAATGTTTGCTCTCCTAGGGTTAGCTACTGAAACCAAAACAGCAGTCATACTGGGCTTTCTGCCATACTTCAGCAGGGGTGGAGAATCCTTCTCCACTTACTTGCACTGTGGTTGTGGCTGTTTGCAGGTGGATAACTTAAAAAATATCAGTCTCTTGTGGAATGAGGGGTACCTTTCCCCTGATATTCTTAGCAATATTGCCCTTTGGCACCAAAGAATAAATATAGAAGATCCATTAAACCTATGCAGAGGATATTGACTTACAAATCTTCTTCCATAAGAAATAATGAAAATCCTCATAAAGCATTTTAAACCATCAAAAGTAGCCCTTACCTAACCTTTTAATAAGAAAAAAGCCTTGTAAGATATTTGCCATTTACCAGATACACCAATAATTTCCCTGATGTTCTCACCAAAAAGTTAAGATGTGCTAAGCTTACCAGGAACAAAAATGTTTAATCACCATTCAAGTTAACATGTTTGGCTTTAAGGAAGAGAAGATGAAATGGAGAGTGCCCGTCCATAACAACATCAGGAATGTGGTTCTCTGGTGTTGTTTCTCTCTTTCTCTCTTTGGAAGAGTCTGTAGCCTTTTGTTGTTTGTAGAGATGATCCATTATGACATTCTGTACTTATTAGTGAGATCAGTCATATGAACGCCGCTCTGATCTAGTTTTCTAGCTATTTTGTGGCCATTTTAATGCAGTGAAAGTCCTCAAACATGAATCTGGGCTCAGAGGACATTTTACAATTGCTTCTCTGACATACTGGTCTTTGTTTACAACCATGCAAGAGGAACACATTTTGGCCTTGACCATAATTCTGGTTGTTAGTCAAGAATGTGGTTGTAAAAAATGTAAAACTAAAATTTTGATTGTAACACATGTTGGTTGGAACGCCACTGTATATATATATATACGTATAAAATAAGTTTAGCTAGGATTATACAGTCCTGATCAAAAGTTTAAGACTACATGCAACAAGAAGAAATGAGAGTGAGACAAAACATTTTTGAGCATTCAATTTAATGAAAACAACAAATAAACTGAAACAGGTTTTTTTTTACAGCTGATCAAATATTTAGGACCACATGCCTTTAAAAGGCCAAATCTGTGCAAAGATGTGGATTCATTTTCATTCTCTGTCAGGTAGTCACACGTTGTGATGGCAAAGGCAAAAAAACCTCTCCCTTTATGAATGTGGTCGGATTGTTGAACTGCATAAGCAGGGTCTCTCACAGTGCCCCATCACTGCTGAGGTGGGAAGCAGTAAGAAAGTCATTTGGAATTTCTTAAATGATCCTGACGTTTATGGAACAAAAAAGTCAAGTAGAAGACCCCCAAAAATTTTACTAGCACTGAGCCAGAGGATCCAATTGGCTGTCCGTCAAGGCACTGGACGAGCCTCAAACCAAATTAAGGCCCTTAATGGTGCTGACTGCAGCCCCATAACCATTAGACGGCATCTAATACTAAAGGGCTTCAAAAACAAGCACCAAACATGGCACATTCAAAGGTGGGAGAAAGTTTTATTCTCTGATGAGAATTTTTTTTACCTTGATGGTCCTGATGGTTTCCATAATTACTGGCATGAAAAGCAGACACCCACCTGAAATGTTTTCTATGCGCCACAGTGGAGGGGGCGCCATAATGGTCTGGGGTGCTTTTTCCTTCAGTGGAACAATGGAGCTTCAGGAAGTGTAGGGGCCGCTGGCTATGTCCAGATGTTGCAGAGAGCATTCCTAATGACCCTCGTCTGTGTGGTAACGACTGGGTTTTTTTAACAGAACAACGCTACAGTACACAATGCCCGCAGAACAAGGAAGTTCTTCCAGGAATATCACTCTTTTGGCCCATCCTGCGTGTTTCCCTGATCTAAATCCAATTGGGAACCTTTGGGGATGGATCGCAAGGTAAGTTTACAAAAATGGACAACAGTTCCAGACAGTAGATGGCCTTTGTGCGGCCGTCTTCACCACTTGGAGAAAGGTTCCCACTCATCTCATGGAAACGCTTGCATCAAGCATGTCGAAACGAATTTTAACAATTTCAAGTGTTCAACAATAACAGCGGAGCTTCTCAGTACTGAGTACTGAGTTCATGTTTGGAAGTTTGATTTCTGTTTTGCAGGGGTTTGGTTTTTTTTGGAGGTGTGGTCCTAAACTTTTGATCAGCTGTAAAACAGCCGGTTTACGTTTATTCGTTGTTTTAATTAAATTGAATGCTCAAAAAATGTTTTCTCACTCCCATTTCTTCTTGTTGCATGTTGAAGCTCTACCTGGAATCTTGTTAAGATCCAACAATGTAAATTATCATTCTTTGCAATTTTTCAAGTGGTCTTAAACTTTTGATCAGGACTTAATGTTTCATATATTTAAAGTTCAAAATTTAGAGGAAACATCTGATCTTTAGCAGGTCTAAAATTAAGAAAAGAACAACATGTTACATTTAAAACGTCAAAATGCAAAATCTGTGAAAAATGTAAAGTATTAAAGTATAAAGCAATCTTTAAAGGAAAGTCCTCCAGACTAACAGGGGAAAATGAGGTGAGGGAAGAGTTACAGGAGGATGGGATTGGAGGGGTGGGGTAGTGTGGGTCAAAGAAATATCACGACTGGTGGTATAAATCTTGTCTTTAAAATATGTGGCCAGGTCGTGGGCAGAGAATGTGGCAGGATTGACAAGAGAGTCAAGGTGGAGAATAGGCAGTGAGGGTTGAATGCTTGTGAGGATATAAGTGTGGAGAAGTAGTTTTTATTTGGCAATAGTAAGGGCAGCATTAAATTGCCTTGCAGATGAGAAAGTCGCTGTTCTGACCAGACTTTCTCCACTTGTGCTCTGCCCTGCAAGCATCTTGTTGGAGGCAGCGAGTGTGCTTACCATGCCAGGGATGGGGGTTGGTGGGGTAGAAAAGCTGAGGGTGGCAGGGTCAAATTTGCTTAGGACAGATTGAGGGAGCTATTTTACTGAGAGGCTGCTTGGTCCAGAGAAAGGTTATCAGTAATGATCTTAGATAATCAATTGTTTCTGCCCATTAACATGGAAAGGCCATTTCAAACAATATTAATTCCATCATTATACAATGAATATTTACAAAAAAGGAAACAAATTTAGACAGATGCCAATCTTCCCAGGAGTGGACATCATTGACAACAACATCAGGCAGTACAAGAGAGAGATGAAACAACATGGCTAGTTTGGAAGGGTAACCAACATGAATATGCCAGATCATTTGAGACGGACCCAGAAATTTTTGCTCTGGACATGCAAAAAGTGCACTGAACGAACTGGGTTAAATGTAATTTTTACATAACTGTTTCAAACATTATTATATTTAGGATGTCTACTAGACACTTGGACGGACATATTGTGGGAAGTTACATGCTTATACTGGCTGTGATGGACAATGGAAAAGGTTTGATTGTTTTGGCTCACAGCCACAGGACCTGACACTCATGTAGTCATTTAGTCAACCACAAACTCCTCTGTATATGAAAGCCTTTAATTGTGAGGCCATGTGTGCCTTAAGTTGAGATGAAACATCTAAAGTTAAGATGAAATTTGGTAATGCAACAAGGCAATGATTCCAAGCATGTGAGTTTAGAATCACTTCAACAGAATGTCTGAAAAAGAAAAGAATCAAGGTGTAATGGCCCAGTTAAAGTCAAGACCACAGTCTTCAGAATCTTCTGCGTTCAAGATACTAGAAGTGACGTCACTGACATCACTTCCGGTATCAGAAGATTAAAATCCTCTCCTACGGGAAGGTTGACAGGTATGCTCCTGAAGGTGGTTTTGCACGATTAAATCATGAAACATAATGATTCTTTTTTTTTTATAAATAATGACAAACTGTAATTTGTTGTGTGTTGTTTTAAATCTGAGGTTACACTTAATAATATTAGAAGCTGGTAAAACCTTACCCTTTAAAGTGGGTGCGCTGCACAAATAAAATGACAATAGGACACAGCTATTATTGTTCTCCTTAAACCTGTCTGATGTCTTCAGAAGAGACCTGAAGTGACAAATATTTATCCAAAGAGTAGAATTAGCTATTTCCCAGGGAGAAGTTGGTCCTGGAGGTCAAGGGTCGGGTCATAAGTGAGGCAAAGTCTGAAAGGTTGCATTGCATTTTCTGATACTAAGATGGCTGAGACAAGGATTATTGCAGGAATTCATTTTTGCTATTAGCTAAATTACTTAATCTTCACAAAGACGGTCATTCACCCCAAAAAATACCCCACATAATGAAAAGGTCTGAGCATTTTTTCTACTTTAATCTTTTTGCTTTTTGATTAGACATGTAGGAACCTTAAAACGCACATTAAAGTGTAATGAACATCAACATACTATCATTTTAAACAACAAAGATAAGCTAGGAATGCAATCGGTTTCATAAATCCTTGATGTAAGAAGTATGGGTGTAGCAAGGTATCGTTATTTACCAAAACATATTTAATAATTAGACACTCACTATACCAGATAATTAAAACATTTTTAACCAAACTTTCTTGCCTAAAAATACAAAAAGAGAACTGTAAAACATTCCAGAAACTGTTATTTTCTATTGAATGCCTGTAAATGTTTGTAGGGTATGTTTATTGCCTGATATGTTTAGATATACATTTTGTGATGACCTTATAACTGGGATTAAAAGGCAGACCATATCTGATCTCACAGGTTTTAAGGTATACTTTTGTTGTGGGCAGAGTTGGCACAGTGGGATGTGGTTGTAATTGGAGAAGAGCTTCATCTTAGAAATAACATGAGAAGTCCTATGCTAATCCCACAATTTTGTATTCTATGTAACCTAGATGCAATTAGTTACATGATAATATTCTAACTTAGCCTAATTAAACTAGTGTTAGAGTTTAAGTGGACTACTCATAGTGGTGGTGCTGTTTATTTCATCCTGCGGTTTCCATGCAACAAATCATCAAGTGAATTAAACAGTTTCTAAAAACAATCCCTTTTTCTGTTAGGTGCTGCACTAGGTTCACTTGTGGGGCACCTACTAGTGAAGAGCGAGCACCAAAGGAAAAATGATAGCTCCCTTTTCTGTCTCCATCTCCTATACTGAACCTATATTTATTATCTGTAACCATAGAAATACATTTTTACTCCTTCCAAGGCATAATGGAGGGGGGGGGGTTATATGTATTAATTTAATTTATTAAGTGTGTGCAGGGGACATGTTTGTATGGTGTGGGATTGCGGATATAGCCCTTTATCCACAATCCATAGGGCGGACTACGGGGGTGAATGTATATTTATTTTGACATGTAATTAATGTTTTGGAATAATTACATTGTAAAATAAATATGTTCTTGCCTCTCCTTGACTCTGTCTGAGCCAACATTTGGCAACATCTTCACTGTAATGTCACCAACATGGCTACTGGCATTACAGTGAGGGCAGTACTTACCTGCCCCATGATTGCCTGTCTACAACCCGTGAAACATGCAAGACAGAGACTCGAGCATGGCACACAAGTACATAAGGTGCTTGTTCGAGTAGCGCCATGATAGACGCATAGAGATGCTCAAACCGAACACATGTTGGTGCCTTAAAAGTACCAGGAGTTCTATGCTTCAACCTCGGTCAGAGATGGGTGGGGCACATTCCTGACATATTGTTGTTTGCTGTTCATTTATTACAGACTCTTTACAGAATACATGTTTTTAACCTATTTTTCGAGAAATATACCATATTATTGTATATATTCTTTAGGTATCATATGTAAATGGTACTGCATTTTAAGGAAGAAATTTTAGTCAAAGCATGAAAAATATATATTTTTATAGTTTTGCCAAGAAATGCATATTCATTTAAAAAAATGTTCTGTTCTGTCTAAATATTCTGTCCCAGAGCAATGTTTTAATCCCATTATTGCTAATTGAGTGAAGCCTGCAGCCTTTTTCCAGTTATGTGAAAATGAAGCCTAAATTAATATCAAAGCAAAAGGAAATAAACCATTTTAGATGAAGTGAAGTTCATGCATGGTTCCCACTGATTTCAGTAGTAATGTTTCTACTTTCCAGATTTACTATAGGCAGAGGTGGAGATTACTGTGTGTTTACATTATAAAAGATGTAATATGGGTGGATTTACATTTATTATAATGTAAGTATAATGTACAGATTATTAAAAGTTGCAATTCAAATTCATTTAATCGATGAATACATCCTAATTTCCCCAAAATTTGGGATAGCCTTTTGGAAGTGTTTTCCTTTTTAATACATGCACAAAATACATGTTGATTCTTCCACACATTTTGTGAGCTCTTAACTTTCTGTGCTTTTTCCTTGTTCCTTCCTCTTATTCAATGTAAAGAAGCCACACTACCTGATTCAGTGTTATTTCAGCCATGTGTTACAAAGATACCAAATACAGGTTTTGGGGGGCTGCCATTTGGTTTCAACATGCAATATGCATTATCATTGTACAGAATTACCAAGCAAACACTTAAGGGGTCTTTTCGTTCTACAACTTTTTCAGTAAATAAATATAAAACATAATTTATGTAATTCATAACATAGTTTTCAATGCAGAAGGGTTGTTGGAAAGGGTTGAGAAGGTTTTTTGGTGAATAGGTAAAACAAATTATTTATCCACATTATGTGTATACTACCTGGGCTGTTGGAGACCTGTGGGATATATTTGCCCATAAGCATAAGACTGACAAAGAGGGTGCGACATGTGCAATTTTAATGTATTCCTAAACATTTGCATAGGAGTGCCATCAAACTGAGACCTCACTGTCATGAAGGCATATAGCCGTGTGCCTGATGGTCAGATTTGCACCTATATGGTATAATAGTAAATAAAAGATGGTAGGTGAGAATATTGGTTGTATGTTATAATGCTATTGAATAGAAAACATTCTGATGAAAAAAATAATTAAAATTAATTCATTAGAACATGTTTTAGTGGAATTTCAGAGCACAGAGGGCCATGCAGAAACATGATGTCATGATCTTTTATTTGGTAAATGCATGCAATGCATACAATGCATATAGTGGGTGAAAGCCATATTTAATATTATGTGCTAGTCTGTAGAATAGCTCTTGTCATTTTATACATGGAAGATAATGAGATTGAGCGATAAAGGCCAACTGCTTGGGGCCTGTGTGTAAAAGAATATTATGAACATGAGCTATTTCTGAGATGGTTCTCAAGTCTACCTTATGTCTTAAGTTGTCCTTGTGAAAACATTACAGACAAGGCTTTAACTTGAGTTTTGGATACTGTACAAATATGCCAAGAATTGTATTAATTGGCCTAATGCAAGGTGGCTGGGCACAGTTGGGTAAAGTGTCAGTGTAGGGAGAATCCCCACCAAGTAAGACTGTCTGCACAATTAGCTATCTGAACTCTAACCCTTCTAGAATAATTAATGAATAACAGAGGGGATCAAGACAAAGACACAAAGTGATTTGGGTGGGTGCTAGCAAGTAATACATCAAAGAATGTTGGTAATTGGCCCTGTGGCTTTCATTCTTTGCCCTATTTCTTTCAATTCATTGACTCAAAATAATAGGTTCAGGTTCATTATCAACAGGTTTAAGCTGTAAGAGCACAACACTTCAACAAAGCTATGATTGTAACTGGAGTGGTGGCTAAGGAAAGAGTTTGAAACTAAATCATACTCCCACTAAAGGGAAAGTAATTACCAAACTGTAAGGAGCATATGTATGAAAACCGTACCTGAACCATTTAAGTTGTCAAAGGAACTTATAACAATGTTGGAATACAGCTGGTATGGACAGGTATGTCTTGACATTTATTACATATCCAAAATATTGTATATATCACCCTTTTTGTATGGATTTGTTGCTATAATCCTTAATAGAATTATATAAATAGGGAGGAGCACACTTCAACTAGTTGGTATCTGTTTGGAGTACAGCATGTTAAATCTTATGTGACCATGTGAAATATAGAAGGCACAAATGTGTTAACCCGTTCCCAGAATGTGGGAATGGAATACAAGTACCATTATGAACACATGGATGAGCAGACTATGCATATATTAATGTATACACATATATGTCTTACACAGTTAGCTGGAAATTGAAATTAAAGGAAATATTTCACTTAGAACAAAATGCATACAGAATCAATTTATATTAATAACACCAATTATAAGGTTAAAACAAAATGTTGCATGGAATCTGAAAACAATAGACGATGTACATGAAATTCATTGCCATTCTTTGTTTTTATCCTTTTTTTTTTATTTAATTTAAAAGTCGCACTAGTAAAACTACAGAGTGCTATATTATTACAATATAACTGTAGAGTGATTGTATTCAAATAAAACATAAAACCCGTTTATTGCTATCATTCCGTTCCCATTCAAGCATGTGCTAACACAAATCACTAAAATGTTAAACATATCAGGAATTGTATTTAAATTGAACAAGACAAATATAGATCAAGTGGTATACATAACAACAAAATGCTGTAAACAAAATATAAGACTATTTAAGCCATGATTTAATAAGATCATATTCTAATTTAATCTCTGTTTAATTTTTTTTTCATTTTAAGTTAACATTCCATACCTTTAATGCACCATGAATCTTTCTTGTCTGAATTAACTGAATGTTCTCATCATCTCAAAAATTAGATTAACATTACATTTTTTACAGTGTGCATGGACATTTACATCTAAATTAGAGCTTCTCAAGCTAATTTCCGTATTCTTTGTGTATAATTAGTTAAGTGAATATACACTGGATGGCTGTGTAAGAATACTGAAGATGTATTGTGTTGCAATGTCAAACAGACAAATCTAGTTTGTTGCGCACGTGAAGCTAGCTGAATGGGAAGATGAACTGTTAGGGATCAATGAATTCTCATATTTAAATCATAGTTTACGTGGTAAGGTGAAAAATGTTAAACAAAATGTATGCCATAAATGGAACCCATTGTAATTATACTTTACTTAAATTAAGAAAAATTTTCAAAACAGAAGAATAAAAAAATAATGACTTCAAGTTAAAGTTAAACTTAAATCCAATTTTATTATATTATTTAGTTTACACATACATGAAAACAAAATAACCTTATGTTTAAATATTGTTTATGTTTATCTATAGAAAATGTAATTGATAAACTATTGATGATTTATGAATGAAATCACAAAATAAGTGACAATGGTAGGCTTGCATATGTTTGCTCTAACCTGCTCACGGGGTCTAGAAAAAAGTGTCCCTAAACTGAAATCCTAACGTCTGCTACTTCTGACCTTGGGCAAGCTTCTTTCCTATACAAACAGGGTGCTTTGAAATAATTAGGAATTTCAAAAGAAGTGATTTCATTATCTTATCTTATTTTTTATTTGACACAGTAATTCTAGCTATATTCACAAATGACAATGTACTTGAAATGAATTTATCTGTTGCCTATATTTTGTTATAAATGTCAAGTTACATAGCTGCAGTTGTGGTCTCCGAAAAAAGGGACTAAAGTTAATAATATATTTTATTTATTTTTTTGCAATGTAAAGCAAAGATATTTATATTATTTTCTAATTAGTTTTTTCCTATGGTAATGTGAGCTAAAGAACCTAGGAATGTATTTCCCTATATTTTATTTACACTGCACTACAATTAGGCATTGATAGCAGTGGTGGGCAACTGAGTTGCTATGGAGGGCCCTCTGCATCACTAAAGGGACTCGCATAACATTTTCAACTTATACTGACTTGTATAAGCATTTTATAATGAAAAGAGGACAGCAAGCATAGCTTATAGAATACATTATTTTTAATTTTTAAATAACAAACTTGTTTTAATTGATACTTTCGCCAAAGTTGATTAGGAAAGCCGGGCCATCGTGAGACCATTACACATGATAATACAGGGAGTGCAGAATTATTAGGCAAGTGGTATTTTTGAGGAATAATTTTAT
>CM070034.1:67361324-67380778 GCA_036250615.1 Ptychadena robeensis | reverse complement strand
AGGATGATGTGGTCAAAATACTCATTTGCCTAATAATTCTGCACTCCCTGTATATGGAATGCCCCATGTATATCATCAAAGGTTATGTACCGCAATATATATTATACAATCATACCCTGTTCATTGGTGGGATAGTGGGAGCATAGGCACTCACCTGTCATCTGATCTCCCACTCATGCGTCCTCGCCTGGAATCTTCTTAGAGTGGGAAGAGGAGAAGAGGCGAGGGGCTTGCTTAGGCGCCATCTTGGTTGCTGATGTGCTTTCACATCAGCGGGAGAACAGTGGACAGGTGAGTTCCTATGCCCTATGCATTTCAGTTAGGTTTTGGGGGCCACAAGTGGAGGACTGAGGGGGGCGCTGAATAACGCCCAAAGGGCTGCAGGTTGGGCACCTGGGGATTATAGAATAAGAGCTTCTTTCACACTATATATGTTGTCAGACTTCACTGTGTTTTGAGGTACTGTATTTTTCATTTACAGTAGAATTTTTAGGATGTGCTTGCTTAGTGTTTCCATTGAAATATATTGGAACCTTAGATGCAGCTCAGCCAAAATGCACATATGAGTGCATTATGAAAACATAAAACGCAATGAACAGCCCAGCGCATTGAAGTATGAATGGTAACACAGGTTTCCTATGGGAGACTTGTATACCATCCACATCGCATAATGTGCATTGTCAAAAGAGCAAATAACAGTTCTTACAGATTAACCATAATTTCTCTAAACATGAATTTCTATTTGCCACCATGAGCTAATAAGAGTAATATTCATGAAAGATCATTTCCATTTCTGAAATTATGGCCTACATATGTAAATACATATATCATCCTTACTGTAAACAATCTGGTACTCCTTCTCTTCTGTCAACTCAAACATGAATCTTACCCCTCACTACTTTACACAAAGCTAGAAAAATGTTCATAGTAAATGTCATCGCTGTTAAAGACTTGTAAAATACTGTTAATTACTGTGTGCAGACATTACCACTTACAATGGAAAAGTGATTCCTTACACTTGAATGTCATTTAGCAGTGTTGAGTTTCTTATTCCTGTGTCCAAGGTCTTGCAACTGCTGATCATTTCCCCATTTGTGACTTACCATTCTTTGTTCTGCACTGCATGTTGTGTAAAACCAACCAGACAAGGCTTTGATTCCTTGTTTCAGAGCTACTCCCTTGATGAATTGTGGTCTCAGAGCTAGTGAGAAGGGATGAGGTTTTTTTCCATTATTTTCAATTGGCAGATACCCCTTTTGTCACCACCTGCATCCCAATATTCCAATCTTGAGAGGATATTTGTAATTAGGATATGCATGATTCCTCTCTAGCAAGCAAGATTTTAACCCCCACTTCATATCTGCCATATAGGCATATGATAACCAGTGAGGGCTTTTCAAAATTATTTTAAACTACATTTTATTTAAATTATTTAAACTACATTTTAATGGCATTACTTAGGCTCAATCAATATTTAGCTAATATGGCAAACCTCTATTAAATCATAGCAACGGTTTACTTTTTTTGAATTAAGGTCCACAAAACAAAATAGAGAACAAAATATATGTGTATAATAACCTTTGAGAATCAAGTTGTATAACTGCAACTAAACTCTGAATAACAGTAGGAGTGATCATTGTGGACAGAAACTTTTTTTATAATTTAAATCGATAAAGTTGTTTGAAGAAGAAGTGCTAGAGGCATTGAATGCAGCCTTACCAATGGTTTGCTCTATTGTGATTTGGGACATGGAAGTAAAACTTTGAAGTGGGCTGAGCACTGCTTCATCCTAGAAACAAGCCATCAGTGACTGACTCATTCATTCAACAGATCATTTTGTAATTGTGTTAGTTAAGCTTTTCATAGATAGAAGTGTTTACTTGTTGTACAGTCTATTTACTGTACAGTCAGGGGTGGTCCTAGGGAGATCAGCGAACTGGGTGAGGACCCCTTCTGTAGCCCCCCCCTTGAGAAAATATCTCTGGTCACTCCATGGTGAGGTGAGGCTTACGGACTCTGTTCTGTTCCCCCATACACCAACCCCCCAACACCCGGGAAAGCATCTCCACACGCCAGGGTTGCCCATGCGTGAAACCGCCACTGTGCAGTGAACCTATCTCCGGCCTATCTCTATCTATTTAACTCCGGCCTACAGTATTCCTTGACCTGGAATTTGGATATTGGAAACTTTTTTATATGTGTAAAGAAGATCTATTTACAAAGCCAATACCAATATTCAATGTCCAAGACAATTAGACACTTTAGATAAAATGAATAATTCTTAAATCTACTTTCACCCCGGTAGCACACCAGTAGTGCGGATGAGGATATTAATATGTTAGGAAACATAAAACAATAAACAAAAGCTCATCTACTGTGGAAGTTCTTTGTGTTGCTTATACATTCATTGTTTATATATTGGTTTTGCACAATGCTTTGTTTTAAAAAAATTTAGTGGTCATTTACATTCAGGGAATCACTAAAATCGTTCTACTAACTTAATCCTCAGAAACTACTCCTTCATTGGACCAGCTCCAAGCTCCTGGTCCCTAAACCTCTTTTAGCTGCTCTGTGTGTTGGTCTGAGATTCTTATATCATCCTACAAAGTACATGGTTCTGCATTGTAGAGTAACGATGCCAAGGAACCTTCTTAGACATAAATGAGCAGTAAATACTTGCCATGCCATGTGGTAACCTACTGCAAGCGCAATAAAAACGTAAGCCCCCTATACACGTTTCGATTTTTACCTGATTTTTCGACGGTGTGTGATAACATCATCATGCAATTGGCTAAAAAATCGGGTACCCTTTGTGTAGGGTATGTCTCCACTGTGATCCACATTGCCTGTCTCAGGGCTGCAGAGCAGAGGGCACTCCCATCCTGGGCACAAGCAGCTTGGCAGCCTTAGCTCACTGTCGCAGTGAATATATTTATAATATGGATTGGTTCCCAGCCAAAGGAATGGGTGGGGGGGGGGGGGGGGGGGGGGGGGGGGGGGGTGATGGAGCTGAGAGTGCAGTGGAGACATACCTTTACTTTGGACAGGGTCCCCATTTAAAGTAATTAAATCAATCTAAGAATTACAGACATGTTTGTAATGGCTTTGGAAATTATTTGAAAATTTGCACTGGAAAATTATTTGAAAAAATTTGCATGTGAACAATTTGCAGGCTGCTAGCTAATTTTGTCACCCTATTGCATTGCCCATGAACATGGTATTCTCACAAAAATTGCTGGAGATGTAAAGAAGAGTTTTGCTTTAACATGTCTAGTTTGTGTATAAATTAGGTTCGAACTTAACCGTGAGTGACAACATTGCCATTCCTTCAAACAGTGAGTGACAACATTGCCATTCCTTCTAGCAGTGAGTGACAACATTGCCATTCCTTCTCACAGTGCGTGACAACATTGCTATTTCTTCAAACAGTGAGCAGCAACACTGCCATTCCTTTTAACAGTGAGTGACAAAAATTGTGGCAGATAGGCTGGCAGCTATACTGCCCACAATCACACACCCTTCTCAGGCGGGGTTCGTTCGGGGCAGGTCGGCGGTGTCCAACATACGGAAAGTGCTCGCAGCAATGGACTATGCTAAGTCCCATCCGGAATTGGACATTGCCGTACTTTCCTTGGACGCCGAGAAGGCGTTTGACAATGTAAGTCTCCAGTGGTTATTTCAAGTTTTGCGACACATGGGATTTGAGGGCCCTTTTCTCCATTTCTTGGCGCAAGTATACTCAAAACCGACTGCTAGGGTTGGGGCGGCGGGGATCTTGTCGCCGGCCTTCCAGCTCCATAAGGGTACTCGGCAGGGGTGCCCATTATCACCCCTGTTATTTAATCTAGCCCTGGAGCCATTGTCCAGATGCCTTCTTGGGTCCACTCAGTATAGAGGTCTGCCGATTGGAGGGGAGTCCCTACGATTGGCAATGTTTGCCGACGATGTATTGGTGTTCACCGCCGATCCTGCCCAGGACCTACCATACTTACAGAGTCTATTAGACTTATACGGTCGATTCTCGGGCCTCCGCGTAAACTATACCAAAAGCGAGATACTCTCCTTGACGAATACCAGAAGGACGAACTGGATAAAGACCACCCCGTTTCCATTAGCTAAGGGGCACATTAAATATTTAGGCATCCGCATAGGCAGCAATCCCTCATCCTTATATCACCTCAATTTTACTCCCATATTCGATGCTATCGAAAAACAACAATTAGCTATGTGGCACTCCCTGCCTTTGTCACTGGCAGGGAGGATTCACCTAATAAAAATGTCCAGTTTCCCCAAATTGTTATATCCATTGCAGACTATACCGCTGCTACTGCGCCACAAGGACGTCAGCCACTTACAACGACTGTTTACTAAATTCATTTGGCGAGGTGGCAAGGCAAGAATAGCTTATCGAACGCTGACACTTCCAAAGTCTAAAGGTGGTATGGCCATGCCGGACATCCGCTGTTATAACTTGGCCTGTTTGCTCAGGCATGCTTCCGATTGGATAAGGGGATCATCCCTTTATTCCAATGGGGATTTGGAATCGGCCATGGTATTACCATGGGCTCTGGTGCCTATATTGCACTGTCCACCGATGCATTTGCCAGCTAGTCTTAAACACAATACCCTGATTCGGGACACAGTGGTGGCCTGGAGAGAGGTGAGGAGGTTACTACATATTCCCTCCACCATGTCGAAGCTCTTCCTACTGGAGGGCAACTACCTCACGTCGCTAGGGTGTCCCACGAAGGTCTATCAGCAGTGGGCTAGGGAGGGTCTCACAAAAATGGAGCAATTTTTTCATAGGGAGAACTATACGATTATCCCATTTCCGGAATTATGTACCACATACAATATACCCGCTGCTCACTTTCTGCACTATCGACAACTAATCAGCCATTGGAAATCCCTACGCATTTCCCCAGAGAGTGCATTTAAGGCGCACCCGCTGGATAGCTTACTGCAGAGGGAAGGCATCTCGATATCCGTGATGTACCAATTCCTGATCACCAGGATACGTTGCACGACATTCGAAAACCACAAGACTGCCTGGGCCAAAGACTTTCCCGACGTTGACTTTCATGACCATATACTACCGGGTTATTTATCAATTCACATGTGAATCCTGGAAAGAAACACAATTTAAAATTACACACCGCGCCTATATGGGTTTTTATCCATTGACGGTACCTGACGAGGACTACATAATATCGGACGGATGTTGCCCGAAGTGTAAAATGTACAAGGCCAGCACCACACATTGCCTGTGGTCCTGCCCGGCCATTGAGGCCTTCTGGAGAGCTGTTATCGCATACATACACAAAATCAGCGGGGAAGTGATAGTGAGAGAACCTAAGCTGATACTCTTTGCGTATCTGGACAAGACGGTCCAGACTAACGTGAAGTCATCCCTGTCTCAGTGGACACAAATTTGTTTACTAGCAGCCAGGAGATGCATTATGCGTCAATGGCTGTCGGTTGCACCCCCCACCATTGAGTTTCTTACTAATACGCTTAAAGAACAACAGTGAGTGACAACATTACCATTCCTTTTGACAGTGAGTGACAACATTGCCATTCCTTCTGACAGTGGTTGAATAATTAACATTGTTATTATAGGTTTTAACAAATTTCTAATTACTATTAACTACTTTTCATAAGCAATCCGCCCCTGGGCTCTCAGCTTATATTTCACTAATATTTAAAGTGTTGCAATGTTGTGATTTGGCTCTTTGGTCGAATACGTTTGCCTAAGAAAAAAAAACATTTAATGTTTATTAAAACTTAACCGGTTTTTCGGTTTTTCCTCCCTGAACGATCGATCACTTTGTGTGATCACAGCTATAGTATAGTGATCAAACAACTGCTTTTTATGATTATATCAATAAATATTATATTATAATTCACTTTTTATCTACAACTGTATATTCTCTTGTAAAGTGCTTCAGCATCTTGGTGACATTACTGTTTGCAGTTTCAGCACTGATTGTAAATAGAGTTGAGCAGACACCTGGATGTCCCTGTTCGACGAGTTCGGCTGAACTTCGCCCAAAACTTCGCAGAAAAGTCCGGGTTCGAATTGAACGTCGTCCTGAACCCGAACCCCATTGATGTCAATGGGGACACAAACTTTTCGGCACTAAAATCGCTCTTAAACACTCAGGGAATGGGCTAGAAGGCACCAAAATGACCATGAGAACTGCAAACAAATGTGTATAGCGAAAAAACATCAAATAAAAACAAATTGTCATAAAATTCCCATTGAAGAGAAGGTGGAGGAGGTCAGTATGGAGGAGGGGACAATGCAGCCCACGGTTGAGTCAATAGTTGGTACTATTAGGCCCAGAAATACGTCTCATTTCTCACCCACCAGGAAAAATGGCCATTTTGTGGCATAGTTGCCACTATACCACAGGGAGAAAAGGCCGCAAAAGCCATGACACACTCATAACACAGTGTGGGACACACGGATGGATAGCATTTCAAATGGCAGCAATTTAGAAATGCTGGCATTCAGGGCCTCCTCCCAAGTGCACAAAGCCTAATTTTTGTTTTCCTCTTGGAGACAGTAAAGGGACAATGGAATTGGTCAGCAAGAAACGATTATGTGGGTCTTTGCATACCATCCACTAACAGGTCATTCAGGTGGTGCTAAGGTTCAGAACATTGATGCCTCGCTTGAAACTCTGATTGCAAAGCATGCAAAACACTTGTGTCCTCAGGAGATTTTTTAAAGAAATTCCATGCCAGGGAACTCATGGGAGCGGCCTTTGATGCTCTGGGCATGGCCTCTCTGACTCTGCACCCTGCTCCCTCTTTTGCTGTGCTGGGGGCTATGTGCTACCTCCACCTGTTCCTCCAAAGTGCACACGTCTGCCACCTGACCTTCATCCCATGTGGGGTCTAGGACCTCATCATCTTCGCCATCATGTTCCACCAAGTCTTCGACCCTTCTGACCTTCTTGGCAGTCTCCACATTGTAGAAAGGTCCTTCCATCTCCACATCTGGCAAGATAAGCGGTTGAGCATCGGTGCACTCAATCTCTTCCACTTCTCGGCAAAATGGTCATCTGTGTCATCAAAAAGCAGTAGATCTGCTGCATGACTTGGAGCTCAGGCTGCTTATTAGTTTCGCCAGAATTTCTGGACATGGACGGATGTCCAGCTGCAGAAGGTGCCAACTGTGAGATGGCGGACGTGGAGATAGAGCTGGAGCTGCTGACAGCCACCCAATCTACTATGGCCTGCACTTCTTCTTGCCTAACCATTCTAACAGCGGTATTGGGGCCTACAAAATAGCGCTGAGGGCTCCTTCGAGCACGCAAAACAGAGGAAGTTTGTTCATTTCCACTTGTAGATGGCAGAGATGGACCACGTCCTCTACCGGCACCAGCAGGTCCACCACCAGCAATATAATGTACAGCAACCATATATGGCTTGGCTACCTAACTCAGCAGCAATTCTTCCTGCCTACAAACCTCTCCCTGCCTGACAAATCTCTGCCAATTTGACACAATGTGCCTCTCTATCTCTCCCTGCCTACCTATAAAACCGCTCACTATTTCACACTGGTAGGCCTGCCTATCTCTCCCTATTTGCAGCAGCAACATCTCTTGTCCCTATGCCTGCGTGTTTGTGAATGGCGGCGCACCGGGACTAGCCTTTATATAGAGGCTGGCTCACGTGTCGCACTGGCCAATCACAGAGGGCATGACAGTGAGACATGCCTAGGGCTGGAATGTGAAAGGCTTGTTGATTGGCTGATAAGCTGGATTAATAGCGCGAACAATGGACCGGAACACGGATATACACATAACCTTGTTGCTCGTACCGAACCCGAACTTTATACCTCAGGTACGCTCAACTCTAATTGTAAACTATTATAGCTGAAGCTCATACTGCAAATTGAAATTTTAGACTTTGTACAAATTTTCAAGTGTTTTTATGCAAATGTGCAACTTTATGTGAGATTTCGACTTGAATAAAGTCCAAATTTCGCAGTCAACTCTAAATTCGATTGGGAAATTTGAAAATCAACTCAAATTTTCTAAATTTCGACCATCTCTAGTGAAAAAGTATTATTTTGTTTGTCTATAAAACAGCCCTGTAACAGTATTAACAGTATAGCAATTGGTATACATCCCATTCATTTTATTTTATCATAGTATTGGTGCTGTACTTTCATTATAAATGTGATAGACAAACTTCTTAACTGTGTATCCCACCAACATTACTTTATAAATAATTTTCAGAAAGAAGGTTGTTATAAATCTCTAGCTGATACATTGCATTTAACACCCTGGTGGAATTCTTAAATGTGGCTCAGGCTAAGGGTCCACTACAGACAATCACAACCATGGTGTTAAATATAGGGTACCACATCCAATTGCAAAATAGTAGGAATAATGGTAAAAGACAAAAAAAGAAAAGAAGTAAAAAAAAGAAGAGGATGATAGGTAGGGTAGGGGTGGGGGTATGGGTCATCTGAAGATTGGGTACAGCAGGAAAAATGCTTTTTGGTTCAGTTTCCTGTCTTTGGGTGAGTCGTGTAATGTGGATATGAAATCATCCTTGTGTTTAATGTGATTAAGCTTAGCTGCCCATTCTGTTTTTTGCTTTTGGCACAAGAAATGGGACCACCAGGGAGGTTAAATAAAGTACAAGTTGTTTATAAGGAAGTTCTTACAGAGATAATCCTACAAACCATTTGACCATTTCTTGAGAAATGCCAACAAAAAAAGACAATTTCAATAAAATCAGTCCAGTTTGTAAAATTGGGTTTAAAAAAAAATAGTTGTAGCCAAAATGATCCAAGCTTTAAACATGTAAAATGGCCCTTAGCTTCCCTTGGCTGTCCACAACAATATAAAGAAAGGTGGGCACTGTTCTTCTCATCAAAAAAAACTTTTTACTGGTTTACTGGACTTTGAAGACACAGCCCTGTATGTTATGGGAAAGAAGAGCTTAGTATCTCATATTCTTTTCCTAATAGAGATAAACAACATTTTAGAATACAATAATATAACATTTATAACCTCAGGGTCAATATACAGTGGAGTTAAAGTACATATATACATATATACCGTATTTTTCGCCTTATAAGACGCACAGGCACATAAGACGCACCCAGTTTTTAGGGCAGAAAATCCAGAAAAAAAAGAATTGATAAGTTTTCTCATCAATTGGAATAATGCAATGAATTTTAATGGATGCAATATTCAATTCGGCCACAGGTGTCACTAGCAGCAGTACACTGTCAGCTGAACACATCACACTACGCTGATCTGTTCATTCCACCAAGGAGGGGGCGCCGGCCATCCCAAAAGCTCCAGTTTCCTGGGCGCCATCGATGCCAACCCGCCAATCCCTTCACAGCCAAACTGAACACAGCCCACCGCTCTCCTCTGTGTTCTCCTTGGGGGCGATGCGGCATTTAGATGGAAGAGCCAAACATCGGCTCTTTTATCTGAAATGACAGCTCCCGCAGCTCTGCTCTCTCGGGATGTGCGACCACCGGCGGCCGAGTGGCCGCGGGAGTCGCGCGTTCGGCTTATAAGACGCAGGCACTTTTTTGCCCCCAATTTGGGGGGTGAAAAAGTGCGTCTTATATGCCGAAACATACGGTAATATACAGTACATTCGCCTGTTAAAAATGCCAGGTTTTGTGATATAAAAGACAAAAAAGGCATTTCAAATGTAATGCAACCTATGATTTGTGCAATGCAATCCAAAATATATATATATATAAAATGTACAATAAGCTTGTTGCATAATTTTGCAAACCCATTTATTTACTTGAAGTATTTTACTGTATTTGTTTTGCCTGGTCAAGTTGTGACATGATGCTACACAAAAAGACGTATTATTTAACTTATTTTTTAATGAATAGGCAATGCAATGTACTGTATTGTATATATGACAAGTCACCCTCTGACTGCCCCTAAATATAAAAATGAACTTTTACAATCTAAGAAGTTGCATAACTGTTACAAAAAGCTCTATTCAGCAACTCACAACAAAGGTTAGTTGGCATTAGTGACTTCTTACAAGGCAATAAGAAGACTGATTCACAAGGCACACAAAATGTACTTTTCATATAGTTAACAGTCCACTTATTTCATGTCTTCAATGTTTATAACCATGGTAAATGTAATTGAAGTGTTAAAATAGTTTCCTCATACAATTGGGATATACACTGTGGCAACATTATTTTCTTCAATAGCGATATAAATCTATTTTTGGGGTTTACTGTTATATATTTAGCATAATGGAAGTTTTAAATAGAAGATTATAGTGAATTGTGTTTAACTAAATGTTTTATCATTTAAAAGCCTACAATCAACCCATAAAGGCAAGATTATGAATGAATAATATGAACTGTGTTATATTGATTTATCAATTCTTAAGGTAGATGTGTAAACATAGAACAACATGTACTATTTGGAAATGTAGCTGTATTAATAAATAGAGTTTATATTATGTACAATCAAATACATTTAGGCACGCACTGTTGTAATGATTACAACATTATCAGTGGTTAGAAAACCTAATATATGTTTGCTTGGCTGTTGAATATATGAGTTCCCCCTTCTGCAACTACAGAATGGTCAGCAATTGTGCTTATGGTATTCAGTTAACAAGTAAACTTTGTTTCAATGGAAGATTGGATGTTAGAAATGGAAAAGCAATGTGTATATTGTTTGATACAATGGGGTTGATTTACTATAGGAGTGCAACATGTTCAATGATCAGGTAGTAAATGGATTTTACTGTATAAAAGTAACAGAACACAGAAATCTGTTGATGTGCAAGCAAACGTCCGATTTTTTTATTTGATTTCCTTACATGTGATCGTCATTGTTTACAAAGTGAATTTTACAAAAAATTCATATGCAGAGTGATAAGTCACATTGCAGTGTGAACATTCTCTACGCCATACCCCTTATAAAAGGCACGACACAGATCATGTAATTTCATGGCATGTGTTATTTTTTCAATCTGCAGTATCAACAAAACAGTGCTGCAGGGTGGGCATGCAGCAGTGGCTAAATTTGGGGGTCTATAGAGTGCCAATAGTTAAGGTAGCTACCATAACACAATAAGTGCCTGGTTCTCATATTAAGGCTGTTTTCTTTGCAGAGTAAGTGCAAAGAAACACACGAAGGTAATACCAGTGTATGCACATGATTTTATATTAGAGTATAATCAATGCCATGTCTAATTCAGGAATTACATCTACTTAACTACACAAAGATGAATACAGAAGGAAGGTGCAGAACCATACCACCATGTTTCTCTACTTGTTGCTGGATCATATCTAGACACAAGCTATAAAATGTACTCAGATGTTGGCCGGTATCTGTATTTTGGCCACAGAGCTGCAGATTATGTTCTCTCTAAAATATATGAAGCCTACTTTGCTGTTCACATTACAAACTTACAGCAGTAGTCTCTCTTTAGACCAGGCCTGTAGGAAGGAAGACAAAATATTTGTTCAAGAACTAATATGTGCTGCATTTTAGCAGCACATCTTGGTTACATAATAATAATTTACAAAACCACCAAGTGATCCAGAAAAGGAAAAATAACCTGTTAAATAGACAATTTTTTTTATTGATGAAAATTCTTGACTAAAGCCTGCCATACACCCACCGAGTGGTGGCCGATTTTGCACTCACGGCTGTTGGTCATCGGCAAAATTGGCTGCCGATCGGGGGTGCCCACATCCCTGTTGCCCCACAGATCAGCCGGCCAGAGAACGGACATGTCCGATATTCTCTGGCCGATGCCAGCTGATGCAGTTACTTTCAATGAAGACCGGCGTCTTCATTGAAGGTAACGGCCGGCACACAAAGGGTGCCCGCCGATTCTGTCATCTCTGGAGAGCAGCGTGATGATGTCCCCCACACACACTCGGTGTCCCCCACACACACCGAGTGTGTGTGGGGGGGCCTTAATACTCATCCATGGAGAGGCACAGTATTGCATAGTCAGTAACAGTAACCTCTGTTAGGCCGTTTGTCCAGTGCTTTTTCCCTCCACGTCTAGTACAGGGAACAAAGACGCGCAGTGACGTTTTGTGGGCCAATTTCCAGCGACTTGTGGACAGCTTACCCGTGGCAGCATTGGCGGGAGCACGCCCTATTAATTAGCACTGAACAATGGACACATTTTCAGTTGCATCACAAGGAAGATGTGTTCTAAACAAAGAACATGGATTGAACACTGTTACATTTATTAGAATGGGAAATGTCCTCTCTGTGTCTTTTTCCCCAAGGCTGATGCGCATTCACCGCAGGGAAAAAAAGCAGTGGACACTAAGCCTAAAAGCTGCTTTGCATGTCCAGTGGTGAAGTAGTAAAGAACCATCTTTTGATATGTAGATTATTGAATACAAGACTATAAAATCTTGCATAGGATGTATAGAGCAAAATCTTACATGTTGACTTTTCTGTTTTTACTTGGGATTCTTTCCATTGCTAACTGTATCAAAATGATCATGTTTATTAATTTTTTTTAAGTTTGCAGGGCTCTCTACATACATTGGTATAATAAGGCTGTGTCTCCTTTGAGCGTAAGCATGTTCTGCCCATATTTAGAGGCTCGATAATGAACTCCATGAAGACAGGCATGAGATAGCCCATTGTTTGCAATGGGCAGCTTAACCTCCCTAGCATTCTGCTGCGGTACAGATTTCTGTACCAAAAGTGCACCATAGACTTTAATGGAAAAATATTTGTTGTATTGTAGGTCTGTAACTTACCAAAATATGTTGATATAAGTGTCTTGTAGACATCCTGAATATAATAATATTTGAAAAGCCTAATTATGTAAAAAAAAAAAATTACATCATCCTCTGAACCTTGCCTCGCTATTGTGTCCTGTAGTGGCATAGGGTCAGAGGATCATATGGTATCCTGTGCCCATTAAGGAAACCATACATTAGTATATTATTCTGCAATTTAAGTCTTGCATGATTTAAAATATAACCCTGCATGCGATACATGTAGGATTAACGAAAGTTTACCAAAATGTTCCATCGCTTTTGGACCAATTCTCTGTTCGATATTGATCACTTTTGCTCCATCGTAGGTGGGCAGGGATTTTTTGCACAGTGCACATGCTGGCTACTGATGGCAGTGGGGTTATGACAGGGCTGTCTACAAAGCACGTTATAGCCCCCGATCCATCAGTCCTCTGTTGCATTAATGTGGGGCTCCGTGTCGACATGAAAGCGGCATGACAGATAATGCGTCCCTCGACAATTAATGGATGCACTCTGGCACGTTAGTTATACGTCAGCCCATTCTTTTAAAGGGGCCATGTTATCAGCTGCGCTATGTAGTACAGCCAATAATGTGGCCCTAACGAAGAGACTGAGGACATCTAGTGTGGGGAATAGTTTTAAAGCTGAAAGTTGATTTTATTTATATAGTATATAGTGTTTGTCCAATGGAATACATTTTTTTTATAAACACACAATGTGTTTTCGTTTTAATTTGAATTGCATTGGATACAAATAGCACTGTATTCAATGCAATTCCCCTTTAAATTTGGAGCCTGTGGTGTAATGGATCGACATTACACAGGGGGCAGGGGCACCAAAGAAAAAGGAATATTATCAAAAAGGACATCTGAAGCACCGAAACATTGGATAAAGTAAGAATTGGTGTAACGTCATTACGTACATGGCAAGGATACGCTTCATTAGAGGAAGCATCAGAAGGGAGATTGGAGCCACCACTCAGCGGTGGATGAACCCAGTTTATCCAGTGCAATTTTTGCAAGTCCGCATTGGACAAGCTGGGTTTGTCTCAACTGCTAAGGAGGTTCAATAAGGAAACATATATATCCCTTTGGTTGTATGTATTCTTTGGGTAAGTCTTTCAATGGCATCCAGAATAAAGATGAATTTGTGAGCTGATTGCAAAATCTCTGAAAATGGTATCATCACCAAAATTGCTGGAGATGTAGAGAAGGGTTGTGGGAACATTGGGGAAAAGGGGTTTGCAGTACCACATGTAGCTTTTGCATAAATTAAGTTCAATGTCAAAGTCAAAATATCAACTTTCAAAATTTTTACTTGACTTTGAACTTAATTTGTGCAAAAACTATTTGTGTTTGAGCAAAAATTTTTGTAGTGTACCCCAACCCTTCTCTACGTCTCCAGCAAGTTTTATTTTTGGATGTGTATGGTGGTTGTTGAGAGGAAGGGGTCCTCCTGGTGTTTGAACATCCCATGTTATGAGAATAGAGAGATACCAACTTTAGGTATGTGGGTACAGTGAAAAGGTTAAAGTGTGGCACAGAGTAAGTGATGACAATGACGTTGGTGAGTTGCAACAGATTTCTGAGGCTGAGTAGGGCAGGAGAGCTCAATATGTGTCAGATGGAAGTCCAGAAAGCCTGTACTTGCAGTCCAGATAGCCAGGTAGGGAGATGGGTTTAATGAAGTATATAATCCAAAAGGATGTCAGCCAAATAGGTTGAATGCACCACAGACTCTGCCAGTCACAGGTACTATGGTGTTGAGACCTTGTGTGGTGTTTCCAATGTGGTGGTAGCTATAGTGGGCCAGTCCTTTTCAGTGTCCCAGGCTTGTGTAGCCACCCCAAGTTGATTAGGGGGGAGCAGGGAGGATAAGCATGTGCAAGCGGTTTACAAGGGGCCACAGATCGGTGGTAGTCACAGTGGGGTAGGCCTTATCTGCGGCCTGGTCCTGGGGGCCTGCATCTAGCAGATTATGAGGGCGTTGGGGAAAAATGGATATTCCAGTGGCGTAAAGTGCGTTGGTGGAGGCAATGGTGTCGGCAGCAGATGGCCTCTTGTTGCGGTCTCTGACCGGTATGGCTGCAGGGGCAGTGTGGGAGGTTGATGGAGCGTGTCACACACCGCATTGGTGGAGGTAGTGGAGTAGGCCAGATTTGGGGAGCCGCCGGCGTCGCAGTCTGGGTCCGCATGAGATATGTCGCTCCGAAGGTGGCTGGATAGTGCCTCGGGGTGTCTTGATGTTCAGGGCTCACGTTTTTCATCGGCGGATGGGCTCGATAAACAGCAGCTTCTGGTGCCCTTCTTGGCGGAGCTCAACAACCGGCGTCCATGTTAGTCGGCGTCAAGCCACGCCCCTCTCTCCAGCAAGTTTGGTGATGATACCGTGTTCAGGGGCTTTGCAATTAACACAAAAAAATGGTTGAATTTATGAAAAACTATTTGACCATCTCTAGTTCAGAATTATTCATCAGATTTTGATGACACTAAAGGTGGGTTAACACATGTAGATTTTTTAGTTCAATCAATGAAGAATGAACAATTTTTTGGTTGATTAAACAAAAATCTAGAATGTTACATTCGATAAATGAACGAACGATGTTCGACAATGACATCGAACAAAAATCGAATTGGAGGTTGATTGGAGAAAAATTCTACACGTGTAAACCCACCTTAAGGATCCCCATACACCTTTAGATTTCTTTATCAGATTTCCTTTAGATCTCCTTTTGTTTTATCAAAACAAACAATCAAGTCTACCTCTGTTTAATCGCAGAGGACCCTATACTACATAGTTGCTGGTAGATCTAAAGGTGTATGGCCAGCTTTAGAGGGTATAAATACTCATATCTCCTATACAGGGTGTCAAACTGGAATACACAGTAGCTCAAAAAAGTGGAGGGCCAACAGCATGCTTTGCAATTGAGATGTACACTTACTCAGTTTTGGCATGTTTGTTCCATAGGGCTCAATAGTCCTTCTAACATCCCTGTTAACATTCTGTTAGCCCTCATCCCTATGTATATAGTTTTGTGGTCCATGTGTGCTTCCTTCACTATGCATACAGTGTACACACAGGGACTACACACACACTATATATGGCCCAATGAACCCCTGGCTGGGTCACTCTGTCTCACTTTGCTTCTGCCATACCTATCCTGGTAACTCTCTCCCTGGTACCCTTCTCTCCAGTCTTTACTGCACCCCCCCCCCTCTCCTTTCAGCTGTTCTCAATGCTTCTACCTTCCTCCCTCATTGTGACATCTGCTGTGTAGTTTATAATACTGGTTTCAGTTTCTGGTTACGCATTAATCATAATAATTTAGCTGTTCAACTGACATTTACTAGCACCAACTTGCTAAAGATTTTATATACTCAGTCTTTATTTTGAGTCTATTCAAACACATACTTGTGCCATGATGAAATTAGATAGTTCTGGTCCCTGAAATGCGTTGACTGTTGTACTAAATGATCACATGAACAATTAAAGATAAACTGTGACAACAATGCTTATTTAAGTTTAAAAGTGAGAAAACAAGTTATGCACATGTAATCCATGCTCCTAGTGCTATCTCCTCATATCGCATTCTCGACAATTTATACAGGAAGAATTACCACTATGACAGTGCCAAGGCTGTGTATGTGGTTTCAGGAGATTTCACTACCAAATGTTTATTGTCTGTACTTTCAATGCACGATGGTCTGTACTGTCCGCATAGTGGGGTCATTCCTAAAAACTGCTTTTTTGGAGCTCATGTATTGTGCATACTGTACTTTGTAAGGGGTCCTAGTGCTTAAGATATTGCTGTAGGTTCCACTAATAACTTAAGAATAGTTTTGAATAGACTTCAACATCATGGCTCGTTTCTTTTGATATTTAACACGTGCAAGTAAATCATAATTCATGTGGGGCCTTTAAAAAGTTTGAGTGCTTGGCTGACATTAAAGCTCAAAAGCTTCTATTAACTTGAATAACCCCATAATGTGTTGTTTTTAAGGCTTCTTTCTTCTTAGCTGCTAACAATATACATATTGATGGCAGGCATGCTACTTTCATTGACCCAAGAGCTTTTTCTGCATCCTTCTTAATTGTGTAATCATTTTTTAGTCTCAAACTGTGTTTAAAAACAACTTCAAAAAATGACGAAAAACTATTTGACCTTCTTGAACAATTATGGCTTAAGCCATCTTTTATGAAACGTCACAGCTGACCCTTTTTAATTCATGGTAACTGTAGACTCTGTTTCAGCTTTAATTACATATCTGTAGGCTATTTAGTCTGCAGGATTTGGTGCCCACTGAAATGTCTTTTGTCAGTTACTTTGAAGATGCTGTATAATGATTAGCCCATCTTTTCTATGAACTAAAAGTATAGCATAGTTACGGTTTTTCATTTTAGGAAAATGAATTTAAATTTGCAAATTACGACTTATTAAATAATGACTAAAAGGCAGTGCTAATTGCTAGCATGCTGTTAGCTTTTAAATTAAATTATTTCTGCTTGCAAAAGCAAGTGGTTTAAAAAACCCAGCAAGCTTTTCTTTCTTTTGACTT
Organism: Ptychadena robeensis; assembly: GCA_036250615.1. Taxonomy (NCBI): domain Eukaryota; kingdom Metazoa; phylum Chordata; class Amphibia; order Anura; family Ptychadenidae; genus Ptychadena; species Ptychadena robeensis. The sequence continues at coordinate 67,363,456 of CM070034.1, read as the reverse complement.
ACAGGTTTGTATAGTTGTACAATAAAAGACTACAGTGCAAGCATATACTTAACTTGAAGTATGCCATTTGGAACTAGAAGTTGAAATTTGTAGAGTGATTTTAAAGGGTCACTCCTGTTAAATGACTTAAATGGCCAATATTTAAAATTTAGATATTAAAGAATTAGAATTGTACTTATTCATTTTATATTTTCACTCTTCCATGTTAGTAAATGCAATTATAACCAGTATTAATAATAAATAATAATATATATCTTAACATATTATAGTTTCCTAGCATTCATATCTACTACAGTGCCACTTTTAGGCCTGCTGTGAAATCAATTTCATTAGACCCACCATGTTTTTTACTGATTTAAATTGTCAAGTGGAGTATTTTGGGACTCTTTATGTGGAACTTAAAGTGAATTAAAAACAAAGAGCAATAGAGCCATTAAGCAATAAAACTTATGAAGATGCTTTCATATCAAGTTCTATGCTATGCTTTTTTTTTTGCTTTATAATCAGTATTCTATTTGAACCTGGGCATAGACAATTCTTCGTGCACGTTCCCACCAATCGGCCGGCGATCGTTTGGGTGTGCCCATCTGGTCAGACCCGGAATCTGCCACATGTCGGATTGCGCAGTGATCTGATATGCCGGTAAATTCTTGGCCAATACCACTAGTTTGGATGGGGACGGCAGTAATGGCCAGCACACAAAGAGTGCCCTGCTGATTCTCGGCACTAGTGGCTGTGCGTGATAATGTCATCATGGCCAGTCGGTCTGCAGAACAGTCAACGGAAAAACGACCTGTCTATGCCCAGCTTTACTAAGAATTTATTGTATTACAAGTTGCATTGCACTTTCTGTGAGTGTGTATGGGACCCCATTCACCTTTAGATTTCTCTGAAAGATTTACTTAAGATATACTTTTGTTTCACCAAAACCATGTAATCTGAGGGACTTTCTAAACAATCAAGTCTACCTGTGTTCAGTTGCAGAGGACCCTATACTACATAGTTGTTGGTAGATCTAAAGGATACCTGACAGAGAGATCTAAAGGTGTATGGCCAGCTTATATATATGAAATCTAGATTTTCTTGTGCACTATAAAAGAGGAAGAAGTCAATGACTTATAGGAGTCAGCTAACTATTCTAAGAAGCGTTAAGCTAGCCACACATGGTTCGATTTTACCGTTCAATCGAAGATTTTCGATGGAAAAAATGATCGATTGAACGTTAATCGCTGTACTGCCCACATAGTACAATCGACGCTCGTTGAACGATTTTTGTAAAATCGTCGATTGAAAAGTGATCGGACAGGTTGGAAAATTTTGCTCGATTGGTCGATTTTTTTTTGGGCTCTATATTGTGGCTCGATTTTTTTGGCTACTTCCAATTGAAACTAAAATCGTAAGAGGAATTCAATCGACGATTTTGGATTACTTCGATTAACTCTTTAGTCGAAATTGAACAATAATCGTACTCCCCATGTGGTGTACATCGATTAAATTAAAATCGAACTACAAAATCTAATCGAACCTCGATTGAACACTAAATTGAACCATGTGTGGCTAGCTTTAGGCTATTATTTAAAAGCTTGCTTAAAGAAGTTATATAAATCCTTAGATGTCTACCAGTCCTTAGATGTGGACAGTATTTGTTTTCTTTGTTTTCTTTATTTCGTTGTGGTTATTTAATGAAAACTCTTTCTGTGGACTTTCTGTGGATTTATGTTGAGGGCCATGGTTGTCAACAATAATCAACCTAAAATATGCTTTTATCATTTTAATTACTTTGGGGCTGAATAAGTTAGTAGTTTTCAGAACAAACATGATAAGTTTAGTCAGCTAACAGGGAAAAACAATTGGTCTGCAGTTCTGCCAGTCAACACTGCCATGGCTGGTCAAAATAAAGTAGCAATCAGGTGTCTTTAATAGGTTGATTGCTGGTCATGAGCCTACCATGAGGGATTTATGGTTATGATGCTGCTTTCATCATCTGCCCACTGGCCTTTGTTACCTGAGGTTAGGTGTATGTGAATTAGTCCTCATGAGTGAAAATCATTAACCTCCCTAGCGGTTGTGATGAGTCCAGCTCGTCCAATGCTGACATGCTGAAAGTGCACTGGACGAGCTGGACTCGTCCA
>CM070034.1:67345058-67361224 GCA_036250615.1 Ptychadena robeensis | reverse complement strand
TTTTGGTACAGAAATCTGTACCTATGCAGTGCGCTAGGGAGGTTAAAGCCCCCCATACACCTTTAGATCACTCCATACAATTTCATTAAGATCTACCAACAACTATGTAGTCTGGGTCCTCCCTGATTAAATACTAAGTGATTAGAATGGTTAGTAAGAAAAGATTAAAGGGGGGGACCACTTGTAGCCAAACTCACCACATCCTATATTTCAAATATTTGTTACAGAGAGGAGGGGGGAACTAAACCCTTAGGGGTGGCCAGCCCCAAATGGTCTTTTAAGGTGAGTGTCTTGAATAAAGTTCCATTCAAGGGATTGACGTTTACATTTTTATTTGTGCAGCTTGGTACGACAAAATATTCTGGTATTCCAGAATACCCTTATTCGTATTTCAATAGTTTTACCCTTAGGTTTATTCAGAATAGACATATACAATCTTAATGATGAATGACAAGGAAATATGAGAATAAAATGTTGGCTTTTTGATTGTAATGTATCAAGACTTTGTAGTAATGCATAATGAAGCGAAGTAAAACTCCATGCTTGTACTGAACGTGACATACTGTGACATACCCACATATTGACATTTTGACGATTTCCAGGAACAATCTCCAAAATCCCTGATAAAGTCCCTGATGGGACGAAACGCATAGGAACGTATTGGAGCATGACTGTATAGGACTTATTTTCGGATCATCAAGATGTTGGATGAATTTTAAATGTATATTTTCAATGTATGGAGGATCAAGCTCCCTTCAATGCAATGTAACCAAAGGGTAACACTATTGAACTACGAATAAGGGTATTCTGGAATACCAACGTTGTGTATTTTGTCGTACCAAGCTGCACAAATAAAAATGTAAACGTCAATCCCTTGACTGGAACTTTATTCAAGACACTCACCTTAAAAGTCCATTTGGGGCTGGCCACCCCTAAGGGTTAAGTTCCCCTCTGCTCTCTGTAACAAAGATTAGAATGGTTAGAAAGGTCCTCATATTACATGATTTTGGTAGAACAAAAGTTGATTACTGTTTGTAACTTTGATGATATACATTATCCATCATAATGAAAACCATCACACAGTAAAACTGTTCACACAGTAAAACTAAGGAAAATTCACTTCAATCAGTCACATGAACTATTTTCTTATTTCATCTGAATTTGAGTGGATAAATAAAGTAAATATATAAATGAAAAATTCTCAACTAAAACTATTCTCTAGTAAATCAGTCCTGATCTGATTCAGGTCCTAAATACAAATACGTGACTTTACATATAGCTTTTCAGGACACTCACTTATATAGCTTAGGTGTAAGAACATACATTGTAGTCTGTAAACAATATGTCTATATGACTTCCAGAGCTGCCAGAGTCTACGGAATCCTGCCTGATATGACAATACAGTAGGCTTGGACACAGAAGGTGCATTTTCCTCTTGGGATGAGTACACCAATCACTAGTGAAGTGGATATTCTGCACTATGCCAATCTCTACTTTGTGTATCCCCCTGCAATTTAACAATTGGCCTATTCTATAAAACAAGATTTGTATAAACCTTTTAATCCAACCCCCCCCCCCCCCCAAAAAAATGGTAACATCCTAGGACACAAAAATAAACATGACCCTAATTTTAGTACACAGTCATACAGAGACCCATCACTGAAGTATCCCTACCAATAATGTCATTGATATAGATGAAAAGATACAATTAGATACCTTGCAGTGAAAGTATGTTGAGCATGATATTGAGCAAGACAATATATAGTAAAATACCTAAGTGGTTCCCATATACCATATGTTAATTATAATTTTTTATGTTGTGTAGAAGATTAAAGGCACTTAGGCCGTGAGTTTGTCCCACTATATATACATATGTCCAAAAAAAATATTAACACTGTAAAATATACCTAACCCATGGGCAGCATGGTGGCTCAGGTGGTTAAAGGTCTGGCCATGCAGCACTAGACTCCTAGGTTCAAATCCTGGCCTTGGTGCTATCTGCACGGAGTTTGCATGTTCTCCCCATGTCTGTGTTGGTTTCCTCTTGGTACTCCGGTTTTTCTCCCCAATTCCAAACACATGCTGATTCCTCATGTTTTAGATTCATAACTATGGTAGGGACATTAGATTGTGATCTCCTCTGAGAGACAGTTAGTGATATGACCATGTACTTTTTGGGAACTTGTAACAGCATACAAAAGGCTATAAACTAATCTCAGTTAATTTTGGGGTCAGGTCCGGGCTCTGGGCTTATTTATGCTGGCTTTCAGTGACTGAGGACATCTAGTGGTTTAAAAGAAGTGCTGAAAGGGCAACTTTGGATTGGTAACAAGTATTACAACAAAAGCTGTTTGTCTTTTGCATCTTTAATTGAGCAAGAATGTGATAACAAACATGTTTCCAAACCAACGTAAATGGTTTGTAGCTGGTTTGTAGCTGATTTGTGATGTAAAATGTTATCCCACTAAAAAGTAAGAAGAAAATCTCTCCTAGTATCGTCCTAGTTTACTTCAGAAATACAATTCATCTTTCTCTCAATTGTTTAGCAATTGAAACCAGAAAGTAAGGGGCATTGCCTATGTCATACATTAATACATTTCCAATGTAATTGCATACATTTATTTGCATAATAATGTGGTTCTAGTTGTTCCTTTACACTAAAATCTATCATTTATCAAAGGTTTACTAAAGCTGAGGAGTTGTGCAGTCCTATCTAAAAACAACTTTTTAGATAGATAGATTATGCATAGATTGAAAGTTCCACATTTATAAATTTATTGCACTAGTTATATAACCATGGTTTATTACCCTTACAGTACTCTATTGCCACTGGCTGCCCATTGGCGATGGGCAGCCAGTTAGCTGGTGTATGGAACCGGGTGAGTCTCACAGTAAAATGGGTCAATATGAGGGGTAGGTGATGGAAGTGATTGCATAGAGGTATGAAGCTTCCGATGTAAATATGCAAAAGACAGAGAGAAACAAGTACACATGGCACACAAACTAGGGTAACAAAAGTTAAGTGGTTAAGTTAAGTTAATGTTAAAACAAAAGATACAATAATGTGCTGCCAATAATTGAGCCACAATGCAGACTTGTGCGTTAGCAAAATGGCAAGTGAGAAAGGGCCCTAAGAAGACTGAAAATGGGAACTAAATATATTACAAGAGAGGACAGCGAAAAAATACCGGTACCAATATAATCCAGTCTGAGGCACAGAATATACAATAAGAAGGTTCAATCAAATGGTTATCTTGGTTTGTGTGCCGGTTTGTGTGCCGGCCGTTAGCTTGAATGAAGACGCCGGTCTTCATTGAAGTTACAGGCATTGGCCGGCATCGGCCGGAGAACATCGGACATGTCCGTTCTCTGGGCGGCCGAGCTGTAAGGCGACAGGGATCTGTCGCCACATGTGGGCACCCCCGAGCGGTGGCCGATTTTGCCGCCGACCGACGGCTGTGAGCACGCACGCCCATCGGGCAAAATCTGCCGCCGCTTGGTGGGTGTATGGCAGGCTTAACACACTGAGTTTTAGACCAGATACATACAACAGACAAACCATGGCAAGCCAAAGTGATAAGTACAGTTCAGAGGCCACCAATAATGGAATGTCACCAACCAAATATAGTATTCAATGCACACCTTACATTTTAATGTATATATCTTAGAATCATACTTCTTTTATTTATTGAGAGCGATGCCCTTCTGGTTTCTGTCATTGGACAGAGTGGGTGAAATAAAATTTTATATTTTAACTGACCTATACGTTTGCTTTAATATCATAGTGATTTCCAAGAGTTAGGTGTTTAAGTTTAGGCATGGCAATTGAACAAGATAAACAGACAAGGAGGACCTTAATCCTAAAGTGAGTTGTGGAATCTTTAGTAACAAATCAGGTTTGGAAGGTCTTCCACTAGACTTGCTTGGAATAGATAAAATAACTGACAGAATTCCCTTTACACAGAGATCTTACTGGTAGTTCTAACCATTTTCAATATGTTTAAACTGAGAATAAAAAGAAAACATACATTAAAGCACTTGGGGCAGATGTCTCAAATGCCCTTGCAGATTTATGACATTGCAACTCTGCGATCTCCCTCCTGCTCTCAGAAAAAGTTATTTTTTTTCGATCACAGATATAGGCAATACTGCGGAGTAACCTACGAGGTGGTAGGTCCGCTTTAAGTAAAAAGCAAATCATTTTAATGGGAGTAAAGAGTGAATGCCAAAAAGCTTGTAGAATACTTAACATGGTTGACCACCAGAGAACAGGTTCTCATTGCCATGTTTTCACAATATAATTTTGTTCGCTGTTCAAATATAAATCATTGGCTACTTTGTTTCTTTTTCTTTCTCTCTATTTTCTTTTTTTGTGTTACCAGTAATAGAACATCTTTCCAAGGACAGAAATTAAAACTTTATTTTGGTAGAGTGAGGAAGGTTAGAGCCCTTGTCAGACCTGTTTTGACCATTTTAAAATAAAATATTATGAAAAATTATTTCAGTTATAAAAGGAAAGCCATTGACCATAAAGACTTGTAAGGTTAGCTGTGTGAAAAGATAAGGTTTCCTTTGTGTTAAAGGTACACTCTGGTCAAACATGAAAACCACTCACTCATGAGACATAGACTACCTACCGAGTGACTTGAAGATTCATTCTGTCATTCATTTTCTGTGTCTGACTTTTTAATGTGCTAATTGTCTGGGGTGCTGCACATTAATTGCTCTGGCAACCTCTATAGTTTTGGAGAATGTTACCCCACTGACCTGTGTTTTAAGATGTTGCATTACCAAATCAAAAGCACTCTGGGAAATTTGCTAAATATTAATTCTATAAGACATGTATTGAAGGTCAATTTAGCAGATTTTGCTACAGATTACATGGCTTGGAAAACCTTAAGAACTTAAACTACATCTTACCTGGACTGGATATTCAAAGTAAAAAAAAGACCACTTGATTCATAAAGTTAAGTTATTTTCCTGGACTGAGGAATCTCCCTTCCTCTTATAGACACTGCAGCTCTCAGAGGCAGGGTTCAGCAACAGATTGAGCACTGCCAATCCACAAAGTAGTCAGCAGCAGATGTGAGGAGGGCTGAATGTTAGGCTACAGGGTTGTGAATCAAAAGCAAGAATAATTACAGCCATCCCTAGCTGAACATAGTTTAGATCCCACTGTATCAGCAGTCACAACCTACATGGTGGCATCAAACCTGCCATGAACTCAAGAGCAATGCAAATACACATGACACTGGCAGGATCAACAGCCAATTTAGGGATTTTTGCAGGGCATTTCTTTTTCTAAACATATGTGAAAAAAGTGCATTAGAATGTTTCCATCAACTGAAGGTGCCCATGGGAGCTGTTCCATTGTAAAAGTACATTATCCTGACATGTGTGGGGTAGCATCAAAGAAAACGTCTTTATCAGTATATGTCCTTAACTTCTGTACACGGTTAATTCAATAGACAGCAGAACAGCCATGCCTAGTGTACTTAACAAAATTTGCTATTTAGGTCAGTGGGCGTATATTAAATCAAGTCCCAGTGTGCTTGGTTATAGGCTTCTACAGAAGTTTAGAAAAGGTCTTTGAACAATTGCTACATTCATCACTAAAATATAATTTCATGCTTGATTCACATTTCCTTGGACCAGTAGATGAAATTAAACTTTTCTAACAATAGGACAAATATCATGGGAACTCTGCAGCTTTGTATGGAAAGTTTGCGAATAGTGATGAATGTATCCATTTATCAGTTTTTGAATTGATAAACAGTTCAGTAGAGCCAGTCTGTCAATTGGGAAACGATATACCTTTTACAGATTGCCCAGCGTGCTGAGTTGTTAGGAAAAGTACAGCATTTCATGCTCTTTACATTAAGGACAACCTTAGCCGGCCACCACAAATCAGTGACAAGGCTTTTATCAAAAACATGTCTCAATAATTGTTTGAGTATGTTCAGCATGATTTTATGGCCAGATATTTTTTATGTGGTGCTAGTGATCATAGTTTTAATACTAAAAGTCCCAAATAATTGCTTCAGTGAGAAGCTCCAACAGCTATATTTGAAGTTCAAGTACATATGACATAATTTATTTCTGTTTCTATCCACCGAGTTATATTGTCCTGATGATGATGGTTAAACAAGGCCATCTCTCAAACACCAAGCCTGCCGATTGTACAATGATTGAGTAGCAGCAGACTTATTGGCTCATCCCTCTGCTCCTGTCTTTCATCATGTCATGTTTCTTTTCATTACATTTGCCCTCAACCTTAATCCTTACTTAACCCTGGTATGATTATGATATGATGTTTTTAAAGCGTTATTGAAACCCCTGGAGGACATCCGCATGTCCACACTGCTATCGATGTCTCCGGGGACATGCAGCCAGGGAACACAGGAGCCAGACAAACATCATTGTAAACTGGCTTTGTGATCTGGTTAGCTATTCCTAGTATGACCCCATGAGCCGGCTTACCACTTTTATTAGTAAAAAGTCACCCTAAGGATTACCGCTAACATTTTCCTGGTTTTAAATCCAAAATTACAGTAAATTGTGTTCCCTTTTCCTGTCTAGGTTTAGCTTTAACATAATATTGAACATTCATGATAGAAACACAAAAGCATGAATATTTCCCTCATAGTTTGTATTTTATTTTTGTCTTAATCCAATTGGAAACGCAAACGAAAGCACAGGCATAATGTTTACAGCAGTTATTGAAAATGCATTCTTAAAAATGGACTGCATTAATATGAATGTTACAAGTTCCCTATGGGAAACCTGAATACTTGCAGATCATACACACCATGCTTTGCTGAAAGCGGATGACAATTCAAACTAGAGAGCCTGGAACAAAAATCCAATGTAGGTTTTCACCACTTTAATAAACCATGTATGAATGTCCTTGCAAAATGAAAATTCTCTCTTCATTTAGTAAAACAACCCAAATTTTTGCCTTGTGACTACTTTTATCAATCAATATCAAGAGAAAGATAAATATGTTTTTTGGGGGGACTGCTAAATAGTACATGGTAGCAGGATCTCTTCAATGTATTCTACTAGATAATTAAAAGTGTTGCGTTATAGTTCTGATGTGCAGATCAAATGCCTGATGTAACCTAAATAAATGTATTTTTTTCAGCATTAAACCCTAACAAACACTGCCTAACCCACCTTTCCTTTCCTATTTTCTTCTTATTGATTGGTTTATCTTTTTATGTCTATTGCAAACATTGCATTAAAATTTAACTTTCACTTTAAAATAACTTCCTCAGGCCTTTACTAGAAACACGCTTTACTGTTATTAAGAGTATGACAAATTACAGAATACATTTTGCACTTTCTATCTACAGTAATGCTTACTGTTTTATGACTATTGCTGGTCAAACCAAAGAGAAAGAATAATGTCTTACTTCATCTGGTATTTCGAATAGACAGAAAAGAATAGCCTTGTTTGTCTCCTAAAAATGATGAACGTGGTGCTTTATTACCAAGAAGTAATTACATGGTTATAGTTGAATCAGTAGACCCATAGCTAAAATCACATAACTGTTCTGGTGCATAGGTGGTGTTCAGGAATAAGAGGTCATGCTGGTAGTAATCCTTGTTTGCAGGTAAAAATTTAGTTTTGGATTATTTAACAAGAATTTAGCAAATACTCCTTTTACAGTTTACAAATTGAAATCTGTATTGGATATGAAGGGAGCAACATTATCTCAACATCTGTTTATTATGTTCCTGCACAAACTTATAGTGGGGACAATTTAAAATAAAATAAAAATGAAGCCACATTCTAGGGCATTAATGGTGTTTTACATAAGTATGGAGAAAAAAATAGACTTTGGATTTAGAGTAATGTTTTAGAGTAAGAGTTCTAAACTCTTGCCCAGGAACCAAATCTATCTTGATGTGTGATTATATATACCCTTATGATTTTTGTGATTATTTTATTTAAGGAATGAATGCCACACTAGATGAGTGTTATAGTATTACACTCTGCTTGTTTCAAATTCAAAATCAAAACATGCAACATGTTTCCTTATAGAAAGGTTCATCATTATGTTAGATGAGAAGTAAAGTGTAGATTTTTTGGGGGCCAACTGTGTATATGAGTGTGACACATCTGTGTAATGATCACAATTGCAGACTGGATCAGTGCACAAACCATGGTAGTAGAGCGGAAGCAAGCATCAACATAGTTAGGAACAAGCTGAGGTCAGTAGCCAATGGTGTGAAGTAAGCAATGGAGCAAGATGAAGAATAGTTGTGTAATACCAAGCCAAAAGTCATTACATGGGTGATGGTAATGAAAACAGAACAAGCAAGTAGCAAAGAGCAAGATACTGGCAGAAGCACAATATTCTGGCAATGAGGAAGGGCAGAGACATGGCTTATACGGGAGTTGCATGGGTTGCGGTTGAGCAAAATACTGGGTATTAAAGTATCCTTGTGTTAAGGATCCCACAAGATATAAAATCAGATTTTTAGGTGGCAGACAGAGCTGCAGTCAGACACTTAAACATCCATAAGTTCAATTCCTGATGCTATATATGATGCTTCTCCATGATGTGTGGCCAATCACCCTTGTGTGATGAATTCATATACTTAGCTGGTTCCAATCCAAAGTAATGCGATCGAAAAAAACAGACATGTCCATTCTTTGATGGATCAATCTTTGGAGCACCCAGGATCAGTCGCTCCAGGTGGCCGGCTTCGATCTGGATCGAAGTATCTATGGCCGGCTGTAGAGTTAAGGTGAGGATTAAAAAATTTTGAACATAAGTGATTGTTTTTTTTTTTTTTTATTTCTTCTGTTGGATCCATCATTTCCTTTCTGGTAAAAAAAAAACTAGCAGGACTAGAAAGGTAGTAAAATAATATGTGCTTGAGCCCTAGACATGAGAAAAGCACAATTCCAGCATTTCTCTACTATCTCAAAAAGAGTTTGGACTTACAATACATTTTACGTATATACATGAAATATTCAAGAAAAAGGCAGAACTCTTAGAGTGCTACATGGTAAATCAATCAATTTATACTAATTAACTATAGTAATTTACAGGACTGAGCATGGCATGTAGATTGGAGAAGTGGTCAATGAGTTTTTATGAATCAATAGCAGATGTTTCCCTTATTACTGTGTTTCCTGTTTTATGTTTCCTTTGCATTGTTAACTTTACTGACTACTAGGAATAATTGTGAAACATAGTTTATATTCTTTAAAATTCTGTTCCCTTGCTGTAGTGTTGGTATTTTCAGGTGATATAAAAATTCTTTGTTTCAGGTGCTTTGGTCAGAACTTTGTGTTTGAAACTAAACAGGACAACCACCAATGGTGGCCATAAATCAATTCATATGATCCCTACAAATAATATTTAGATTTTATTGTAAATTGCTCAAAAATCTTAACATTATTATAGTGTTTTAAAGAAAAAAAAGTTTCATTAATTTTAGAAGAATTTATTAACAATAATATAATGTATACTTAAAAGATAAGTACATTGAATTATGTTTTTGCCCTCCCCGCAGATCCCTGGTGTAATTAATGTTGCTAAGAATGTCAGGGGATCTCTTCTCCCCAGAAGACTGTCTGAAAAACTATTGTCAGACAATTCAGGCAAAGAAGCAGGTAGCCCACCTTAGATCAGCATACCTGTCAACTTTTCCCTTATTAAATAAGGGAAAAATTACCGGAAGTGAAGTCATGGACGTCACTTCAGGTATTTGGAATACAGAAGTCCCGAGATGGAGAGCCACTTCCGCGTTTCAAATACAGGAAGTGACGTCACAGATGTCAATTCCAGTATCGGGAGGTTTACCTTCCTTTCCTCCTATTAGCTGGCTAACTAGGAGGGAGGGGTGCGTTACTCTCCCTCCTTACTTCTCACCCGACACATGATATGCACAGGCAGGATTGGTACGTAGGAGGGAGAGTGACGCCCTCTCTCCTAATTTAACTTGAGTTAAAAATTCCAGGATTTATTAACATTGGGATTTGGCCGGGAAAGTCCTAAGAGATTGGGGCTCCCCACATCTATGCCTGTGTTATGTGACAAAAGGTGTCCCATACAGTCCCTGGGAAGAAGAGATCCCTGTCTGATGTCACTGGAGGATCGCAGTGAGCAGGAAAGTTACCCCCAATGTGGCTCGGGGTTACTGCTTTTTACAGTGAAAAATTACCATGAGCCACACTCAGGAAAACGTTCAAGGTTGTTAATTAGTTGTTTTTATGGGAAATCATAATAGTTTTCCATATGTATGCTGCTTGACTAAATTATGTATGTTCTGCATAGGTTATGTTATGTTGAGGCCTGAGTTATTCCTTTGTATGGCAGTTATATGGGGCATAGGATCATGCACATTTAATGTGAAAGGGGTAACATTGATTTTAAATGGCACCTCAATACACCAAGGCCAGTATACACTGCCATGTATTACTGTGCATTATGTTCGTGAAAAGGTCTGCTGGTCGGGTAGGGTCGATTGATTAAGACAACTCAATATAACGCACATTGGCACATGTGTAAACACACTGCACAGGCCCCTGCCCCCTTGCTTAAATATTATTGTATCTCTTTTAATCTAGTTTTAGGCTCCATTTACATGGCTATTCAAAGAACGAGTCATTAACGTTGTGCAACAGCCCGGTGGACGCAACATTAGGTGTCTGCCAGTCGGTTTTCAGGCTTTTGCCAGATAGACCTGTCATAGGATCAATATCAAAATGACCCATGAGTTTCCTGCACAAGTTTGTAGCTGCTCAAGACAGGTTGTTTCCCAGGTTGCTGTCAGAGTGAAAAGCGACCGTTTTATTTAGCCTTATTCATTTTTTCCTGAAATGTATATATATATGTTTAAGTCATTCTTTCTGGAAATGTATGTATATACATTTTTGGCTAAATTCACAGTTACTGCTCATAACTCCAAAACAAAACCAGAAAGGGGTTAAGGTATCCAGGTAGGCTAGCTATTGATTACATATTCATGATAACAGTAATAAGGTAATAATGCAATAATGCATTATTCCAGAAAGGGTGTTAAGATGTGGATCTATGTGGCAGACAACAGATGTTGCAATCCTCATACTCTACAGGGAGTGCAGAATTATTAGGCAAATTAGTATTTTGACCACATCATCCTCTTTATGCATGTTGTCTTACTCCAAGCTGTATAGGCTCGAAAGCCTACTACCAATTAAGCATATTAGGTGATCGGGTGATAGGTGCATCTCTGTAATGAGAAGGGGTGTGGTCTAATGACATCAACACCCTATATTAGGTGTGCATAATTATTAGGCAACGTGTCTAGTAATTAACAGAAATTACAATGGCTATATGAAAAACTTGCCCATGTATTTAGGTTGTTGTGTATTCTGTGTATTTGCAGTTTGGTTGATAAAATATTTTACTTACTTAATAACTTCCTCAAACAAACAATAGTTAGTGTTTTGTGTTCAATAAAAAAAACAGAAAAGAGCAACATAAAATGTCAAAACCATATGATTCATATCAGCCCCATCTTCTATTGAATGTGAATGAATACTAGCTACTCTACACTGCTCACAGACTAGACCTACTAAGAAGTAGTACCAATGTCTAGTGTAAATTTATTGCTGACATTCTCACTCTGAGATTATCAGCTATAATTCTTGCATATTTATTTGTAGGTTGCACATTAACTTCAAATAAAGTCACATACATGTAGATCGGTTAGATTAATGCTTTGCCTTGCCCAACCAACCACTGGGTCGGTCAGTGTGGTTGGTGGGTCCTACCAGGGTCCTGACCATATTGTCACTAGCTGCATAGAATTGAGTGGTTGCAGTATAAATTCAGGCTTGAATTCAAGTTCTTATTAGTAAGCCTACATTCATAAAATTAACAATTGCAAACATATTGCGTTCAGTTGTCTATCACTGACAATCACTGTGATACAACCAAACCAAACAAAACCTGACCTTAATACAGCGATAAAGCTCCTGTTATTAGCAAACTGTTACTAATTGTGCAACACAAATACATGCTTTGCTAAATTTTGCTTTTGGATTTTGAAACAGCATATATAATATATAAGGGGGACTTCACAGTACTTTTGGGGGAAGCATTTTCGAACATCCTTGTGTAACTGCAATATGTTACATGGAAAGTACACCAACTCTCATAACTGAACAGATATGAACAATACCTCAACCTATTGTGTAAGAAGTTCAATCAATCATGGCTAGGAGATGGTGAAAATAATTTATATATATTTATACACATTTAAAATTTCAAAATAGTTTCAGAATGAAATGATCAAGCATGATTTACTTAGTACTGGAGCACGTGTCTGACGTTTACTGAAAATACAGCCTGCAAATTAAAAGCATTCTACAAAGAGGAAATATTATTCCCCTACACCAACTATTCCTGTCATGTTTGAAGATCAAAAAATAGAACACAAAAAATCCTTGATTAATTCCCTTATTTTTTTTTCTTTTCTTTTAAAGTGCATAGTCATGTTTTCCATTTAACGGACACATTTTAGGAACTGCAAATACCAGTCACTTCTCCTTTTCTCTCTTACTCTGAATCTCCCATACATTAATACTTACAAGTCCATAATACAGCAGCACACACTGTGATCTATTCTAAACATGGTGACCCTGATGAAAATCCAGACCTTCTCTGTAAGTACCTAAACTGTCCTTCAGTAGAACCAGTATTTGTATTTCTTTTATGTCAAAATTACACAAAGCTGTGGAAACACCTACATGATGTAGTCTATATGATGCAGTTTGATAGCACAACTGTTTAGATGTGTGTATCATAATGCATGCCATGTACCTTGATGCTAAAGTAATTTTGCTTAACTCTTGTGTGTTCTATACATTTTGTATGATTGAACTACATTAGATACTTAATATTTTTCCTACATAGTAAACTTAATGAACATGTCAGTAAGAAATCACAGCTTGGGCATGCAATAACAATCTAACCATTTACATTACTACAAATCTAAAAATCTTGGTGCAGACATGGAAAATACTTTAAAAAAAACAGGATAGTTTTCCTCCCAATAAGGGTGGAACAACCAGTGTTTTCAAGTGAAAATATTACTTCAAATATTCAACAAATATTACTTCAAATATTCAACAAATATTACTTCAAATATTCAACAAATATTACTTCAAATTCCAATCATTTATTCAGAAAAAAACATATGTGCAATATCCCAGCAAGGTAAAAAAGAGGCAGAGACTTTTTTTCTTTGAGCCCTGTAGCACACATTATAATTTTTGGCAGACATGGAAAAGATATTTTGGTTTAAAAAAGAATGTATAAAATTGAAGATTTGGAATGGGATGGATTGGAAGTCTATACATTTAGACATTTTATATGGCAGATAACAATATTAGTCTGCATAATAATGCAAATATAAATGTTTATATAATAATCAGCACTGTGATATGGCTTGATATGTAACAGACCATCCTGGTAGTCCTTTTCTTCTTCTATAGACCTACTCTTTGGTACATTTTACTTCTGTACCCAGTCCATGCCTCCTATACACCTCTAGGACTCTGATCAACAAATTGGCAACTTTATAACCCCTGTTCACTTTTGTACATTCTCCCAGCTGATATTTTAGCTGTTTCAAGTACCTTCTCTACCATGTTGCACCCCCAGTGCTACATACAAAACTGTACCCCCTACTATCACCCCCCTGAAGCAATGAATGTTATGGTGCAGTTTCTAAATCACTGCTTTACCAGTGTCCCAGCAACCAAAAGGGTAAATACCCCTATCTTAACATAGATTTAACCTTGGCCTGACTTTCTTTTTATAATTTTCCTCTAATTACTTTGCTCTCTTACCTCCTTCCTTTGTCTCTCAATATATACTTTATTGTAGCTTCCAGGATAGTGTTGATCGCGAATGTTCGAAACATAAATTTTAATTGCGAATATCAGCACTGTTTTTAGAGTGGCTGGTTCGAGTTTGACATGGCATACAATGCTGCATTATTAGTTTATTATAAGTTTTGGACATAAGTATTAGCTATGTCTTTTATTTGACAGTTAACAGCAGTAGCAGCCAGGATACAGCTGGTTGTTTAGCTAATTCTGCTATTTAAATGAGGATGACATCTCTTAACCTGTTCCCAATAACACTGGCGGTAGTTACTCATCCCTTTCTCAAGCAAAGTTTAAAAGTACAACTAAATGTATGACCAACTCATTATGGTTAAAGAAAGCAAATACACTATAGCTTTTCATATGGATTGTTATCACGCCTTCTTCTGCAGAATGCTTCTGGGTTACAGCACACGTTATAATTTGAAGAAATTGCACAACATGGTTTTGAAACATGAAATCAGCAACAACCATAAAAGTAAAACCATGAAAAATGTTTATTTGAGGTTTTGAAAAATGTATTCATAATAGAAAAGAAATCAGAGAAAGCACCTTTGGCAGCAATTGCAGCCTTAAGTATTTTTGAATATGATGCCACAAGCTTGGCATACATATCATTGGCCAGTTTAGCACATTCTGCTCATGTGCCTGATGTGCCTGCTTCCATCTGGCCACTCTATCATACAGGCCTCATTTATGAATTAATGCAGAGATAGATGTCCTTCTCCCCAGATCACTCAGTTTAGATAGCTGGCCAGCTCTATGAAGAGTCTTGTGAGCCTTTCCAAATCATGTCCAGTCATCGGAATTTACCATAGGTGGACTCAATTAGGTGAACCAATTAAGCTGTAGAAACATCTCAAGGATGATTAGGGGAAACAGGATGCACCTGAGCTTAATCGCAAAGGCTATCAATTCTTATGTGCTTCTGATTTTTTTTATAAATTTCCTAAAGCCTCAAGTAAACTTTTTTCACCTTGACATTATGGGGTGTTGTGTATAGAATTCAGAGGAGTTTAAATAAATTTTGGAATAAGGCTTTAACTAACAAAATGTGAAAAAAGTGATGCTCTTTCAATACTTTCCAAATGAACTGTAACTTCAGCCATGGCCGTCCATGTGGCTGCTGTATGGTCTGTGAGGAGGCTGCTGTAGCTGAGCTGCAGATTGTTGGTTTTAAAATGAGGAGTTGAACAAGTTTATATTTATTCTGACCCCATGAAGTGTGTTGAGTAAAAAATGCTGTCGTCAGGAGATTTTAGCACTGTGAGGAAATTTTTAACATTGGGTTGGTAAGTGAATGATGGTACATGTTAAGCCCCCCATAGACAGGCAGACTTCTCCATACAACTTTCATGAGACCTACCAACAACTATGTAGTATAGTGACCTCCCTGATAGAATACATAGTGATTGGAAGGTGTAGAAAGGTCCTCATATTACATGGTTTTGGTAGAAGAAAAGTTGGTTGTACAGAAGTTGCATGGAGGAGTCTACCTGTCTATGGGGGGGCTTTAGTCTTATAAAAATACTGTCTCTCCTGAAAAAAAATGTCATAGAAGTTTTATGATGATGGTTACTAGCTAAGTGTGTGCCAAACAGTAAAAATTATGCAATGTACAATATAATTTTGCTTATTACACTTACTCACACTGACTATTAAATCAGTACAGTTAGAATGTACTTGCTGTGATGAGGAAGAAGTGAGGAGGACTTAGAATTAAGTAGTTCTCCCCTTCATATTTTACTAAACCCCACAATGTTTTAGGTTTCAGAAATAGTGCAGCTCTAGGCCATGTCTATACAGAATGTTATTTGGCTATCTTTAGATCAACAGAACATTGTCAAAGTTGGTACTGCTTTCCATCAAACTTCTGCTATGGGGACGCCTTGTCTCTATAATCTTGATAGAAATAGATACTTTACTTCAACATATATGCTGATGCTGAGAATTGGGTTATTTTAATTTGGGATCCAAAAAATTTTAATATAATGGGATTTTCAGAATGGATTGCTCACAATGTACCCACAATTGTGGAGTACATTCAGGAATGGACACTTTCTCATATCTTTTACTGTAAATTTAAAGTTTAGTATCTGCCTTCCAAAATGGAAATGTAATTTGTGCAATGGTGGTCCAAGAAAATGATCATTAGTACCATGATGTACCATCATTGGTGATTCAACCACCGATTCTGAACACTAAGCAAACAGTCTAAAGCCCCCCATAGACAGGCAGACTCCTCCATACAACTTTCATGAGACCTACC
>CM070034.1:67303222-67341724 GCA_036250615.1 Ptychadena robeensis | reverse complement strand
GGGGCTCTCTACAAGGGGGTCTCTCTGGCTCTCTACCTATAAGGGGCTCACTGGCTACCTTTATGGGTGGTGCTCTGGCTACCTACAAGTGGGATATATAGCTCTGTGGGGTATTTACTGCGTCGGATGTGTGGGGTAATTGCTCGGTTTCATATGTGGTGATTGCTGCTATTGTGTTTTTCAAATCTTTCAACAATGGGCATGTAGAGGAGCCATTTAAAAATATTATATCATATTATATTAAGTAAACCATATCAACCTAAAGTGATAAAAGTATTTATTGAATTGGTGTTGAATTTCATACCATAATATAAACATTATAACAGTTTAGTAAGTCCTAACTGGTTCTAATGTGTGTTAGTGAAGTATATGTACTGGCTAAATGTCGTAAACCATTATCCTATACAACACATTGAAAAATGCATGTTAAATTGTTTAAACCCTCCAAACATGACAGACTAGATGGAATGTGCAAAGACACACTGCCTTACATCCTTAAGAGGAAACTCATTGCATGCTTATGGGTCATCACGTTTCTGAGACCGGTTACACATAAAACCCTGAAATCACTACTTAACAAACAATGTCTAAACTGAGAGAAAAATACTGTAATGCTGGTGAAGTAATGCTTTGACCAACAAAAAAGCAACTTCTTATAGGTCAGATTCTCATCTTAGAGGTCCTTTCTCATCCCAAAGGATTTTGGTTCTAATTTATTTATATTTGCCTTACTTGTCTTACTTGTATTACTACATTAGCATATCCTCCACTCTTTCAATAAAAATCCTTTGGTGACTTGTTTAGTATTTGTTTATATTCTTTTATTTTATTGCCCAATAAACAGTAAACATAATATTTTCCTGAATACAAAAAATTATTTATCTATAAATATTATTATACCTGAGCAATTGTAAAAAGAAATGATCAACCTTTTTGCAAAGTTCTTGACATCATTTGACCTTCCTCAGTTTGTTCTTACTAAGAGTTTATATTTAAAGACTAGTCAGCAAGCTTTACTTCCTATTCCTTCCACCAGGTTGTCGAAGTGCTGGTGTATTCAAAAGTGGTTAATCTTGATGTTCTGTTTCCGTTATTCTTCTGTCTCAAGGACATGATAGAAAACATGAGATATACCATATAACATTTTTTCCTTTCCTGGATCTTGGGGGACTGTCCCAGGATAATAATAATAAAATACTGCCAAACTTGATGATTTACCAATATGAGTCGTCAGAAGACTCACCCCTACACCAGATATTCCCTTCTGACATATGGTAATGTTTTAAGAGATAGTTGGCCAGAACTGTTGGTTACCAGAGCCCCATCACTCCATGCAGGTGTTTGCATGGGACGGGTTTGCTGTAACATGTGCACAGCCCCTCTGCAAGATGAGTCAGGGTCCGGTTCTATTGTCTTTCAGCACCTTTGTCTGCCTGGCCTCTCCATGCAGACGGTTAGACCCTAGGCACTTCATCAGAGATGCGCCTCTCTGCTAATCATTGAGACCGCTAAGAATGGTTATTCACTATTGCCTCAGGGATAGACCTTTCCACTTGTGGGGTGAACTACAAACTGCTTTAACCATCGCCTTGCAGTCAGGCCTGAAATGTCTCTGACCAATAGCACCTCCATACTCCCATGAGGCTGGCCCTATCTGAGTCTTGCACAGTCCTATTAAAGTAAATATGCTCACTGCCAGGTTTGTGTAGAAACTGGTATTTATTAATGTTGCTCGGGTACAGTCCATCAGTTCTGTGCCAGCCATGTGGAAGATGTTGTTGCCTCTCTCTGTCCTAGCCCTCACTCACAGGAACCAACAGTGAAGCTCTTTCTGCGCTCTCCTCCAAACGAAGACTCAATATGAAGACCCAGCTCCACCCATAACTGGAACTTTTAATAACTATAATGGCTTGGCACTCCCACATGGCTTGGTCACAGTCACACCATCACTTTATTATAGTTATATTTAATCATAATCATGATAACCCTTTAGACACAGATCACTTGCATACGTCACACAAGCCACTCTCCTACATTTTCTTTGGCGGAAAAGCCATGTCCATGAAGGTAGAGCAGTGCTGAACATTGGCAGAGTAGAAAACCTGGTGAGCCCAAAATAAAGGGGCACCTAGGTTCCTCTGTTGAGCTATCTAATTAAATTTAGGACATTTGATATCCCACTGACCTGCCAAGACCAGGCCAATTGTTGCCTCTCTAGCAGTTTTAAAGGCAGTATAATACAGGCTTATCTGCTGCACTCTACACAAATTGCAGTATTATTATAGTATAATATTAGTTTATTATTATTTAACATTTAATTTTCTTTTTATATCCTTCAGTTTGCACTACACAATAGTATATATATGGCAAAAATTATCTCCCGACTATTCCCAAACTATAGATATACCAAATTGCATCTTATTATGCGTTCTCTTTGTCCACATCCCAAAGCCTCGACGCTCTGTTTGCACCCCTTATGCGGGACCTAAGACTTATTCTAATCACCAAGTTTTATTTTGAAAAATGCCAAAAGAGCTTGTTCTACAGATGTGCTGGTGTTCATCCATTGACTAGAAATGGTGAAAGTGTAACAAATGAACAATACATTTTGTCTATTCAATAATAAAAGCAGTGCACTAACCACACTGTCTTGCCACGAATAGCCTATACTTATCCATGCTATAGTTGCCATTTTGCGAATATTCATGAATATATCAGCGGATATCCGACGCGATCGCTATTTTTCGCGATTTATTGCGCTTTTATATAATCGCAATGCGATTTTTTAAAACGGAAATGACGGATATTCTCCCAGTTGAATATCCGAGCTCCATTGACTTGCATACATTGCGCATATTGGATCGCAATTGCGCTTTCTCAGATAATCGCAATTTCGGATTCCGCCATTCTCTATTGACTTCAATGTATTGCGCATATTTGGTCGCATTGCGATTTCTCGGATAATCGCAATTTCGGATTCCGCCATTCTCTATTGACTTCAATGTATTGCGCATATTTGGTCGCATTGCGCTTTCTCGGATAATCGCAATTTCGGATTCCGCCATTCTCCATTGACTTGCATGCATTGCGCATATTGGATCGCAATTGCGATGTTTAGATCGCAATTCATGTCGTAAGTGCGGATATTCGAGATTACGAATATGGAATCGAATATTATGGCGGATATTCGCGAAATGACGCGAATTCGAATATTGCCTAGTCGCTCATCACTATTGGAGAAGGGAAAAGTTGTGTTACCAAAGTCTTTGTTTTTTTTCATCCCATGGTACATTTGTTATTTAAATGTCTGTTGTCAGAACAGAGGTCAAATATTACTGTATATACTCAAAGATAAGCCGAATTTTTCAGCACCGGAAATGTGCTCAAAAATTTTATTCGGCTTATATTCGGGTCAAAAAATGTTGTAGATGGAATTTATGAGTGAAATGCAAAGCCCCCAAACATGCTATTATCCCCAAATTTGCTGGAGATGTAGAGAAGGGGTGTGGGAACATTTGACATTTTTTTTATTGCTCTGTCATATGTAGTTTTTGCATAAATTATGCTAAAAATCAAGTCAAATTTGAACTTTGTTGTGCGAAAACTTGATATGCTAGAGCAATACTTTTATATTTTCAAAGTTCCCACATCCCTTCCCTACATCTCCAGCACTTCTAGTGATGATATCATGTTCAGGGTTTTGTAATTAACTTACAAGTCTACTGAAATAAATAATAACATCTCTCAACAAAAGTACATTTGCTGTGTGTTTCTGAGTCTTAGCTGCTGCATGTCCCCCCCCCTAGGCTTATACTCGAGTTATTAGGTTTTTCCAGATTTTCTTCCTAAATTATATTATTATCCAGTAATACGGTAATTTAATAGTATAGCTGGTTACAATAAATGTTCAAAAAGGATATTGATAAAGGACATCTTTATGGGTAATTAATGTTTATAACATTTTTTTTTAAAGATCTGCATTTGGGATACATATTCTGCCCAATAGCTTTGTGTATTACATAGTTTGAGACATTCATATACGTGGCCATACTTGTGATGCATTTATATTCATTGAGCATCCTATTCCTGAATTTGTTCGTTGAGTGCCAGCATCCTCTACCAAGCTTAGCGAATCAATCTCAGTACATTTCTGTAACCATCCATTACAACTTCTGCTAATTCTTCCTAGTCAGAATTGTTAGACTTTGAACCAAAAATAGATTTCTTTTGTCTTATTCACCCTTGAAAAATTGAATGCAGTACAGTGTGAATACATATGACATGAATATAAATTAATATAGTTAATATATAAATATGAAATCTAAAAATACACATCATTCTGCTTGTGGGAAAAACCTATAAATACATATATATTATGTTTTAATATGCCTGAAAGGCATGACTGATATTGTAAGATTTTATGTCATACTTGATCATTTATAGTTGCTGGAGTTATTTTAGGTCAATCGTATACAGAAATAGACACGGCAGCAGCAAATATGCAAGATATTTTAAGGTTGACCTTTGTTGAGAAGAACACAGAACAGCTGCCTCTTTGGTCAATCTAGTCTTTAAAGGGCTGATCTTTATTCAGGGTTTAATGTCACAGGGTTAAATTATATTTCAGTAGGACATACAAAACATACATAGACTTAGCATTCAAATACAGATATATCAATGGCTGAAGGTTTTGTTTACAGATTCGGCTGGCATAATCAAGCTACTATAATGCCCATGGGAAAAGTCTTATTATGCATCTGTGGTCACATAAGTATAACCAGCTTTCATAAATTATTTTGCAGAAATAAAATTCTTTTTGACTTAAACTAGAAGGCATATGCATACGCTGATTTATTAGGTTCCAGACCAGTAGCACCGAGATACTATGTTCCAATAGTAGGCTGCATTACTTTGCAATTGACATGGATGATTTGCTTTTTTGTGGAATTATAATATATAGAGTACAAGCAACAGTAAATAGAATATCTATCCATCTATCTATCTATCTATCTATCTATCTATCTATCTATCTATCTATCTATCTATCTATCTATCTATCTATCTATCTATCTATCTATCTATCTATTTCTATCTATCTATCTATCTATCTATCTATCTATCTATCTATCTATCTATCTATCTATCTATCTATCTATCTATCTATCTATCTATCTATCTATCTATCTATCTATCTATCTATCACTTGTAAATGTCATTGTCTAAAAAAAGAAGAAACAAATAAGGATCCATAATATGGACCTGACTGTAGCCTTTCCTTCAGCAGAACAGGTACAGATTACTAATAGCTAACCCTGAATTTGACGTAGGCATCCCAAATGTCTCCCTTACGTCTTGCAAATAGGCCCTGATGGGTCCAAGGACCCTAGTTTAAAAGGGTTTTTGTTGGCCCTCTACAGAGAATTAATCGACTTGTATGGTTTTATTCATAAAATGGTCTTTATTGAGTGTCAAAATTGGACCATTGGCCTTGTCGGTTACTTCATTAAAATATTCATAAACATAAAACATAATTCATGATATATTACAGATCTGACGGTTACATTTGTCAATCTGTATCTGTCCAAATTATTTAAGACAATTTAAGACTAAAGCACGCTGCTTGCTTGTACTCTAATCTGTTTACAAATCTACCCGTGTGTGCCTTCCTTCGAGTGGGATCAATAGAGCACGCTCAAAGAAACTCGATTGAACGGGGTTCCAACATGTTTGAAAACCCTGTTCAATCTCCATGACTTTAAAAAGAGACATGAGTCTCCATGCAAAGTATTGAAGCAGCTGTTGCCTGGACCCACTGTCAGTGTGAAGGGGCGGAGCTAGCACTTCTCTCTCTGATTCACACGTGCTGGAAAGAAAGACTAAAAAGACTTGCACATCACACCCCTACCTGACTTACCCACCATAAGTCACTTCATGTATACATAATGTCATCCACCATGTAATGAACCTTCTGCCATGACTAAGGGGCACCAACTCACACTGTCTATAAAACTTATTTTAGGCTATTGACCTCTATTTGGATACATCCTTATACGCTTTACTCACACGAGAAATGGCTCAGGTATAGGAGTCCTGTGCAAAAAAAAGCCCCCCGTTCCCTGGAATAGACCACGGGTTTCAGCCCCGCTTCGGCGGGTACCGTCTACTCCTGCACTCCCCGTCTTGACCTAAAGCTCAACCCCGTTGGCAAGTACACCACCTAACTTAAAGGTATGCATAAATTGATCCCTGGTAGTATGTTCAATTATGGACACATATTGGACACATTATAATTACATTTTTTGATTCCATATTCATAGATCTCATCAATTCTCCTAAAGAAGCGGCTATATGCCGCGAATCGCGTCGAGACATATTGATATTTGCATGACACTACCGCATTGGATCTATAACATGAGATCGTGTTTTTTGATGCCAACCTGATTATTTGTAATATATTATACACTTTGTATACTTTGATACTTTATTTGATGATTGATTTACAATTATATACCTGGTTTATACAAGGTCAATAAACCGTATACTTACTTACCTCAATTGCCGTATAGAAAGTCCCACTTTTCTTTTGTGTACCAGCAAGACGTTTAGATCTACTGGTAAAGGGTGCCACTACACACTGGTGTTTACCGTGTGAAACTTTTCCATTTGATATAGGGATGATGGCAAAACTACTTTAGAACGCTAACGGTTACTCCATTGTTGACAAATATATTTCTCAGAGACATTGGTCCATATTGACATTATAGCATCACCAGTTGCTGCAGATTTGTCGGCTGCATATCCATGATGCAAATCTCCTGTTCCACCACATCCCAGAGGGGCTCTATTGGATTGAGATCCGGTGACTGTGGAGGCCATTTGAGTACAGTGAACTCATTGTCATGTTCAAGAAACCAGTCTGAGATGATTAAAGCTTCATGACATGGTGCATTATTCTGCTGAAAGTAGCCATCAGAAGATGGGTACATTGTGGCCATAAAGGAAAAGACATGGTCAGCAACAATACTCAGGTAGGCTGTGGCGTTGCAACAATGATCAATTACTACTAAGGGGCCCAAAGTGAGCCAAGGAAATATCCCACACACCATTACACCACCACCAGCCTGAACCATTGATACAAAGCAGGATGGGTCCATGCTTTCATGTTGTTGATGCCAAACTCTGACCCTACCATCCGATCAGAGCAGGCAACATTTTTCCAATGCTCTATTGTCCAATTTTGGTGAGCCTATTTTAGCTTCAGTTTCCTGTTCTTAGCTGACAAGAGTGGCACCCGGTGTGGTCTTCTGCTGCTGTAGCCTATCTGCCTCAAGGTTCGTTGTGTTGTGCGTTCAGAGATGCTCTTCTGCATACCTTGGTTGTAAAGAGTGGTTATTTGATTTACTGTTGCCTTTCTATTAGCTAGAACCACTCTGGCCATTCTCCTCTGCCCTCTGCCATCAACAAGGCATTTGCGCCCACAGAACTGCCACTTACTGGATGTTTTCCCTTTTTTTGGAACTATTGTCTGTAAACCCTAGAGATAGTTGTGCGTGACAATCCCAGAAGATCAGTAGTTTATGAAATACTCAGACCAGCTCAACTGGCACTTATATCCCCTTCTTCCCTATTCTGAAGCTTGGTTTTAACTACAGCAGTTTGTCTTGACCATGTCAATATGCCAAAATGCATTGAATTGCCACTAGAGATGGTCAAATTTTTTTTCAAAAATTCGACCATTTCGCCGGTTTCGACTTAATTGCAAAGCCCATGAGCATGGTATCATAACCAAACTTGCTGGAGATGTGGAGAAGGGTTGGGGGTATACTACAAAAAAGAAAGTAAGTCTCTAACACAAATAGTTTTTTCACAAATTAAGTTCAAAGTCAAGTATAAAATTCGAAAATCGGAATTTCGACTTGAACTTTGAACTTAATTTATGCAAAAACTACATGTGCTAGAGCAAAACTTTTTTTTTCAAATGTTCCTCCAACCCTTCTCTACATTTCCAGCAAGTTTGGTGATGATACCATTTTCAGGGGCTTTGCAATAAGCTCACAAAGTTTGCAAGTCGAAAAATTCGACCATCTCTAATTGCCACCATGTGATTGGCTGATCAGTAATTTGCGTCAATGAGTAGTTGGACAGGTGTGTCTAATAAAGTGGCCATTGAGTATAGATTCACTTTAGTGATAACGTTGAGACTCCCCCATCTCTCCTTTTCTAGAAAGAAAACAATACAAAAGGCAATGTTAATCTATTTGACAAACTTGCATCACTCTATTCCTAAAGTCCATGCAGTATGGACCTTTGTAATTAATGAAGGCAAAGAAGCACTTACTGCAACCCTACACCATAAAGGCAATGGGAGACATGTTGTGTAGAACTGAAGAAACATTTCACCATTTTTACATTTACATGCCTATTGTGAATTCTTGATACTTAAAACTCAGATATATTTTTAATGTATGGTCTTGTATATTGCAAAGTATTGGTCATGAATGAATAGTATAATTTGTGTATCTTATATCTGCTATCACCACAGACATATTTAATAAATGCCCCATTAAAATTCCCAAAGTGTGAATTTAATGGACCGAAAGCAACTTTCTACTAAATGCTATAGAATTCAGAATCAAAGTCAGCTTAGAATTATGTCGTAGCCAAGAGTAGGACATTGTCTCAGCAACTGATCTACCTGGTAGATAAAAGACATTCCTTTAAGATGTGAACTGCTGGTGACAAGGATTTAGACTAATTCAAAAATGTAATACTAAGTCGTCTGAGGATGGCCTGAGACAGCTAATTTGCTGCCCACACTGAAAGAATTTAAAAAATTGAATTTTTTTAAAAAGTTTTTCAGAAATATCTAGTGACAAGGAATATGTATCATCTTAGCTTTAATGACCAGATTAGTCTTTATTATTTTTTTATAATTTAGTCTTCATTATCTTTTTATTACAATTTTCGGTTAATGTCTTCCCTGCATAAATTTTTTCCTGTTTGTGATGGTTTGTGGATCTAATCTCTGTCATTGTAGTAGAAGCATTTTAAAAAAGAGATCCTGCCAAAATAC
Source organism: Ptychadena robeensis (assembly GCA_036250615.1). Classification (NCBI taxonomy): domain Eukaryota; kingdom Metazoa; phylum Chordata; class Amphibia; order Anura; family Ptychadenidae; genus Ptychadena; species Ptychadena robeensis. Next base: position 67,332,651 of record CM070034.1, on the reverse strand, counting down.
ACATTTTGTCTGGCATAGTGCCTCTCTGTATACAGTGGAATTGATTGGAGACAAACTACTGCTTGCAGGGAACAGTTGGCTTGTGCCGCTCTAACTTCCAGGTCATGCTCTGGTCCTAATATATGTGTAATAAAGAGACTCATAGGAGCCAAGTACATGTGTTCTGCAGTGTGTGTTTATTCCAAAGAAGACAAATACATAGAAATGACAACAACTGACCTCATGGATGGTGTGCTTGTATAATACATTTTTTTCATGCACATGGGCTTTCCAGTGCACAGATGCCCCAAAAACGTTTTATAGACTCAACATTAAGCGTACCCCATGTGCTTTTCGGCGTTCATCTGATTACATGGGGGCTTTTAATAACAAGTGCTTGCACATTGTGTACAACTGTCTAGACATAGGCACAGAGCAAAGGGCCCATGTGAATGGTGCCTAAGTAATCAGCACCTCTGTTTTATTTTTACTATTATTGAGCTTTTATCAATGTATTCTTAATTACAATTTAGACTTTAATATTTTCTAGCGATGTTATAAAACAGCATTTTTAATGCTAGCTGACAATGATATGTAACTGCCTAAAGCTGGCCATACACCCTTAGATCTCTCTTTCAGATATCCTTTAGATCTACCAATAACTATGTAGTGATGGGTCCTCTGTGACTGAATAGGTAGACTTGGTTGTTTAGAAAGTCTCTCATATTACATGGTTTTGTTAAAACAAAAGGAGATCTAAAGGAAATCTGTCAGAGAAATCTAAAGGTGTGTGGGGGCCCTAACAATTAGCAGCACCGCTGTCAGCCTGCTGCACACTCTCAGGCGGACATTTGGCTGGCTTCAAGACAGATTGGAAGCCCAATCGTCAACTGAAAGAGCCCAAATCATAATACTGCTATTTATGACTATAAATGAAGCCAACACATAAAAACCTATCCAAATACACTTAAAAGTGTGTACATAAAAAGATACAATTATTTGAAAATCACTTTTAAACATCAGAAAAGAATTCCTATGGTTTAGAAGCATATAGCAAAAAGTTTCTCCAATGTTTATTTTTCCTCTGTAGAGTTACTGTCAGTAAGTCACAAGGTCAGTGACAACCACTGGAGATTATATAGACATAACCTGAACTGCCAGCAGCAGATATTGCAGATGTCTCAGAATTCACAGGACAGTGCTCATTATACATATCATACTATTGTCTTGCAGACTCAGCTTTCTCAGTGTTACTATGTAAAAACCCTGACGTCCCAACTGTTATATAACGTACACTAAAACTGACAGTGAGACATTTTCTTCTCAACAACACAAGTCTAATGTGATTTAACAGAACTTTGCAGTTGAATTACGTTGTCAGCTTTGTCAAACATTTGGAAATTTGTAGAAATGTTAAATTATATACATTATTAATATTCCTTAATATTCTTATTAATCCTACTGCAAATGGTCTGATTTGGAACTTAAGACACGTCAACAACAATTGTACCAGTTCTATATTCTAAAAAAGGAAGTCTTGCAATAGAATGAGCACTAAATCATTTTGCTGACTGGAAAAAGAATATCCTTTGCAGTACAAGTTACAGGTGTCTGTGTAATTGCTGCAGTCCTTATTGGAAGGAAATGAGAAACCAGACAGGAACAAATGAGCAATATGCTAAGCCAGTCTCTGTAGTTCAGCAGTATTCAGGGCTGGAGGAACTAAACACAAATACAATGTGGGACAAATACAGGATATGAATGGAGGATGCTGTTGTGATTGCTAAACACCATCTATAGCTGTAAATTCTATGCAAATAATATATAGTCTTAGTCTGAGTAATGTCTACAACTATGCAAGATTACAATGTATTGCAGTTACTTTTTCCCCTGCTAGCAAACATCCAGGGTGACAACACTTAACTGTAACACTGTAACATCCAACATCCAACACAACACTCAATACTGTAATACTGTAACATCCATGGTGACAAAAAAAATAGTAAAAGATAGCAGATACCTTTAATTTCTCTCTTCTGTTTAATTTAACTTCTGACTTATCTTTTCTGTACTCCTCACACATACCCAGAGCAGCAGGATGGGAATAGTATCAATAGTTGATTTTCAAAATGGGCTTAGGTCTATATAGTGACTTGACTTTGAACTTAATTTATGCATAAACTACATGTGCTTAAGCCATACTTTATTTGCTTTGCAATTCACTCACAAAGTCAGCTCTATTGTAAAGCAGTGAGTATAAAATTTATTGATCATCCATTGGAGCTTTATCACCTGGGTGTATGTTATTTATACATTTGCAGGACATGTTTGGGGCAGGTCACATTTTCAGTAAATTCCTTCAAAAAGTTTTCAATGTCCAAACCACATGTATATAATTGAGGAATGGAAACACAGCAAAACCTTCTTGATATGCAGAAGACCCCTACTGGCTGCATTTGTTGTTATTCCGTTATCTTTTTATGCAGAGGGTTCATATAAGTAAAATGTTTTTTAATCACACAATTTTTGTAGCCAAAACAAATGTTCCCTCTGCAAATATATATCTATGATTGTGTGTGTGTGTATATATATATATACACATATGAACATGTGTATGTTTATGTTGTTGTTTTTATTGTTATTATACTTAATAAATGAAGGTAATAGGCTTTATAGGTACGGTAATAGATTTGTGTGCACCAGGATACGTTATTTCTTTATGTGGATTCCCAATATAGCGATGGACTTTTGTAACCATGAACATTTTAGGATGAGAGTAATAGAATCATAGACAAATGTAATACATATTAGGGATCTCAGCTTTTTAATGGGAAGAATGAAAATAATAGTAAAAATGTCAAGCACCTGGTAAGTGAAGAAGAGAGTAACTCTTACAAAGTGATAACAAAATGAGCTTCATTTATATGCAGAGTGCTACATGTAGATTATTTATGCATGTTAATGTATGTTAGGGGAATTCTAAATAGTTTGTGTAATTGAGTAGCAGAGAAATAAATACATGTTGTAAATCAAGCACCGCTACTTTAGATCATTAAAAGGGTATTAAAAATACTTACACTGGGGGCACTTAAGAAAAATTTATTGCTACAACTTGGCAATTAACCATCAGTAAGCTCACTAGACTAAGGATGCAAGACTCAATTGACAACACAGTTTATGTTGTATATAGTATCCCTGTCGTGGTTAAATTAAAGGAATGTGACATCTACAGAAGCAGAGCTATTTGAAGTAACTGTCAATCTTTGCAATCAAAGGATGGCCTCGTTGTAGCCAATTAGATCCTTTATCATGCTTAGTAAGATTATAAAGTCCTACTGAGTTCAAACATTGTCCCTATTGAACTGCAACCTCCAGAGGACTGTTTAGTTGGTGCTTCCATTGCTAGGAGTGAACTAATATTCCCTGGCAAAGTTGTAGAAAAATGCCTCACTTAACTGACTGTTCCTACTATGAGGTAAGGGAATTCTAATGGCTCTTTTTTGTATATTGTTTTAAAATGTAACATTTAGCATATGTATAGGATGTGCATATAAGAAAAATATATCTAAACTACATATTGCTGATTGTATGCAAATAGAATTGATCATGTCATATCAAGCGTATTTTTTCTAAACACATTTTGCCTTCTTGTAGAGTTTTTTGTTCTTGATTGTACTTTGTTTGTTTGTTATGTAAACCATTTGCACATATGGTTGTGGGTCTATGTTTTTCCAGCCCATTGTATCAGCGATATCATTGTACCACTAAACTGATTTTTTCAGGAGGGATAATATGTTTTATTTAGCAATCTTGCAGATTATTGGCGTTAATACTCTCATGTGTATATATTTAGAAAATATATACTTTGTAACTTTTGTTAGGTAAAGGGTTCCTTCTCCATTAGTGTAATGATTGCTTCATTTTAAAATATGAAAATTTTCTAATGATTAATACCCCCAAATAACAGTTGACTTTACATATAAAATTTTATAAAAGTATTATAAATATTCCAACCTTATTACAGGTTCAAACACATCTGGAAAACCCAGCAAAGTATCATCTACAGCAGTCACAAAGACAGCAAGTAAAACAGTACCTAACGCTTGGGAGCAAATTCTCAACCCAGACTTTGTCATATTCACAATCACACAGCGTCCAGCCAGTCGGAGTTACACCAAGGAATGGACATATGTCTCCTGTGGCTGAAAGCTGCACAGCAAACACTACTGTGTCAAAAGTCATGACTTTGGATGCCTGTCACAGCAATGAGGTATTCTATTTCATAGACTTAATGTAGAATTGTGTAAAATGTGGAACAACCTGGACATGTCTCCAAATCTCTTTTGTTCCATTTAGATTTCTATCAGTGTAATATTAACCATTTTTCATGGTGTTGTTTATCTCATACATTGCCACATTGTTACATACATTATATCACAGAAGAAGTGTGGTGCCATAATTTAACAGAAAATAGGTTTTGCACATAGCTCTATGTAAACCTACTTTTTATTAAATTGATGAAATCCACATGTTGGCAATACATGACAGTTAATGAGAATGTCGCGGTATGGTAATAACTGCATGGGCTAGTTAGGGTAGCTTATTCCATTCATGATAGACTTGTTAAACATAAATTAAAAGGAGAGAGGGGTATTAGAGGGGTATTGTGATATTTGCGGCCCTAAATTGTAGTCCTATTTCATTGATTGCCTGTAGTTTTACAGACACTGTATATACTTGGTATGATTATTTTGACTATTTTGACTATTGTCTGAAGATCCTACTGGATGGGACTGTTACAGCAGACATGAGTCAGTAGGAACTATCTAGTTACATATATATCTAGACAGTGGTGGAATCATCAGGGAATTGAATGATAGAAATAAGGACAGCTAGATAACCATACCATGGTAAATCGTATTGCATCTAATCAGCTTTCAACCATAAATATTTCCTGCAAGTAACAAATCATTTGATTTTCTAACATTTTTAATTGCTCGGTTGGTTAAACAAGTATGATTCATGAGTCAGCTAATATATGGCCAACATTAGTTGTTAAGATTTGTTTATTTCTAAGAGATGATTTATATAAAGAAACAAAATTCACATCAAGAAATAATGGTATGGATGAATGGCATTGTATTGTATTGGGACAAAATGTATTTACAAATCATTAGATCTGTGTTGCAATTTGTAATGGTTCATGTTTTTCCACAACCAAAACCTTATACTTGTTTTCCAGCTCAGAATATTATTGATTATGGCAAAGATCTAATTGATTTAATTGAGCCTAAGCTTAGAGGCTATGTAAACTGTCATTAGCCTGACTGACCTTTAGGCTTCAGCATTTTTAGCTCAGTTACACAAAAGAAAAAAAAATACATTCAAAAAACTGTGGAACAAGTTGTGGGACAGTCAGAGTTGCATAATAGGTCAGTGATTAAGAACATAGTTAAGGTTGAGGAACACAACAGCACTCATGTAAGCAGGAAATGTTATTAAAAATGGAGTCTGTTACATGATTTTATAAACTACCTCAATACTCAGCTAATTGAAATCTTTGAAACTTGAGTGAATGCTTGTTTTAAAGAGTCCTTCCTGTTGTTGTCAGCAGAATAGGGGTATACTAGAGTATGGAATGAACGCTAGTAATCCTGATAAAAAAATGTAAATTTAAAAGATATTGAAGAATTAGGATTTAGATAAGCAAAACATTTTAGAATTACATTTTGTTTGATTATGAATCAGGTTATCGCTAACAAATTACACTTTTATAACTATAAACAAAACATTCACTGAAAAGGAAAGTTGTCCCTGCGCTTGATATTTGAAAATGTGCTCTGCTATGCCTATGGCTACAGGAGTACCTAAAATGAATGGTAGTTACAATATTGGAAAACTTCAATTTTGCCCCCTTTTTGTGCTTAATGGAGGCTAGGTCCTTGTCAGTCAAAGGAGGCCGGAAGTGACTGGCACTGGGCCTCCACTACAGAAGATTGGCAAGGAATGTTCAGTTATGCAAATGTATTTAATCCTAAACAGTCCCTGTAAAAAATATTATATTTACTTTTAACAGATGGATGAAGTTATTGATGACATAATTAGTCTGGAATCAAGTTTCAATGATGATGGCGTGACCTGCTCTGAATCTACATTGATAATGGCAAATAATGTAAGGCTTTTAAATGTACACTGTCTTTACATTGTAATATTTTCTAGACTTGTCACATACACTTCTATATCTCTATGACCTACGTGTAAAAAAAATATCGGCCCTTTTATGCCAATCTTTCCTCTTCAATACAGACATTTTTTCTTTGGTATCCTCCAACTATCTTTTCCTACTTCTGTTTGCCAGTCCCCACTATGACATCCCATTTATGTGCAATCAGGGCTTTAGTAGGGAATTACATTTATTTATTTATATTAGCAATATATTTAAACATACAAGACTATGAGGGCACCTGCAACCTTCTGAGATGAATAATGTTGGTATCTCAGGAGGTTAGGATAGGATATGGAGCTAAGTTTCAACACAAATACAAATGAGCTAGAACACTTTTCAGATTGGTAACTCTGTCTGTGTCTCTGGTGATGATCAGTTTTATCAAAAAGTGAAAGGACATCCTTCTGATGTAGCCTCAGATTTTAATCCTTATCTACTTCAAACCTAAAACAAAGAATTTGTCTTCAAATGCACTATGATTTTTCCAATGTAGGGTAGGGTTTCAGCATGAAAATAATTTGTATGCCTTTTCAATGCTTTCTAACATGTCACAGACTCACACATTTTTTTAAATGTCTGACATGAAATAGAAATTCATTTGTATTGGCTGGTTACATAAAATGGTATACATGACACAGCTAGGTGTCATCTATATCTATGTGTCAATCTATCACTCAATCAATCATTCCAGTAAATTGTTCTTGTACCTTAGGCCTTCATGTAGTAAGAAATATGATACCAAGCTTCCTAAATGGCAGCCAAAACACTACTGCTGAAGTAGCCAAAGTACTTGTACCAGTTCCCCAGCAAGCATACATTTTGCTGCACGCCTATAGTGCTCCTCAGTGTATGATATTGTGTTGTCTGTTATGTTTTTAAGAACTTAAAATGGCTTGTTTATATTTACTGCTTCCTTAACCGTTAAACATTTTGCTGCTTTCGTTTACTTTAATATTGAAACTAAACTTTTTCTTTTAACAAAAATGCTAACATCAAAGTAAAACTAAATATCAGTTCACTCAGGTGCAGCCAGATTCTCTCACTGGAAAAAAAAAGTTATTCTGTACCTCCTACACTTATCCACACTGGCATTTCATTTTAATACAGTTTTTATTCTACATTATAAGACTAATGCCAATGAAATTGAAGACTTCTCTGAAGTTATTACAGACATTAGAAAAGTCTTTACTAGGACATCACTCTAACAGTTAAAGATGAATGAAAAAAGCATTCATAAAAAAGTCATTTGTGGTGTAATGGAGAAACAATTTCAGCCATTCACAATATTTTAAATGTGATTACATTTATATATATATATATATATATATATATATAAAACATATGTAACTATATATGTATATCAAAACTATATGTATATACATATATACATACATAATGTAAATAGAAAAGGTATAGGTATATTAAGTATAAAAGGTATATTAGCCTGACTTGTTGTTAGTTAATCTGCATAGCAAGAATTTGACTTGGTGAAGTAAAAATAGCAGTGTAGGCTCCATAGCCTAACATAATGCAAACAGTATAAAGGTGGCCATACAGGTCTAGTTTCTCTGGTGATCATTGTGGGATCGATCGCAACGTGGTGATGAATCACCAAGCGATCACATGATTGTTTGGGGAATTGATGTGCACCACCTGGGGGAATAGATACCTGCTCGACCAAGGTCCCCATCCAAAGTGATGGCGATGGAACAGGGTTTTACCCATTTCGCAAATCGTAGTTAACAAGAGGAAATAAAAGACTGACAAGCTGATCATAAACTATGTTCCTCTGATTTTGTTATTGTTATTTTTTGTATTTAAATTGATAACAGTTTTCTAGAGCTAACTTCCTATTTTCTATTGATTTAAAGTTGACCTACATCCCACAAGGATTACATTCAATATATAAACATTAAATACATTATATTATATGCAAAAGTAATAGTAGCCTGGGCATCACCTATTACCTGATTTATTATCTGTGATAACTACGTCTTAAGTTGATCTATTTAACTTTTACTTTAATATAGTTTTGTATAGTTCTGGCAGAATATAAACTCATTTCATTCTAAATGCGCGTTCTGTTTCTAAGTATAGACTACCCATTTAATGTAAAAATATTACCTAAATCTGTAACTGTACATCAGATAATCCCAGCCACAAGGCATTAGCATACAAAGATGTACACACATTGCCTTGAAGTGGTCTCGTACAAAGCAGAGGACTGGACAAATATTAACATGACAATTAGCCTAGCAAAGTTAGTTTGAAAAACAAGAATCTAAAGTTACAAGAGGTAGCAAAGTTCATCTTGCTGCACAGAACAAAACCACTTTCAAACATATTGAAGACACCGCAGATTTAACAGACTTCAGGTAGGAAAACCATACAATCATTTTAATTGTAGATTTAGTTGTACATGAAATATTAAATAGCTTTGTTGCTCTGCGTACTTCCACTATGAAAATATATAGATATCACGATAAAGTCAGCATTGTTAGAGAGGTCAGAGGCTGCTATTGTTACAAACTGTATCTGAACAGAAAGCTGGTACCGTGAGGAGCAGAGGTGTTTTGTACTGACAGTAAAAGGTCTTTTATAGGCTCATTAATTACATTTTTTTCGAGCTTCACTATATCTTTCTCATTTTAATAATTAATTTCTTGTTACAAGGACATTCCACATACAAGGCTGTGTAAACCCAGAATGCAATGTAACAATTCTTTAATTATTATGTTATAATTTCTAGATTACTACTATGCTTTTAAATTAGAAAGAACTCCAGGCAGTTGTATACATAAACTTTTATTTTCATCTATTTCATACATTTTATATATATAAATAGAAATGCAATCTATATATATATATTAAATGTAAAATTAGTGGACATTTTTTGTCTCATTAACCTCCCTAGATAAACAGACTCCGGGCAAACCAGGCTTGCATGGCCTCCCCACACCTCTGGAAAGCTGCGACGATTTTGTATTATCGCCACAGAATTTTCGGGTTTCACCGCCCTGAGTGTGTCACAGTGGGGGCCGCGCCATAAACCTCCATGTTAATGGAGGGGTGTTGGTCTCCCAGGATTTATTTATCCAGAGACAACCAATGTTCATCACTAGCAATACTATTTAAAAAAGCTAGAATATGTCCCCTGAGGTAATTTTCCAATCTACTATGTTAGATCGATAAATGGCCAACTGACAAGGAGGGTTATTGTATGTAGTCCTGATAGTTGGGTGGGGCCCACTCATCCTTTCTTCCCTATATAAACCCCTCAGAAGCAATCACAAAAGGTGGCCATAAACACTCAACTTTTGCTATTTTTATCTTCGATTTAATAGGCTTGTGCAATTTAAATATGGACTGTCAGTCTAACATCGATCGTACCAGCACACAGTGTCATAAATTCAAGACCAATTGAATCCCTTTCAAAGGCCTGTGCACATGCTCCATGGTACCATTGGACACAAATCCATCCAAATACCTAATAATCCTTCAGATACTATTGCGATAGAGTGAAATTTACCAACACAACTTCTGCTAGTTCTTTTACATATCTCCTCTCTGCTCTCTATCTCTATGTTAAACTTAATATGTTTTTTACTTAAAAAAACAGCGATATGCAGGGAAAAAATAAATATATATCTATATATATATATATATATATATAGTTTCAAATGTACTAAATTGGCAGAATGCAGTCAACACTGATGTACTTTACGTCCCTTGCTTATACTTAATACATTGATAAATCAGGCCCATTGTCTTTCATAAGGAATGATAAATACTGATTACTGCAAATCACTACCCGCACCATTGATTGGAACATGGTCCTCGAACTATGTAAACTATACCATTTTCATGCACCATCAGAGGACTTTAATGCAAATGTACTCACTAAAGGCTCTACATGGTGTTTAGCAGCCAAGCACATGATTGAAGCATCTTGGAAACACATGGAAACACCTTAATTGATTACAAGCACGTTTTTGAGAGCATGACATCATAATTAGTTATAAGAACAGTTTAATAGAATGTATAGGTTCTGCACTTGTACTGAACAAGTGAATGGATATACATAATATGAAAACATTGTTTTCTGATCACATATTGTTAAGTGTTATTCCACATATACAAAATGGATGGTTCACTGTTAAATAAATAAATAACTTTATTTTATTTTATTAATATTTTAGAAAAATATACAGCATAACACATACTTAAAACTATTTATTTAGAAGATGTGACAGATCCTAGTAGAACAGGAGATATATATTCAAATATGGAACATGTTACAAAGTATAGGTAAAATGTCTCTACTGAAAGTTTTAATGGTACAACATGCCCACAAAGAGACAAAGACCAAATATAAAAATAAGTAAAGAGAGAGGGAGACATAGAATCTCTCTGGAGTCATTACTGCCAGAGGTACATAATTTTATGTTGGGTCATGCCTGCCATTGTAACTTATAGAAACTCTAGCTGAGAGCCACCCAGGTCCCAGAAAGATAACTCACAATTAAGTTTAATTGTCTTTCAGCAACAAATCAGAATTTTCCTTTGCAGTATGACAGAATGGAAAAAAGAATTTGTATTGGCATATAAATTCTCTCATATGGCTATGTCCGAAATCTGCTAATCATTATTTACCCCACTAAATAGAATGGGATTATTATTAATAGAAGGATTTACAATCATTCTCCACATCCATGGCATTATTTCTCTTTGTTCTCTTTCAGCATTCTCTGTCTAATAGTATTTTGGATGTTTACAATACTGAGCAAGGTATTTCAGGATCCAGTATGGTGCTGTCCAATACACCTTGCAATAGCAGCGTTGGTGTAAAGAGAGAAGTTGCAGGTAAAGAATTTTTTCTTACTGATTCGGTAGCAGTTTTATTTAACAATTTAAATAAATGTAGAGTGCAACCAGCCAGGGGCTTCTTTATCCATCCTATATCCATCCAAAGTGTTTTATATTTTCTCTTTCCCTATATATCAGACTGTTGACATTTGTATGTTGTAGAGAAGAACATTCTACAACTACATCACACTGTCACATGGTAGACTCCGCAACATTTATATGGACAATAAATCTTCAGTAATATTAAGAAATATGTCAAATACAAATAACTGTTGTCTCTTAGAAAAGAGGCCATAGTTTCTGTTTGAAATATACATTAAAGGAATTGCTTTGAATAACAATACTTAAATATTTAGTTTTCTTACCCATGTGACTTGCCTGATGCCCTCTGTTTCTTAAAGGACTCACCAGAGTGCCACTTGCTTGTCCTCCACTTGCCATGCTCCATTGAACATAATGAGCATTGTGCTTACATTGCTTGTTTCTTTTCTGGTTGCTGAGTATGATCTAAAAAGATTGTTTTCAACAAATAAATAGCAAAATGTATATGGAGCTTAAAGGTACCCATACATGTGTCGATACTAGAGATGGTCGAATTTCAAATTAATTGCAAAGTCCCTGAACATGGTATCAAACTTTCTGGAGGTGTAGAGAAGGGTTGGGGGTATACTACACAAAAGTATGGCTTTAACACAAATAGTATTTGCACAAACTAAGTTCAAAGTTAAGTCAAAATTTTCGAAAATTGGAATTGATTTTGAACTTAATTTATGTGCTAGAGCAACACTTTTTTTCAAATGTTCCCCCAGCCCTTTTCTACATCTCCAGCAATTTCAATGATGATACTATTTTCAGAGGCTTTGCAATCACCTCACAAAGTCAGCTAGTCAAACAATTTGACCATCTCTAATTGATACCCGTGCGTTTGGATAATCGATGCGCACCACTTTGCAGAATCGGTTCCTGGATGAACCGGCATTTGAAAACAGGGATTTATGAACATGTTGGATCCCTGTTGGATTTTTCTATGTAGCGGGAGCTACAGGTAGGCCATGTTAGATTCCCAAACGATTGCCACAAACGTGCACACCAACCGATTATCTGGGGAATCAAATGACAAATCTATGGGTTTGGGTACCTTTAGCCATCATTTACTGTTCATCTTTATCCTCGCCTCTAACCTCTGACTCTCTGAAGTCCCAACACATGGAGCTTTCATATGTAACATGCTACAACACGTTCCCTGGAAGTTAAACAAAAATGAATAATTATACAGTACCATCAAAGTAGTGCTTTTTCTCATAGATGATACTAATATTCTTAGAATCACAGCTGTATATGTCTTTTTGGAAGCTAACTATTTTAGTAAGGACAGAGCAAAGATTAACAAGCATGTTTACTCTGCGCTCTTAGTTTAGAAACTTACGAACAATAGCTCCCTTGTGCTCATTATGAACATCATGCATTTTTCAAATCAAATTATTTTGGGAAACACAAGATTCTTTCAAATGCTGGCTTCAGATCAACTGCATAAATTAATTATCTCCTATTAAATGCATTTCATGATAGAACAAATAGCTTTTTAGAGCTTACAAAAAATCCATTCAATAAGTATCTATATTAACGGATTAACAGCTTGAAAAGTTACATTCAATTAGTACTCAGCATTCTAAAACCCTTTACTGTTTATTAATGTCATGGAAATGAAACACAAGTTCTTTCAGTAGAAATATTTAAGAAATCTGATTAGGATTGAACTAGGGAATGCAAGAAGCTAGGGCTACTGCAGAATGGTTAAATTTCGTTTTTGTAAGAAAAAGTCTGACTATCTGCCAGAAAAAACAATGCTTTTCCGCAGAATTGTTATTTTAGGGAGGGATGTGTTATTTTGGGGTCCTTTTTGTAAAAGGGTAAAGGAGAAAAACACAATGCTACCATTCTTTGTGCATATATTGCCTTAGTTTTTTATATCATACTAATATGCTTTACTAAAGTAGATGGCTAGAACTTTTTCTAATGTAAATTGAAGTAGTAGTTTTAGGGACCTTTAACACTTTAGGCTTTTATAAAGGAGTGCACTTTTTAAAGGCATGTGTCTATGCGTGTAAACAAAAGTTTTTTTGCACATTACATCTGCATTTGCGTTTTTTAACAAAGCAATGAAAAATGCATAAAATAACGCATGCGCTTATAAAAACGCAAGTGTGAAAGGGCTCTTAAGTTCAGCCTCTGGAATGTAAGCAACCATTCATTATGAGAAACTCTGCAACAGGAGAATTCACCTAAAGCATACTGAGAATGCCATTAATGTGAACACGCACAAGGCCACCATACCTGAGCTTATTGGTGGTTATGAATAGTTATAAGTAGTAAGTAGTATTATATCTGAAAGAAAAACAACCAATCCTCTTTAAATGTTAAACACTAACACTGAAAGTTCATCTTATTATCTAATGCAATACTTGAAGGTTTTTGGATATTACATGACCAAGCTTTTTTGGACTATAAGACGCACACAGTTTTTAGAGCAGGAAAAGCAAAAAAAAATATTTCATGTGTTTAAATGAATTAGGGAAAAAATCCCCTGCAGTACCCAATCTCAGCCACGAAAATGGTGTCACTAGCTAGAGCACACTTCACGGCACCTCATCTTCCTCATACAAGGGAAGGGAGGGGTGCCCACAGAGGAATCTCCAGTTTTCCCCACGCACACTCTGCATTGGTAATATCTGCGGGGCCAAATGGCTGTGGGTAGTCGCACATTCAGACCATAAGACGCAGGAACTTTTCCCCCCGATTTAGGGTGTGGGTATTATAGTCCGAAAAATACAGTTTATATAAATAAGAGTGATATTATCTCCATCAGAATTTAAATAGGGTCCCCACCTAGCCTCTATAACTGTAACACTAAAGCTACCCATAGATTTATGGGCATTCCGCCATGGACCAATCACAGTGTGGTGATGTCACCACTGTGCTTTCGGGCAGCTGCCGAACGTACGGGAATCACAATGTTTGCCACTCACACATTGTTTCCTATAAGATACTTTATACGTATAGGGAACAACTCAAAAAAACAGTCAAGGCGGATTACCGTGCGACCGACTTGCGGTGCTATTCTAGTCAATCCCTCGAGGTGGGTGCCTCCGTTTTGTGGACGATTAACTACCAAGCAAATGAACGTGCACGACAGTCAATCGTCTGCAAAATCGTCGCCCATAGATGCGTGTATTGGGGCCCTAACACTAAAAGTTTTTCCAAATATTTAATGCAATGATTGAATATTTTGGAATATTATATGACCTACGATATCCTCCACACCTTTATAAACAATTAAAAGCAATATTATCTTCATCACACTTTAAAAAAGGTATTGAGGTGCCTACAAGTCCCTCAATTATGTCTTGTTGACATATAATACAATAGACCAGTTGTAGTGGAATCATAAAGGTCAAACGTGTTAATACCTTTATGATTCCACTACCTGGTCCACACCTGAAATAGTGTATAATATACCACTTCATATGGATTAAATATAATATTCTCACTCTATGGTTCTGTTTTTTGTATTAATTTTGACATTTTGTTAGATACAGATACAAGAGCAATGGCCAAGGAGAGGCAGAAGAAAGACAACCATAATCTAAGTAAGTACGCTGTTTCTGTCCCAAGGTGCAGAAATCATTTAGTTATACTGATGATTTGTAGATAACTCATCTGAAAATATAATGATTATGCAGAAATAATCAAACTGCTTACAGTTATATAGAAATATGTTTATGACCTGAAACCAGCAAATCTTTTATCTGGCCTTTGGGCTTTTAAAAAAGGTCAACAGAATATGTCATGGAGAATAGTTAATGTCATCTGACAGGAAAATTTCAGATAGATTGCAGTAGATGAGTGGCATACATTGAAAGGTGGTAGAAAGCTTAGCTTCTGTGGTTGACAAAGACAAATGTCAGAAAGAGGAACCAGTCAAAAGCCCTATGGCATATTATTTGTCTCTTTTCACCTTTTCTGTGTAATAAATAGAGGATGCATAGAATAGAAGTTGAAGTGGTAACTGTGTATTGTATAGTATGGAAGAAATGTGATTGTTATATTCATAGTGTTACATTATTCTTGTTTACCATAGATCAACAGGCTTCATTACATCATACATTTGCTACAAACTTATGTAATGTCTTTATGCATGTGAAATCAGATGCAATATGCTGATTTTTTTTATTTGTGTGTGTGTGTAAATATCAACCTTAGGGCTAGCAGACAGCAACTTTCTTTTATTTACCTTGTGCGGCCTGCTCACTCTAGATATAGCCATACACACATGCATACATCGTGTACACAGTCAGAGAAATTCAGTGGGATGACTAGAGAAACGCATTCAAAAAATACACAGCAAGTCCAGTTGATTTGAATTAAACACTACAGGCATACATTTTACGTTACATGCAGTTTTGCATACACACAGAATGGGTGTATGAGAACATTTTCTGTGTTATAACAAACAAAATGGAGATAGATGGATAGATAGATAGATAGATAGATAGATAGATAGATAGATAGATAGATAGATAGATAGATAGATAGATAGACAGATAGATAATTTTGTATAATATTTCAACATAAAATGTGTTGTTTTTACAGTAGAAAGACGGCGTCGTTATAACATAAACTACAGGATTAAAGAACTTGGAACATTGATCCCAAAGTCAAATGATCCGTGAGTTCATATACAATCGTTTATTATGTTTTCAGCAGCAGTAGTAGAAGATACATGATTTACTCTTTCTTTAGTGTTTCTAACTCTCTTAAAAAATACACCTTGACTTTTTTCAAAACACAAAATAACTTTCACCCCACAATACAACCAAAACAGTAACCCCAAAAAACTAAGGCTGGAGTATTTCTCATGCTTATTGACAAAAACATTCATGAACCAACTTCCACAAACAACGCACAAGCCTTGCCCCAAGCACTTGGAAAAAAAACCCATCAAACACCAAAAATCCAATAATAATAAAATAATCATATCTGAGAAAAGTCCAGATTTTACTGGCAGTGCTTCTTGTCCCCCCAAAACACATAATAAACACGCACAGGCTTAGTGTGCATTTCTAAGGCCCCGCCATACACGTATACATCAGAGTGCGGGCGGACGACCTAGAGGGATCGACCGGAATAGCATCCCAAGTGGGTCGCATGGCTATCCGCCATGGGGGTTCTTTACTTTGGATGGGAACCAGGAATGGCACACATTGTGATTCCTGTACGTTTGGCAGACGACCAAAAGCAGAATGGTGACGTCACCACACTGCGATAGCTTGCTGGTCGAACGCACGGTAATCCATATTTGTATGGGTAGCTTAAGCTAATAAAATTATCGCCTAATGAGTGATGATTCACTCATCATTGAAAAAGAAATAAAGGATCATTGACCCTTAAGTATATGCCTCCACCTACTGGCAGGATAGAGGACTACACAATATTCATATGGGAATTTCCATATTTTCCTGACTTACACTATGGTGCCCTCCAAAAACAATTAGATAACCCTTTACTCAAAGCTGGCATTAGCGTTTTTGTTTATGACTGGGTATGAACCTGAAGGCCATCTACATAAGGGCTGGCCCAATTTTTCAGAGCCATGTGTCAGGTTGGTATGTGTGGAGAATGTATCTATTTCTAAAAAAAAATATATATATCTATATATATCTCAATAAAATCTGTAAAAGAAACAAAAAGGGTTCCATACTTAGAAGCCAATGATTTACTGAGATCATATGCTGCAGGTATCTAAAAAAATCAAGAATCAGGTTTCCTGATATGTTCACAAATTCTGATGATAGAAAGCCTGTTGATAAAGACATAATGAATGGTGATATATACCGTATTTTCCAGCATATAAAATGACTTTTAAACCCAGCAAAAGGGTCTCCAAAGTCAGGGGCCGCCTTATACGCCAGGTACTGAGACTTCTGAGCCAAAAGAGACTGCCTGTCAGGCATCACAACTCCCGCTCATCCCCCCTCCCTCTCTGTGTAAGGTGAAGGCAACATACTTATTAGAGGCACTCAGTGGCTGAAACTGGTATTGCAGCACAAATACATTAATAATGATGGCTGAACATCGACCAGGTCTGTCCGCGAACGGGCGGATCAGACTTTTAAAGAAGTCCGCCGTCCGCCTGTTCGCGGACAGATTCAAATTCCCCACCTCTAGGCGGGGAATTGGAATTGGAAACACCAGAAGTGACGTCAGTGACGTCACATCCGGTACCTGGAACGCATAGTTCCTGGTTAAGGGAGCCGGATGTGACGTCACTGACTGTTTTCGGAGCCGGTTTTTATTCTTCATGCCCGGTCTTCTAGTGAAAAGATTCTTCCTCCGGTACGATCTCGCTGCTTCTGATCCTGCCGGAGGAAGAATAGAGATGTCCTTCTCGCCGGCCAACGGGGCGGGTCGAACATCCATGTTCGCCGCCCAACTGACCGCCTTGCGGGCAGTTCGGTCATCACTATACATTATTACAGTGAATGTTTTTTTACAGCTATCATGTATAAAAAGTTACAGTTTTGGATTGCCAAATTCTTTCAGTTTTATTGTTAAATGTATACAATTTATGTCACTTGGATAACTGCAGGGCAACATTAATAACTATGAAAGGTTGCAGTTAGGGATGTGAAATTTGGAATGTAAATTACAAAAAAAATAGAACTTTTAAGGATGTTGGAGATCTGGGGCTTGAAAGTCAGATTAGGCATATGTAAGGACATGTGTCAACTGCTGTTTCCCTGAGCTGGCTGAAAAAGGATGCGCGCCCACACATTTGCCGGTTTCTCGTGACTTACAGGCCCATATCATAAGCCTTTGAATTAAAATTACCATATTGAAATCTGATGTATATAAAATCTTTATTAGATGTGCTTTGTCTTATACGCCCAGTTTTAAGTAAAAAAATACTGTACTTTTTGTTTTAAAAAAATAAAATAAAATAAGAATAGTGGAAAAGGCTTCATTGTTTTCTTTCCTTTTATGGGAAATATTTAGACTTGGTTTTTCTTAAATTTTATATATAAATATAACCAAATAGGTTAGGTAGCTCCTGTGAAAAATAAAATAGGCAGATATTTTTTTCCCCTTCTTCTTAAAGATTATAATTTCATATAACGTAAATGTAACAATTTAAATAACAATCACTATTCATAACTTAGTTTATTTTACTGTGAACAAAGGAACCATCTCCTCTTCCTGAAAAGAGCCTCATATAAAGAATATTATGCTTGAAATGATCTTTAAAATGTAATCTGAAGTCCTTGGCAATGTACATTTTCTTCTCCATTAATGTATAAGTACTGAACATAGATTTTAATCTGAGAGTTAATAATAAAAGCAATTTTCACTTAAAATTTAAAAACTGTAATGGTGGAATCATGATAATACATTTAGCCCTCTCACAAAAAAGTCTCTCTATTAGTTTCTTTTGACACATATTTTCATTCCAGGATCAATTTTACTATATAAGGACTTCTTAACTATTCTATTAAAATTTCCATTCAGAAGCAATAATATCTAACAGTGAATAATAGTCATGTAAATCATTATTTCAGGTTAATGTAAAAGATTTTGTAAGTTCTTAGGAATTCTGCTGATGTGCACAGTTGTGAAAAGGTTATTTCTCCATTTTGCAGTGATATGCGCTGGAACAAAGGAACTATTTTAAAGGCTTCAGTGGAATACATCAAATGGCTACAAAAAGAACAACAAAGAGGCAGAGAATTAGAACACAGACAGAAAAAATTAGAACAGGCCAACAGGAGACTGCTGCTTCGCATTCAGGTTGGTTAAATATATATTAACAAAAAAAAAGTTCTAGAAATAGTCCCCATCAATTCTATCAAATGATCATTTATTTATTATGCTCATCACACACTGGTGCCATTTTGTAGCAGCAAAATGAGCTTAACCTTTTCCCTAAGATGAATATATTTAATGTGTGGAAGAATGTGGTAGAAAAACTTACAGCACTTAGTGTTTTTCTTAAATGTCACTTTTTTGGGTGGCATAGTTCTAAGTTCAAACCCAAATACAGCCTGGAATATATGGTATGGTAGCTGAAATGCTATAAAAATTAACTATAGCAGTTGCAGTTTAAGCAAATGCTTAATATTATATGAAACAGATGTCATAAACTATTTTAGTCGTTTAACCTCCCTAGCGCACTGCTGAGGTCCAGATTTCTGTACCAAAAGTGCACCATAGACTTCAATGGTAAATTTTTCTTAATGTTGTAGGCCTGTAACTTCCCAAAATATGTCCGTACAAGGGTCCAATAGACATCCTGACTATAATAATGTTTGAAACAAACAATTATGTAAAATAAAAATAATTTTTTTAAATAAAAATAATGAAAAAAAACCCCAAAAATTAGGACACAAAACTATGCTGTTATGTACTAAATATCGCCAAAATAAAAAGTCTCTGGTGCCCCAGATGTTCCCATTTGCACTTAACCCTCTCTAACCTGGTGTGATGAAATCACACCAGGAAAGAAAGGGTTACTGCAAATGGGCACATCTGGGGCATCAGGGACTTATATTTAGTACATAGGGGGAGTTTGAAAGCAGTTTTCTACTAAACTTTTGAAGCTAAGCTCCTGGAAAAAAAATATCCTTGCCACTTGGCAGGCCCTACTTTTCTATCCTGCATAGTACAGGATGATATCTGTGACTGGTTGGTGAAACCATCACGTGAAGAGGCGATGGCAGGTGGCAGTAAGGAATTAGTTAAGTACTTTCCCTTGTTTATTTTTGACAAAATTTATCAATTTAACAACAAAATGAGACAATGTAATTGAGAAAATTGTCTATCCATACTTACCTGTAATTTCCTTTTCTTGGACATTTACTCATGTTAGCCGGTTCGGATGTTCAGTGGCACGCTTTAGACTGGGTGGGAACTGATGCTGACCTAACATAATGGCCAGTAAAGTAAAGACAGACAATTTTCCTGGCCAACCTCATAGCCTACCATGGGATATAAGAAGCCATGATCCTTGGAAGGGAAAAAAAAGAAACAATTGACACCACTGATCAATGTAAAAATATAAAAATGAATACATAGGGAACAAGGACAGAAAAACAACATCTGAGCAGCACTGTCTGCAATCTTTTTAAGGGGCTTGTTAGGGTTGACAAATGTGGTCAAGGTAGTAAGCTGATATGAGGTTGGCCAGGAAAGGTTTTCTTGATTTTCAAGATGTTGTTAACCAGAAGAACTACACTCATTTCTTCTAATAGCCTATGGTCATCACTGAAAGCCCAGCAATGACACAGTTCTGCTAAATCAATGGCAAATCCTGCTTGAGTAAACCAATAACTAAATTTCTGTGTACATTGCTCTTGTTTGCTTGCTATTAGTGTTGCGCTTGAATATTTAAATTGTGAATATATTTGGTGAATATCGGCTTTTCAAGAAATTGCAAATTTCGTGAATATGCGGCGGATATTCGCAATTTCAAATATTCGCGATATTCTGCATTGGGATGCTTATGGCCATGGACTGCGAAAATATATTTTCAATGTGAAAATAAATAGCATGTGACCATTCATTTGAAGGTAACCGTGAGACGATTAGAATTATGAATATTTCCATCCACCATTGGAATTTATTGTCAAACACAACAGTAAATTTGTTGGTCTAATATTTCAGAATAACTATATTACTTTCTGTTTGTATCTTGATGTAATTTTGTGGTTAAATCCTCCTTCTCTCTAGTGTTCTTGGTTGTATGTTAAAACACCTTGGCTTTTTAAAGGACAACATTTAGTAGAGTATGCTAGCTAAATTCCAGTAGTTTTGTATAGAAAATAAAATTTTATTTTATTTACATGTTTGAATTGTAGGAACTTGAAATACAGGCCCGTGCCCATGGCTTGCCAATGCCAACTATGTGCACTGTGGAATTGGCCTCACAAGTTATTAAGCAGCAAGCATATGGAGAAAACATGTCAGAAGATTATACTCACCAGCTTCCTCTGTCTGTTGGAAAACACAATGACCTGTGTGATGGATCAACGGGATTTTCAGATCCACTCTCACATTTTACAGATTTATCATTTAGTGCGGCATTAAAAGAACAGATGCTAGAAGAGATGTCTCCATTTGGAACAGACCCCTTTCTATGTGCAACATCACCTGACCTTTCCAAAGGAAGCAGCAGGAGGAGCAGTTTTAGCTCAGATGATGGAGATGAGCTATGAGTACAATGACTGGTTTCTAAGAGACATTAATCTGTTGGGACTGTTTTTTGTTTCTTCACAAAAAGACTATGGATAACTATGACCAGGGTTTTTCTGAACACATGCGGAACCACTCCACTTTGTGTTACAATAGAAAGTCTAACAACATTCATATATATTCATATAACATTCACACCATACAACCATTCAGTTACAGCGGCTCTTTTTTACTAATTAGTAAATAGCGGTCACACTGTTTACCTGTGTCTAACATCACTTCAAGCCTGAAGAAATAATCTCAATTACTCTTTGTATATTGTAACGCAATATTTAATTCTACATTTGTAATTAAGTTCCATTTTCACTACTCTATTAAATGTGTCTTCCTGTTACTAAATTCAATTAGTTTCTCTGATCAAGCATGCAAGCAGTAGACACTTGCTGCTTTTATTTAGAGAATGCAGTGCAATTATTGTGGCATTTAAAATGTAAAAAGAATTTTACATGGGTTTTAAGTTACAATGTTTTCTGCTAAAATGTTCTGTGCAGTCACATGATTTCTTAACTAGCCATGTAATTGTTAGAATCAAAAATGAACTGAAAGTTTGGTATACATACATAACAATAGAAATTACATTCTTCAAGTTTTGGTGGCCAACATCTCGAATATATAGTGAGGAAAAGGGTGAAAATAAATACATACTATACATAAATACATAAACACCCCCACGTTTATCCCCCGGGGGGGAACCAGGAGCAAAGGGACTTTTAAGGCCACACTTATAGGTTATCAGTCATAATAAGAGTTTAAATTATACATCATGTTTAATACAAATTGATACAGAAATAAATTATACAAGATATCACAAAGATTGCTAATGTTCTTCCATACATGCACAATAATGTAGGTGTGCCTATGCACCAGCAGTGGATACAGAAAATACAGAGCAAAATTTTCAATGAAAAAAACAGAATTAGGGTACGCATATAGACTCTATTGCATGCAGTCCACCCATTGTGCATGTTTATCCCCCCACAGGGGGATAAACGTGGGGGTGTTAGTATTTATTTATTTTCACCCTTTTTCTGACTTTGGTATACATACAAGATACAGTATGTGCCATGTAGTTCTTGTTGAATATATGATTTTATACAACCTATAAAACAGGATATAAAATTGTATAAACAATAACTATATTATTTATTATTTTTTTTATAACTAAATCATATGTATATTTTTGTACTTTTTTACAGTGGTAAGGGTAAGAACCTTGTCTAGGCTTTATTCCTCATCTGTAACTTCACCCCTCCCTTACAGCAAGAAAACATAGCAGCATCCCAAAGTGATAAATAAAATATCTCACTGCAGTGATGAACTGAACAGTTATTGTTATTGGAGGGGTACCCCCTAATTCATATTCCATTCATTTCCAGCATTTCCAGGCATAACATGAAATTGGTTCTCACCCTTTCCCACTAAAGCCCAAACTAAAATAGCAGGTGCTCCCCTATACTGCAATTTTGTGCTAAACTCTTCAAAAATTTTACAGATTCATACAATGGAAATTTGACACTAACGAGGAATCTTTTTTTTTTTTATATGTGGGGACATAAAAAAGCAGTTTTACATTATTTATCTTTTACTTCCTGGCATTCAAAGCTCTTTTTATTGGTCAGGGTATAGATGGGTCCTCAACCTTCTCACCAACAATGCAAGATGTACCCATAGTGCATGTGGTTACACCAGATAGCATGAGATACACAGAGTGTTAAACTGAATCACCATTTGAAGACAAGAAATCATTGGTTGGGGGTTTTGAAACCAAAAGTATGGTGGCTATGATCTCTGATAAAAGGCTAGTAAGTTTACTTGGGGGGGGGGGGTAGAAATCCAGCACTGGAAGTGGAACTCTCTATGTTGAAACCTTCAGGGGTTTATTTTAAGATCTTTGATTTGAAATTGTAAGACAGCATACAGAAAAAATTATGATTCAAGCTTTTTTTCTTAAGTAAATAACTATGTGAAATACATCAACGCACGTACACCCATATTTCCATTGCTTGCTTTTTTTCTGCTCAGAGAATTAAATGAAGCAGAGGTGTTATAGTGCATAATATGTAATTTTCAGAAATCGTTTGCCACGTTTAATTAACTATATTTAGTTATCTTTTACATTCAAAGTATGAATATAAATATCTATCCACAGGTTATATCATTGTCCAAGTGCAAGGGTATCCTACAGCTGTGTGGGTTTAAGGGACATCCCCTACTTGTACAGTTAAAATACTTTGTCATAGGTTATCATGAGCACTCATTTGAATGTTTCATCGTTAATTAAATTACAATTCCTTTCTGAGCTAGATCGAATTCAGAGAAGGCCTAATTTATCAGTCCTTTTCTCAAGGTCAGCATGTAGAATTAAAAGAAGAAAGTGTGCCGTTATATGAAGAACAAAAGACATCAGTTCAATAATCATAAAAATTTGCATTCAGCAATAAATTTGAAGCACATGAATGGATAGTCAATGTTTGTAGTGGTGCTGCTCATTGCTCATTATTTCCTATTAGGCAAAATCAAACATATGTTTCCCAGAATAGAAAACAATGGTACTGTATGTGGTCTGGACACATAATGAACTTACTTTAAATTGCAGCAAACAACCAAAAATAATCTTACTGAACTGACAAAAGATAAACTTGGTGACCACACAGCATTCCTTTATATTTCATGTGTTGACTGATGCTTTGCTTATGTGTTCATAAGAAACTTAGATATCATCCAAATAATATACAAAAGTTTACCAAGACAGACAGAACTGTTAGAGGAATGTGAAGCTCTTTCACAGTACTAACATGAATCCCCAAAGATTAAAAATACCTTATGAAATGAATATGGTGCCAGACTCTGCAATCTCTGTAAACGTGATGTAATGTAGTATTTATGAACATCAACATCCAAAGGAACCGAAAATCCTTTCGAGTAGAATATATTTAATCAAAAAACTTCTGATAAATTCTTAAGGTCAAATCTTTTCTAGTGGAAGTGATATTTATAGACTGTAAAACAGAAATTTTGCAAACATAACCTTGAAATTGGTTCATATTTATTATGCAGTTTATAGCTATTTGCCTCAAGAGAAAAAATAGCCTTGCAGCCTTTTCCTTTTATGTGTCCTAATGTGTGTGGAAGAGCTACAAGGCATGTTATGCAAGAACTGTTTAGTAAGTAAAATGCTTTTTAGGAAGTTAATGTATTCCAGCAATAATTATCCCTAATAGTCATTAAACTCTAAGTCTGAAGTTTATTTTTAACTGATAGTGCCAGACTGTTTAATGGAAATCCGTGTTTCTTCTTTAAAGATGTCAAGGATTGAAGTAAATCTGTTTTATTATTTATTGGTTTGCTCTAGACACAAATGTTATTACAAATATTAAATCTGAAAAGGCGTTTATGAAATCTATTTAGTTACTTTTAAAACACAGAAATACATTTCAGTAGAACACATTTACGAAAGTTTTTTTGGTTTATACAGAGGATTTGTAAAATTGTACTATTTTTCTCTATTTAAGGCTGAAATTTCCAATACCTGGTTACCATCACTATTTCTTCTACTCAAAATGTGCAGAATGGTATAGAAACATTACTCAAAAAGATCTGTGACACTGATTATTACACATAGATTTCCTAGTAACTTTCTGACTGTAGCATTCTCTAAGAAAATGATTATCTGCAGTTGTAAGACAATGCAACTGGACTTGCTGAAGTTTTCCTGAAGACACTTTGCTAGCCATCTGGTGATTCAGAATGAATTGTTTCCATTCGAAAATTTGAAAGGCTGGATGTTGGATAAGAAATGTGGATGGCTAGCATAATCTTGTTGCTTTGACTTACCACTGCCAATATTCAATGATAACTGAGAACCAGTATAGACATAACTGATTGTTATTACAAATTATAAATACTAAAACACATATACTGTATACATTTTGATTAATCCATAATTAATCTTGCTCATGAGTTTCATGATTTCAGGTAGTTGTACATTTCTTACACTTTTCTTATTTTTATTTTAGTATAATTTTTATATTGCTCTTAATATTCTTGTGCTTTGCTCCTCAAGAGTTCATTTCGTACAGTATATATACCGTTGTAAATATATAAAACAATACACATGTTACCATTTAAGAAAATTGGGGGGCTTTCGATGCTAACCCACTTGTTTAATCAATTTTTTTAACCTATTTGTACAGGCTTTTTACCTTTGAATTTTATATTGTCTTTTATTTTATAAATATGAAACAAACACGTTTATACCATCTTTGAAAATAAACTGATGACATGGCATTGGTATTAAAAAGAATTGTAAAAAAATATTATTATGTTACTGAGCATTGCTTTAACAGAGGGGTGAAATAGGGGAAAGAGAGTGGGTGAGAAAGAAAGGAGAGAGGTGAAAAAGAGAGGGGGAGGTGAAGGAAAGAGATAGAGAGAAAAAAAGAGAAGAGAGCGATAACTTGATCAAGGACCCCTTTACTGTAACATGAATCAGTGCAATGAGTATTAGGGTTCTTTGATGATAGTACACCTAGTACTACATCCTAACCCAACTGTCAGCCAAAAGCCATGGACTTAGATTTCAGGATTATTGCTGGGTGTAAAAAGGGGTTAGTGGGGGTTACCTTTTTATTTCAAGAACAGAAAAGTGTCGCTTAAGAACAGATGTGTTTATTACCTAAGAAATAGCATATAGAAAGATGCAAGATGCAAAATTCATATCTCTAAATTCTGATGTGTGTGTGTCTGGAAGGGTGTGTGTATGTAAAGAAATTTAAAACATTTTAAAAAGTTGAAAAAACTATGCACAAGAGACCCATTCCTGTCAAAGAAGAAACATGGCATGGCAATAACAATGAAATACGGAGACTCAGGGGATCCCAAGAAAAAAGTGCAGGGGAGGAAGGGGACTCTTGGCTTAAAATACAAAAAACAAGCATATGTAAGTGCGACCAAAGGTCCATGAAGGAAACATTGCTTAGAAAATAAAATCAGGCAAGGCAGTCACACCTACCCCTACATAACAATTGTCAATAAGAAAAAAGAAGTAGAGATAGATGGAAAAGGAGAAGGAAATGAAAGCCTCTGGAAACGACCATCCAAGAAACCCCACATATCGAGGTCCACCCCAACACAAGCAAGGAAGACGTAAGTCATCCCACCTCTCCCACTTCTTATTAAACTTCTCATTAGTGTTGTGAATGGGTGCAGACATTTGCTCCATAATGCAGATCTGTTGTTTTTTGTTTTTTTTAACTGTATTTATATGTATTAATATAAGGTATTGAAGAAGTTATATTCCAACCTAGGTGTAACATTATTACATTTTGAATAACTAATACATTATGGCATTTTGACAACATATCTTGCTGCAAATTCTAATAGATAAACATAATTTTGTGTCATTGCAAAAAATATATTTTAACTAAATAATTATTAATTGCATTGCAAAGATTTTGGTCTCGTATTTATGGCATATAAAGAACTACCCATCACTTTTATCATCAAAGTAAGATACCCTGTAAGCAGTAACATTAAATAGACATTTGGTAGACACAATTATAAATAACAATATATGACACCTGATTGTAATGATGCAGTTCAGGTTCAGAGTTTTACTACTATTCATAAAGTGCTCCAACAGACCTTTCCTGATTTATGATGCCAATAGATCCCTTGAATTACCTCTAATATTAAACTGTGTGCAGTGTATTGTCCTATGACACAAAATGTGACTGTAACATGAACATTAAACACTGAATATATAATCTATTGTGAGACAAAAAACCCCTCTTTTTTCCCTGAAGGCCAAGGTTAAATGTTACTAGACATTGCAGTGGATAATAGCATACTTTTAAACAGTTAATATAGTAAATTCAATTCAATCACACAGACATTCTAGTTTTCAAGGACATCCACCTTTATGTGAACATGATGGTTTATTTTATTTCTTATTGCTTACAGCTTTGGTGTGTATAATGGTCAATGTACTGGTTTGGAGAATATAGGGGATAGATTTTCATTTTGTTTGGGTGTCTTTAGTGGAATCTTCTTTTTGTAGTTTCTGGCTGCCATAAATTTTTTTCCCTAAAGCTGTCTAAATCGGGAAATACATATTGTCAGTTATTACTACTTGGTTTATCCTTAAACCTCTTCAGATGGAACTTTTATTTTTTTAAAATTTCTGCAATTGTAGTAAACATTTAGGATAGACTTACATATATGTATTATGACAACATAAACGTATAGGTTGCCTACTACATTGCAGCACTTATGTGCTTGCACCCATTTCCTGTGCGTCATAATGCACACCTACTGGCAAACTGCAGGTAAGCATTGCTATATATTTCAGTTACTTTTAAGCAAACCAAGGTCTTGTTCACACACTTTCTTTTTTTTTCCAAACAACACTTACCTGTATCCACATTTGGCATTTATATATGCATAGGTACGCCCGTTGGACATGACTTAACATGCGAAGCACACAAGAAAAAACAAAACAGGTATGCACGGGCCTTCAAATAATACACTGCATTAGGTGGATGGGATCTGGGGGATGCCAGTTTGGGGTGGGGGGGGGGGGGCGTGGGGCCCCTCCTCCTTGCGGGGGGGGTGGTGTGCAATGGGAGGGTTGGGGCCATGTGGGGTGGGAGCAGAGGGTCGCCCCCTAGTCCTTTGTCGGGGATGCGGGCGTCAAGCTGCGCGGAGTGCGCCCTCCAGATGCCAGTCCGGGCGGCGTGCCCTGTGCGGCAGCAGTGCCCCCGATGTTACCGGGCGCAGTGTTCACCTCTCCCTCCCGGATGTGCCCATACTGGGAACTTGGTCACACCTGCCCTCCCGGGGAATGCGGCGTTCGCGACCCCACCTCCCTGTGGGTGATGTTATTGACCTCCCCTGAATCTGAGGATTTTAGGGGGGACTGTCATTATACATCTCGTCAGGGCCACCCACCAGAGTCTGGGAGGGCGGACTAGCCTGACGAACTCGCCTGCAGGGAGGGGGCAGTGTTTGTGCCGCCCCCTTGGGCGGCAAGTGATGGCTGAGGCCGACCGCCAGCATGCAAGATGGCGGTTGGCTTATGCTGCCATTAAGGGGGTGCGGCCTTGATGACACCCCTTCCTGAGGATCGGGTCCCTGGATGGAAGGCGCGTGTGAGGGGAGGGGAAGATGATGACGCCCGTACGCCGCAGGTGTGGCGGACAAGCCCCCCTAGGTGATTGGTCCCTGGGGGGGTTTGCCCTGCCACACCTCCGGCTGCGGGGAGTTGAAAAGCCCGGGAGACTCATCTTCCCAGGCAACACTGCGCTGCCCATGGTCACACTGCTTTTTTGGGCTTTTTGGCTTTCCTTCCTCAACCTACATAGAGGTAGCACCTTACTTTTCGGTCTGCATAATCTAAAACTGGTAAGTCTTACCTTCCGTTTCTTGTACTTGGCCACCCTCCTCATTGTAACTAGATTTGTTTGTCTAATTTGGCCTCCCTTTATCTGCCCAAAAAAGAGATAAGAGGCTTCTGGGATTGGGACACTGTTCCTTGTAGGGTTGTATTACAAGTTGGTTTAATCTTCTGCTTCAGCTTCTTCAGTGAGGTAGAGCCGTGTTACTGTTTTGACTATATATAAGTATGACTGTTCATTTTTCATCTACACTGAATCTGGGATGTACTCTGGAGAGGCTGCACTGTCCTTTACACAAGTTAGCATGTTCATTTGATCATATTTACACATAGAGCACTCACACACACATTTGTTTAATTTATAGTTTTTTTTTATAATCATTTCACATAACGACACAAACACACACAAAAGGCACCACACAGGGTTTCAATTTTGATAATGTGATTTTTTTGTTTTGGATTTGTATTGTTTTTTTTTTCAATATTTACTGACTCATACACCGGCACCTGGAGATGCTTGGGACTACACACCACCCTAATATCCACACAACCATCCCTCCCCTTTAGCAAATCACTCACTTATTCACAACAATTTTTCACTTTCACACTAGTGATGAGCGACTAGGCAATATTCGAATTCGCGTAATTTCGCGAATATCCGCC
>CM070034.1:67272019-67282773 GCA_036250615.1 Ptychadena robeensis | reverse complement strand
TTTTTTGCTACAAATTGTAGGTTTTTTTTTAAAATAACGTGGTAAAACTGTGTTTCTTCTTTGGAATTGTACGTTTTTAGGGCAGGGGTTCCATGTTTGATTGTTGTTACCTGTAATCATTTATTCCATGATTACAACTAACAATATTTTACTGTGTTTTAAACTGTGTATTTTTTCAATGTATCTCTCCTTGACTCTATCTAAGCCGAACATGCGCCATCAGGTGCTATATAGCACCCGATAACGTCAAGCCAATCACTGTAATGTCAGCACCTAACATGGCTACTGGCATTACAGTGAGGGCTGTACTTATCTGCCCCATGATTGCCTGTCTACAACCTGCAAAACATGCAGGGTGCAGACATGGCATACAAGCACATGAGGTGCTTGTTCGAGTAGCGTCATGCTCCGAGCATAGAGATGCTCGGGTTTAACACATGTCTATCACATCACTTCATCTACAAGGTATGTCTATCACATCTACAAGATATGTCTGTCACATCTACAAGGTGTGTCTATCAGATCACTTCATCTCCAAGGTATGTCTATCATATCACTACATCTCCAAGGTATGTCTATGACTAAGGTATGTCTATCACATCACTACATCTCCAAGGTATGTCTATCACATCACTACATCTCCAAGGTATGTCTATCACATCACTACATCTCCAAGGTATGTCTATCACATCACTACATCTCCAAGGTATGTCTATCACATCACTACATCTCCAAGGTATGTCTATCACATCACTACATCTCCAAGGTATGTCTATCACATCACTACATCTCCAGGGTATGTCTATCACTACTACTGTTGATCGCGAATATTTGACTCACAAATTTTTATTGCAAATATTGGCATTTCGAGAATTTGCGATGGTCTCAGATATAGTGTTATATCTTTGTAATTGTGAATATTCAAGATCAGTATATAGTGTTGATCGTGAAAGTATTGTGAATATTAACACTTTGTTGCAAAAATCTATTTTACACTAAAGGGTATAATGACTGGAGATCATGAATTGAATTGACAAATTTGTTGCGAATATTAGATGAAAAATTGCAATATTTTGTGAATCCGAATATTGCCTGTGCTGCTCATCACTAATTACTACATCTACAGGGTATTTCTATCACATAACTTCATCTAAATGGTATGTCTATTACTTTACCTTATCTACAAGGCATGTCAATCACATCACTATATATAAAAGGTATGTCTATCACATCACTTCATCTACAAGGTATGTCTATCACATCACTATATAAATACTCAGTAATGATGGATCTAGAAGAATTGCTTATGAGCAACCTATCTCATTTCATCATGTGTGTTTCTGTTAGTGAAAGGGAGCCAGTTCATAAAGATCCTTAAATAAATTTTTTGTATGGCCTGCTTTCCTGTGCACTCCATGATGTGTAGGCTTTTATTAATAAATAGAAAGTAGTTGGTCTTTATGTAAACTCCTATAAAAACTAAGGTTCTCTTGGCTATAGCTATGGGTTAAGCAGTGAGTCACAGTTATCAAGGGAACTTTTAGGCTTTTAAAAGACTCTATTATCTTTTCATTTCAATGGGGTAACAAGTCAAACAAAGACCATGAAAAAAGATTCTTAGTTCAGGGGTAATGATACAGTCATCATGTGTTAATAGCACAAACCTTTTTTTGTGTCAGCCTGATATTAGCCATGGAATATACATGAAATTCTGCAACCAAATATTCAGTGACGTCTGAGTAATTCTCATTTTAATTCTATGTGTTTTAAATTTAAATACACTGTATTTTAAACTGCCACCATTCCCTCTAGCTTATTAAAGCTCAGACAGAGTGGGATATTCATGAAAATATCTTCTCTTCACCTCAATTTCCACACAATGGGAAGACATTGAAATCATTCTAAGTAGCAGACTGTGCTTATGTCGGAAATTAAAGGTGTGAACAGACACAAGGCAGCCATTTGTATTTAGAAGGAGAGCCTATTACGGAAAAAGAAAAGAAATACAAAATAATTGCAATCTTTCCATTGTGAATGAAGAGTTAATTGCTTGCTGAATTTCACTTATGTTTTCATTCAAGAGCAGATTAAGTGTTTCTATAAAAGCTTTAGATCGTTCTTTTTTTTCCAGAGCTGCATATGGATGTCAGTAAATGTGATTTATGTAAATATTGAGAAAAAAAATTGTCTAGTTTTTACTTGGATTTTGTATATTTTTTAAGGCGCAAATGTGAAAAAAAATTAAAAATATATTGCAAATTTGCATATTATTGTAATAACTTTATTGCATATGTTGAGATGCAAAACAGGAATGCTTTTACATCAACTTTCTACTTTTTCCACCTTGTGTCTTATTAGCCACACCAGTGCCCCTGGTCTTCAGGATTTTTTTCAATACTGTGAAATGTTATAATGTTTAGAGATGCGTGGAAGTCTCTCAAAGACTCACATAGCATAGCATTACAAGCACTTTTTCTATTTTCAGATATTCATACATTTAAAGAACAACCTGAATGTTGGAATGCTTGGATGGTTAAGGAGGTTTGTAATTATGAATCTGACTCCATACTTGGATAAAGGCCCAGAAAACCAGCAACCCTAATATGTAGGAGCTCGCAATGTACTATTTTTCTAGTACTGTAAAAGGCTGGCAACTGGCAGTATAAGGTAAAATATTTCTATGACCATGATATATAACTACTTTGAATTAATCTCATTTTCAGTAGGAACCTTTCTCAGATAATATTTGTCCTGGGGAGACAAGTACTGACAATATATGAGATTCCCTAGTAGAAGCGAAGATTCTTTTCCTTCAGGCCTCAGACTGCTACTTTGCTTCAGGACAAATCACCATTAAACTGTCTTTTAAAAGTACAAAAGTATCTTTCATGGGCATCATTTAAGTCTTAATTTAGAAGCTTTATTAACCTAGTCAATGGATTATCTGAATATTTTATAGTCCCTAAAATACATTTGTTATTTGTGAGCTTGCACAGACTCAACCTCAAATATTTTTGTAGATCCACCAATATCATTAAGGCCTGTTCAAATGACTGTGGTGTGGTGACACAAATTAAACAGCACCCAATACCACACTGTATAGAATTGCCATGACACAGGCTGATGTTCTGCATCGATTCTGGATGGCATCTCAAACACATCTCAAAGAAAAGAATTGCTTTTAGACCAAATGCACATGTTAATGCAGAGAATATAAAGCTACTTATGCCCAATGACTAATACTAATGCCTCTTCTTGGCTATAGATTGTGTGTAGTATTCCATGTTCTGCTGCTCCACTGCCACATCTGTCACTAACATTCAGAAGCAGTTCCTAAGTGCCAAAATAGCATCTGGTAGTTGTTGTGTAGTTACTACCGTATTTTTTGCCTTATAAGACGCACCAGTACATAAGACGCACCCAGTTTTTAGGGCAGAAACACCCCAAAAAAAAGATTTTATAGGTTTTCACATCATTTGGGCTAATGCAATGAATTTAACCTCCCTAGCGCACTGCTGAGGCACAGATTTCTGTACCAAACGCGCACCATGGACAATAAAATTTACATTAAAAATTTTTTTATTTAAAGTATAATTTTGTTTGTTTCCTGTATATAATAAAATAATTTTTATTCAAATCCAAAAGCTGTATCCAGAACGATTTGAATTTCCCACCCTGCGGTCTGAATTCAAAAATCCAGCCGCCTCCAGGTGTGATGGAAGGTGGCGGGATTTTTTAATTCAAACCGCATGACAGTTTCCCAGGCACTATTTGGGTGATCGGCACCCCCTCCTTGCTGAGGATGCCGGCGGACCCGATCCCCTTACCAAACCACAGCACCTGATGTTCCTGCTGCAGATCAGCTCAGCAGATCGGCATCCCGGCATCCCCACCAAGGAGGGGGTGCCGATCGTCCCGATAGCGCCCTGGGAAACCGGCACTATCAGCATCCCCTGCACCAAGTGTATTCCTTGGTGAGGATGCCGATCTGCTGAGCTATCCACAGCACGCGATGTTCCTGCTGCAGGAATATCGGGTGCTGTGGTTAGGTAAGGGGATCGGGTCCGCCGGAAGTTAGACAGTTCCTGACAGCTCCCGCAGCTCCCCTCCGTGCCGGGAGAGCTGGCGGGAAGCCAAGGTGCGACCACCGGCGGTCGAGTGGCCGCGGATGTCGTGCATTCGGCGTACAAGACGCAGGCACTTTTTTGCCCCCAATTCTGGGGGTGAAAAAATGCGTCTTATGTGCCAAAAAATATGGTATATATTTTTTCAGTGGTCATGCTAATTCTTTTTTATTTCTGTTTAATTCATCTGCTGATCAGTACAATGAGCTTCACGAACAACCTTATCAGTAAAAAAAATGGGACGATATATTCTCTTATTAACACCTTGTTTAATTAACTTCCCATATAGAAAATATTTTCCTTATTATTATAATTTATTTTTTATTTTTTATCTGCAGAAAAACAAACACATTTCAAAGGTTAAACTTTTAATTGCCCTAACAATAATATTAATAATTTTTATATTACATTGTCGTTTTATTTTTTGTAATTCATTGTATTATTACTACATTGTTTGTATCAGGTAAAACAATGTAGGCTTGATTTATTCTGAACTATCATAGTTTAATTAGTAGTAAAAAGTTAAAGAAAATGTTTAGCGGAACCCATAATAGGTGAGATATAACACACATAGATGAAATGCTGATGAGTCTGTATATTGCTAAACTCCAGGCAATACTGCTAACAAATGCTTTTTCTGGTTTAGAGAAAAAAAAATTGAGGACAGAAACATCGACAGATTAAATCACCCCATCTGTCGATGTTTTGGTCCTCTTTTAATCTTGTGGAGAGGTGGTGAAAACACCTCACGAGTTACTCCAGGGCGCCGTGTCAACTTGTCTTATTGTGTACCACGAACGGACACACACATTTATTTTTTATGGACTATTAAATATGTTGAAACTTTATTTTCAAGAAGTAATGATAATTATTATTATTTACTTGGATACTCATCTACCCTAATGGACATATCTAGCCGTTAAAGTCCCCTTGCCTCTGTCTTTACAGAGGATATTCAGATTAGGTGGTTTGAGTTGCTGTCACGCCCCTAGTCTAAACTTTTTTGTGGTTAATGAGAATTTTACCTTTAATCCCTAGGCTCCACTGTACGTTAAAAACACTACGTTAAATGCAGGGGTTTCAACGTAGTGCTTGAGCCGGCCATTAATGGCAATGCAGCCCATCTGCGTCCATAGTAATGCGACGGAGGCTTGGGCGGGCATCAGCGGATGCCGGTGCATAGTGGAGCCTGGGGCTAAGGGCTAGTAAAGATGTTTTACCTAGAATTCAGATTTAATGAATCAATATACTTTATAAAGTTTCTATTTAAAGTAGCAGCTCTCAGGATCAGGAACCATTTAGCATCTATGTCATGGTGATCACATGAGGTTTTTTTATTAAACAAAACCTGCAGGCTCTGACAGCGTTTTTCATTTTTATAAGACATAATAGTGTTAAAACAAAAATAAAAAAGTTGAAAATGGAACAGTTTCTATATTTTTGTACATTTAGTACAATATTATTTAACACTGTCAGGATGTTTACTAAAACAGAGCCAGATAAGAGGGGTTTTTTTGCAGTAAAACAAATAACAAATAGCACATTATGAATTTCAATCCATGACATCAGTTGTTGAAATCACATCTAGTGGACTATTATCAGACTTAAAATGATTTCTTACTAAAGAATGCACTAAGTGCTGGAATCATGGGCATCAGTATCACAAGATTAAAAAAATGTAGTTGTTACTTGCATTGTATTGTGCATTGTTGTTGCATCATCACATTGTACCAGAATAATCATCGTTTAAAGAGGCCATTTAATAAACCTGATACTAGTCCACTTGTGACACCTGATATTAGGCAGGTCTGTCAAAAAAAAGATAGAAACTCCTCCTTACCTGTAATTAGTGATGAGTGGCATAGGCAATATTGGTATTCACAATATTTTGTGAATAATTCTACTAATATTTGATTGGATATTCACGATTCGAGTGTATGACCATGCGAAAGTATATTTGCAATTATAATCGCATCGCGATTACCTTGAAAATGAATGTGGTATACCTTCAAAATTGATGTGGTATTTATTCTCGCATTGCAAATATATATTCGCAATGCATGGTCATACACTCGAATTGCGAATATTAGCAATTGCGAATTTCCACCTCCATATTAGCAAACTTTGTAAATTCTCGAATAGCCGATATATAAATATATTCAAATATATTCGCAATTCGAATATTCAAGCTCAACACTACCTGTAATAAGATATTCCTGAATGCCCATTGTCACCCCTCCTTTCCATTCAGAAAATTTAGCTGCTGTGATCTTTTCTCTCTCACACATACTGTTGGAAAAAAGAACTCACATAATCATGTGTTCTTAATAAACCTATAGTTGTTATGGTTTTTGCCTATAGTAAAAACTTTTTATGTTTTCTTTTTTGACTGCGCTTTAAGCCTGAACCTGTATAATTCATGAGATTGAAAAACGTCCATGTTGAAATTCTAAAAGCTAACATTTCAGAATATAAAAGATAAAAAAGCAGTTAACCATTTTTGGACCAGTTAACAATAAACATCAATCAGTTGCTAAAATGTCAACATTAGTATGGAAGTTGTATGCAGATTGAAACTGGAAATAACATTTATGACATCACATGTAATACAAAACATGCAATACATAGTATATATTGGTTTTCAATTGAAGTATTCAACTTTCAGTGAATATATTGCCTGCTGTAACAGCTAGAGACTGCCCCCCTCCTCCCAAGCGAATATGTATCGTATTTTTCAGACCATAAGACGCACTTTTTCACCCCCAAAATTGGGGGCAAAAAGTGCCTGCGTCTTATGGTCAGAATGCGCGACTCCTGCGGACACTAGGCTGCCGGTGGTCGCACCTTGGCTTCCGGCCAGCTCTCCCGACACGGTTTCCGGCTCTCCCATCTGAACTGTGTATTTGTCTATGCCAGCAGAGCTCAGAGCCCTACTGCCATAGACAATGAAGATAGAGAGAGATGAACTGGCATCTCTCTCTCCTGTCAGTGGGAACTGCAATCACTGCAGCTCCCACGGACACAGAAACAGCTGATCAGCAGAGGTGAGGAAGAAGCTGTTGGCTGTGACACCTACTGGCTGAATTGAATATTGCATTCATTGAATTTATTGCATTAACCCAATTGATGTGAAAACTTATTAAATGTTTTTTTCTGGTTTTCCTGCCCTAAAAACTGGGAGCATCTTATGGTACGGTGCGTCTTATAGTTCGAAAAATACAGTAAATAGCATATTCCAGGGTGAGCTGCCAGTGTAAATTAAGACTCTATTACTTAGTCTCTGGGCTCTGAGAAGTGGCTCTACTCCAAGTAAATATCAGTATACCATGTGCTCTAGCTCTGCACACCCTGCTGGAATGTGTTTTAGTCCTCCCCTGTCATATAATATGCACTGGCATTTTAACCCTGATTCTTTGGGGGAAAAGGTGCATCTTATAGTACTGAGTAGCAAGGGTGTTCTTCGCCTTGGCTTGAGGGCTAACCCTAAATTATTAAAGTGGTCTGTAAAGAGTCAGCTGGAATTTGCTAATCTTTTGCCCCAAATGTTGCACCAAAAATTCAGTCCAACATATGTATGAGTAGTAAAAACAATTACATTTCTATTATTAACCATATAGGTTATACAGTATTGAAAGTTGACATTAGATAGAGGTGCAGGCAAGTACAACACTCCTCTCCCAGGGGCCACAGCAGTGGCAACCACCTAACTCCCTTCCACTTGTGCTTTTGAAGGTAGACTTCTGATGTTTTGATTTTTTTAAAGCAAATCACTAACTTTGAAAAGCAGGTGGGCTTATATTGCCATTCCCTTGCTAGGATGAGGATACCATGCATGCCCAAGGTGCCCGGATAATTGGTTTTGGTCTAACAACAGAAACAGTGAAGCCTAATTTGGACAGGTGCTTGGGTGAAATACATGGGGATAACACACAAAAGATTGAAAATGTCCATTGTTGCAACTAAGGCCTTGTTTCCATAGATGCGATCCCACGCGCTTGTAGCCGCGCGGCTGAACGCATGGCATAGTTGTCGCGCGTTTTTGTGACGCAAATTTTTTTTTCATGCGGATGCGGTTGGGACGAGGATGCGTTTCAAAACGCTGCAGCTAGTGTTCAGAAACACGCCCTAAACCGCATCTGCACCCGAACGCACACAACCCCACCAGTGGAAACTTGTTTGCGCTTGCGGCCGCGCGGCTACAAACACGCGGGATTGCATCAATGGAAACAAGCCCTAATGTGTCTTTTCTGGAAGTTCTGTCATTATTCATATATTGGACCATGGTCTGTAACTCAGGTGTCTGTTAGTCTGTTGTCTGCTGATAACTCACCTATAGCAGACATACTTTCTAGAATAATGGCTATTGCTTCCTTAAGTTTGATATAACTTACCCTGTACCTGATTATCACAAGTTATTTCTGGAATGTTTGTCATCCCTATAAACATTACATTAGTCTTGTGTATTTAAGTACTTTTGATATATCTGTAGCAAAAAAAATATATATTTCTCATAAAAAGAAACTTTAAATGAATGACTTATGTAGACATGTTCGTTTTTGGTAAGTCAGACACATATTTATAGAAGCACTGTACTGTATAACAAAAGACGCAGTGTACTGGAAATTATTATAAGCACAACATAAGTATGTATGTATAAATGGTAAGCTTTAACCTAACACAGTTTGAGATACTGTAAAGTACAGCACTGTACTTGAATGCTATTCCTTTCTACAGAATAAATTACTACTACTTTAATGCGGATGAAATTTCATTGAAATCCATAAACTGTGAAAAATCAATTTTGAAAGTAGTTTGTGAGGAGAAGGGATTACAATGTAGCTAAATGTATCACAGATTGTCCAGGAATCCAATCCCACTTATATTATTAGTGTGACTACATTTTTGTAAGTTATTCATGCTTGCACCAAACCAACACTTTTTCTATAGGCAGCAAAGCAAAAATAAAATCTAAATGTCATCAGAATTTACACTCATGTACATTTATCACGCAGACAGGAAAGGTACTCATTTTTTTCTTCCTTGTGTGTCTTCGAGAGTGCTACGCACCATGACTAACTGTATATCCACATGATTTTAAGAATTTAACAACCTGGATCTGAGAATAAATAAACAGCAACATTTGTCCTACACATTAAACAAGCAAGCCAAAGCAACAATCCCATGAATCAATTTGTCAGATCCTAGCAGGGGTAACTTTGATAGAAATACCTAGCGGAATATCTATAAAGCTCACTGAATGCCAATAAAATATGCATGATTCAGCTGACTTGCTCCGTTATCGCTGTGCAGCGTAGCTGAAATACACTTTATACTGCTCATTTGAACAATAAAGTGTATTTATAAACAGACTATTTTTTAAATAAATGTTTTATAAAGCTTGTTTTAAACCAGAGTGATATCAACGTACTGTGAGTGCATTAAACACAGTCAACTTCCTCCAGAAATGTTTACATTTAAGCGCATTTAAAGCATTAAAGTACGGATGTTAATGCAAAATTGACAATCTATATGTTTCGGTTAGTGTGAGAATGCATGCCTATAATTAGTTATAAAACAAAGGTCCCCAACCCCTATCAGCTGGCAAGCCACAGTCTCCATCACTATAGAGCAGCAAGTCATGTCAGGCATGAAATGAACTATAAACAGATACTGTTAGTTTAATTGTTATATATAATGTTGTATTGAGTTGCCAATTTAAGTCTCAGACAGGTCTAGGTCACATGGAATATGGCACAGATGTAAGTGCTGGTGGACACTGGTGTTTCTTTATAACATCTATGCAGGTGAAGACATTTTAGCATATAAAGGGTAAAGCTATAAGAATTCCTGTTGTTTTATTGGGATCTGGTGATTCAGTTAATATTCAGGTGAAAGTGATAAGAGAAATTAGAAAAAAAAAAGAAGTACAGAAAGATTAAAATTTTCAGTAGGGAAGAAGGCTAGAATTCTTGTCATTGTTATGTTACTTTTTAGCAGATATTCTTACACTTCATTGCTTGAGAAATTATTGTGTGTAGGACATCAAATGATGTGATATATCTCCAAATGAACCCCTCATAGCAGTTAAGCTCGAAAGAAGTTACCCACAAAAACATTTTGTAAACCTACTGTTACTTTAATATATCTTATGTTTCTTTGAGGCCTCCAGGAGATATTTTTTGTTAAATTGTATTCTGACAAGAACAGTAACCAATTATGTTTTTAGATGATTATAGGGTTATAATGTCATTGGATATCAGTGCAGGTCACATGGAATATGGCACAGATGTAAGTGCTGGTGGACACTGGTGTTTCTTTATAACATCTATGCAGGTGAAGACATTTTAGCATATAAAGGGTAAAGCTATAAGAATTCCTGTTGTTTTATTGGGATCTGGTGATTCAGTTAATATTCAGGTGAAAGTGATAAGAGAAATTAGAAAAAAAAAAGAAGTACAGAAAGATTAAAATTTTCAGTAGGGAAGAAGGCTAGAATTCTTGTCATTGTTATGTTACTTTTTAGCAGATATTCTTACACTTCATTGCTTGAGAAATTATTGTGTGTAGGACATCAAATGATGTGATATATCTCCAAATGAACCCCTCATAGCAGTTAAGCTCGAAAGAAGT
>CM070034.1:67244114-67271919 GCA_036250615.1 Ptychadena robeensis | reverse complement strand
GTGCTCTCCAGCTCCCCTCTTATGTTCAAATCCCATTTACTATCATTGTAGAAATCCTTCCTTCCTTAGTCCCCTTGAAATAACTTTTCCAACACTATTGTGGCCAGAAAGGTCCCTTTGTTTTTTAATGTTCGCCTGCCCATTGAAGTCTATGGGGTTCGCCGGGTTCGCTGGGTTCGCGGACATTTGCGGAGGTTCGCGTTCGCCGTTCGCGAACATCAAATTCCAGGTTCGCGCCATCACTAACAGTGATTGGCTGGCCGGAACTTGCCATCGGGTGCTATATAGCACCTAATGGCACATGTTTGGCTCAGAGAGAGTCAGGGAGAAATTATGTGCGTAGCAATTACACAGATCCCATTCATCAAAGACCTTAAAGTCCTTTTAAGATTCATAATGTGTATTTGACAGTCTGTTTAGACTACATTCATCTAGGTAAAATATACTGTCCATATTCTGTTGTTTTTTGTGACATATACAGGGACCCCCAGAGATGTAGCTGATGACATCCTCTTTGTCCCCGTCTAGGGGCAAGGGTGCCCTAACCCAGTAGAGTGATGCAGGGATGGAGAAGGGCTAGGCCAGAGACTGGCCACTCCCAGATGGCTGGCATGGAATGGATTGCTGTACCAGAGAATGACCAATGACCAGTTCTTACACCAACTAAAAGTGTGTACATATAATTTATTGGGAGTGTGCAATGGCCTGCATGGGGGACTACCTCTGACTAATGGGGTTTAATCAGTTCCCGGGTGCAATAGTCTGCAGAGAAGGGTGCTGCAAAACGCTAGACCCTGACCATTTGTTCACCTGGTACATGTTTGTGCACTTATTACATGCAGGTGGGTGCACCAGTTCTACAATGCTAGCACTGCCTTGAGTCGTCCAGGGCACATTTAGTATCTTTACAGTTATATTTATTTTATAATGACAATGTGCTCTTCTGTGAATCACAGTGTATAGTGTTACAGTATATACAGTACAGTGTATAATGTTGACAAAATACAAGGGATTAGCCTATGTTTTGTTTTTAGTAGACTCGACTATGACTTTAGTGGTGGATGACTTGACAAAATCTTAAGTTGTTAATGCCCTAATATATATATTATAATGTATTTTCCATAATCAGAACACAAAAGTTTGTAGACTCTAAAAAAAACTTTAAAATAAAAAAACCTATTTGTTATTGCAGCCCCTGGTTTTTCTTAGCCAGCACTTGCATGGATTGCCAAATCTACTGTTTTCATGATGTTGGCTGTACTACACAGCAACCGAATCCAAGCATCTGTTTTTATGTTTGCACTTTTTTGATAAATGCTGTTCTAGTAAAAAATAGATTGGTCTGTTATTGGCCAGTTACAGAAAAATAGGATAACATGTTAACAATGATTTTCAGAGGCTCTTGCAAGTTTAGAGCAATAGATAAAATATTATTTAATGTATAAAGGGCTACCGCTTGATGTCCCGGCTACATTCAGTATACATTCAGGTATACACCAGAAGTCTTTGTGGA
Source organism: Ptychadena robeensis (assembly GCA_036250615.1). Lineage (NCBI taxonomy): Eukaryota > Metazoa > Chordata > Amphibia > Anura > Ptychadenidae > Ptychadena > Ptychadena robeensis. The sequence goes on along the minus strand of CM070034.1, from coordinate 67,270,406 downwards.
ATAAGGTATGAAGAGCATGTTATGCCCTCTGGGGTTTAATACCGTATAACTAGCAATCCCTGTACTTCTGACATATCAGTGATTTTCTTCAGTCCAAAGTCAGAGTTAATCAATTTTCAGCATTAAAGTCAACATTTTATCAGGATGCTAATATAATTTTTAATACATTTAAATTTTTTCATGAAATACAGTGACACGTGTAAAAACGTACTAGGATAAGTTAATATCATTTGAACAGCGGGCATTCCAATGTTTGCTGTTTAGAATGGACAAAGGATTGTTCCAGGGTTTTTACTCTCTAGCAGCCTGAAACTGATATCGCTTTTTTATTCAGTCTCGCCATGAAGTAGCCTGAACCCTACCTGCTGCCGTTGCAACAAAAACACAGAATTATTTTGTTCCATCATGTTAAATTTCAAGTACAGGCTCAAAATGTACAGGCTTGGAATAAAGATTGGGATAGAAAACAATCTACTGATACTGTATCATATAAATACATGTCTAGCTCAACTCATGTGTGTATTTCTAGCTGAACTCAAGCGTGTATGTTGACCATATTAAGTATCATTAAGAATAAATTGCTTTGTAACAGCTGTCAAAAGAAAGTGTATTTGTGCATCATGTGTACCAAAACAAGTGTTGTGCAGTAATTGAAAAGTAGATCTGGCATTTACACAAGTTATACACATTTATATAGGAAACCTATGTACCGTTCACACTAGCATGCACAATACTGTTCAACTTATACCTTGATCGTTACACTTGCATAGGAAACGCGAGTGTAGCGCTGGTAAAAGATGTGGTTAGTGGCTGTGGCATTACTTTACTTTATTACATTACTGCTAGTGCATTTGATTCTTTTTTTGACAATATCTTTTTATTTATTTTGCCACATTATCAATGCATTAAATAAGGACCAAAAATAATTACCATTACTTATAACAAAGGCGTCCCTAATAGACCTTATATTATTGCATTTGTTTCTGCAGGACCACCATCAGAAGTGTCGGGCCCCATACTAGGTAATTTTTCAGGGCACCCCCCACACTAGTTCTTTGTGATTTTTTTACATGTCCATCTCTACTTCCTGACCCAGCATTCAAAATGCATTCTACTCATGTTTAGCCATTATGTGGCCCATATATCATCAGACGTGTGGCTCATATATATCATCAGAGTTTATGTACCCACATATATATCATGAGAAGTTATGTGCTACATATTAAATATCAGAGGTCATGTTCTGACAATAGTCTTCCTCTTTTCTAAGACCATACAAGTTGAGAAAAAAAACACTTTGGCCAAAAGATTTGTAAGCCTGACATCACGTCAAGGTAGACTCTTTCACCAGGGCTCTTACTAACCTAACCTAATGTTATCAAATATGCCATTGCAAACCTCATTTCGAAGAAGCCAATTGCCTGGATTTGATTGTGACCAATTAAGTGGAGACATTGTCCCTCCTTCAATGATCAAGCACAAAGACAAAATATGGTTTCAAAAGGCATGACAGGGAACCCTTATTAGGCAGGGCAGTCTATGACATCAGCACTCAAACGGGTCATCGAAATCTTGAACCTCATGAAATACGTAGAGAACCTCTTGACATTTGTTAAATTGTTTTTAAATAGCTGAAGCTGTGATATGCAGTGCTCTGCAAGAATTGGAAATGGTTAATTCAGTTCAAGTGTCTGAAATGGGCGCATGTAGTACCAGATGTACTCTTAACAGACGTATTGCATTGTATTGGAAGTCTGTGTATTGCATTGTATTGGAAGTCTGTGTTGCACTGATGAATACAGCTGGCTGTTTGCTATGTAATATTTGATCCGACCCGTGCTGGGCCTGATTAGGAGTTAAAAGTACATTTATGGCCTTGGCCCATACTTTGCCCGCCCCTTCCCTACAGAATAGGGACTAAAAGGTCAGCAGCACGTCCTGACAGCAGCACCAATGCTACTGACGCCACAATAACAGTGCCAGGTATGACACAGACCGAGCAGCAGACCGTCGGGCCCATGAAGCTGGTTGGGCTGGAAGGGCCCCTTTCCGGACTGATGCCAGCCCTCCATTACTGCCCAGAAATTGCATCGCATGTAGTGTCAAACCTTTTGCAGATGCAGGCATTTTCTATTCATAAAAGCAGAATGTGGGGACACATGGGGTGTAGGATTAATCACTGCTTAAAATTAATTCTGCTAAATGTGAAGTTACCATTATAGTTCACGCAACAAAAAGTGCCGATATTCACATATTTTAGGGATATACACTACTGATGTAAAAATATTGAATATTCATGATAACAAGGATATAGCACTATATTCGAGATCTTCGTGAATTCTCAAAGTGCAGATTTTTTTTTAAAAAGTGTTCAACAATACTTATAGTGCGAATGCACAACCATTGCTGTTGCAATCCTGTTCGAATAAAGCTGTCAAATAGAAGAACAGCCCATGGATCCGCCCACAACTACTGCTGTGGGTATGTGAGCAAGGCAGCTTGAGTCTCTTTGCTGCGGGAAGCCCCCAGGTTGCGGTCCCTAGCTACACTTACTTGGCAGCGGCAGACAGCAGAATATTCAAATCGCGGTATCAAGACGGCAGGCAGAGACGTAGTCAGATAGGCGGTAGTCAGGGCAGGTGGCAAACGGGGTAGTTGGAGATGGTCCAGGGGTTGGTAACGATAAGGCAATAGGAAGAAGCAGAACCTGTGGATCAGAGACATAAAGAACTCTTTGTTTAGGCAACTCCCTGTTCAGGGGTCAGGGGGTCTGATTGGACAGAGCTCCAGGTGAGTGATAATAGGAATCAGCCAGGAGAGGAAGCAGGAGTACATCATGTGCCACCATCACTTCCACCAGCAGAGGGAGCTGATCTCCGAAAGGTCCTGGTCCTCTAAAGGTTTGGAATGTAAAGCAGCCAAACTGGTGAATGGCACATCTGCGGTTGCAGATCGCTGGGTGACACTGCAATCTGTGACAGTGGTAGAGTGCATATGCCTACAACCCAGATCCATAAGCAGCCGACCTCACATACACAAGCAGCAGGACTCACATACACAAGCTCTACCAGTTACAATCAGGAGGCTGAGAAGCTGTCAGAGGCAGCCTCTAACAGCTTTCTTGCCTCCTCTAAAGCTGTTTTTTTTTTTGGGACTCTTGGATATAGGCTGTCTCTTATATAATGGAGCATCTCACTGTCAGAAAACTGTTCACTACCACACACCGGTAATCTGAGATCTATTGACTTTCAATTTTAAAAAATAAATAAAATTTTTTACTGCAGCAGCAAAAACACACAGCAAAAACATACACTGTGGTTCAAACAAGAGCACATTGTCATTATAAAATAAATAAATAAAGCCACTCAGCATGCTCTGAATTTATTGAGTAACATGTTAGCATTTATTGAGCAACAATTTAACATATATTTTGAATTGAAAAAAAGCAGAGGTTAAGGTTACTTATTCAGCCTTGAGAAGCATTAGGTCAAGCAGGATAAAGATGGGCCCATTTAACCATTCGTTGTTAAAAGCTGTTATTCTGTACCAAAGTTTTTCATATATGCAGATAAAAACTGGTTTCTTCAGTTAAAGTAGAAAGTAAAAATTCCCCTCTGCTAATCAAATTTTTGAGTTTTCAACTCTGAATAAACTGGGTTTGTTTCAAATGCTAAGGAAGTTAAAAAAATAATGAACATACTCTCAAACAAGGTCCTTGAATGTAATCGAGGCTGCACTGATGTTCCTCAAAGTCTGCGCTGGATGGAGAACAGGTCCAAGACAAGGGCTCAGCAGAATCAATTGTGCTTAGCCCTGGCTGGGACATTTTCAGAGACATCATCGCAGAATGGCTAAATGGTCCTATCGGACTAAAGCCCAAAAACCAACTGGCGGACGCCTAATGTTGACGCCAGTGTAAATGAGCCCTTAGGAATATGGCAAGTGGAAGACCTTTATACTCATTCCATTTCATTTACAGTGGCCTGCAAAAGTGTTCAAACTTTTCCACATTATGTCACATTACAGCCACAAACATGAATCAATTTTATTGGAATTCCACGTGAAAGACCAATACAAAGTGGTGTACACGTGAGAAGTGGAATGAAAATCATACATGATTCCAAACATTTTTTACAAATAAATAACTGCAAAGTGGGGTGTGCGTAATTATTCAGCCCCCTGAGTCAATACTTTGTAGAACCACCTTTTGCTGCAATTACAGCTGCCAGTCTTTTAGTGAATGTCTCTACCAGCTTTGCACATCTAGAGACTAAAATCCTTGCTCATTCTTATATTGCAAAACAGCTCCAGCTCAGTCAGATTAGATGGACAGCGTTTGTGAACAACAGTTTTCAGATCTTGTCACAGATTCTAGATTGGATTTAGATCTGGACTTTGACTGGGCCATTCTAACACATGGATATATTTTGTTTTATACCATTCCATTGTTGCCCTGGCTTTATGTTTAGGGACGTTGTCCTGCTGGAAGGTGAACCTCCACCTCAGTCTCAAGTCTTTTGCAGACTCCAAGAGGTTTTCTTCCAAGATTGCCCTGTATTTGGCTCCATCTATCTTCCCATCAACTCTGACCAGCTTCCCCATCCCTGCTAAAGAGAAGCACCCCCAGGGCATGATGCTGCCACCACCATATTTGACAGTGGGGATGGTGTGCTAAAAGTAATGTGCGCTGTTAATTTTCCACCACACATAGCATTTTGCATTTTGGCCAAAAAGTTCTATTTTGGTCTCATCTGACCAGAGCACCTTCTTCCACATGTTTGCTGTGTCCCCCACATGGCTTGTGGCAAACTGCAAATGGGACTTCTTATGCTTTTCTGTTAACAATGGCTTTCTTCTTGCCACTCTTCCATAAAGGCCAACTTTGTGCAGTGCATGACTAATAGTTGTCCTATGGACAGATTCCCCCACCTGAGCTGTAGATCTTTGCACCTCGTCCAGAGTCACCATGGGCCTCTTGACTGCATTTCTGATCAGCGCTCTCCTTGTTCGGCCTGCGAGTTTAGGTTGACAGCCTTGTCTTGGTAGGTTTACAGTTGTGCCATACTCCTTCCATTTATTATTATAATGTTTATGATATAATGTTTTTTTCATAACTGGTAATTCCTGTACACTTCAAATTCTATATAGGACAAAGCTGATTTAACTCTGCACTGTTTCCTGTAATTGCAATGTAATATTTTAAAACAGAACTGAGGAGTGGAGGTTACACTGAGATTATTGCTGGTCCCCATGACCACCCAGTTGGCACAGATCAGTTTCCAGGAGGACTTTTCAGGAAAGTGAGAGAGGAAGAGATATCAGATCTCCTTTTTAGTGGCTGTCTTCATGGAGGCAGAAATATGAGGAGGAGCAACATTATGCAGTTCAGATCTAAACCTCATCCCCACACAATTAATAATAAATATTTGCATTAGATCTACCAACAACAATGTAGTGCACATACCTCTGATTTGATACAGATTGATTACATACTTTAGAAAGGACCTTATTCTCCATTTTTAAAAATACATATGAAAGAATTCTACAATCAGGTTGAAACATGTATGCTGACCTTAATGGTGAAACACCAGGCCTAAATACTGATAATATGAAGTGGTCACATATACCCAATGTAAGCTCCAACTTTGTCTCACCCTAAGCTTAGAGCAACAGAACAGCAGGTGAGTATATCTGGGTGTGGGGTTAGACATGATGATGATGATGCACATTGATAAGTGAATTGTGTAGTATTATGGTTGTGAATGTATGCATCCAATTGCGACTTTTAAACTAAGAGTTTTTGCTAAAATGCTAAATTAGTAATAACTGTTCTGTTCAGTTGATAAAATTCTGATGCACAATAAACACATTTTCTGACTACAGGAGATGTTGTGGGATCTAAGTAAGGGAACAAATGTCCAAGTTTAACACGGTGATACCTAAGGCCTGTATTTAGTTACAAACATATAGCCTACTATTGCGTATAACAGCATCAGCAAATTAACAAACTACAGAATGCCCTTGAAATAACACAAAGGTGTGTAACTGTCGCATGGATATGTTTCTCATCAATTTCTAAAGGCAAAGTAGAAAGAAATAGCAAAGAAGCATTGATAGAAGAAAGTTAATGTTCTTCAGAGCAACATCTTTTTTTCGCAGAGGTCAACAGTTCCTTTTTTTTTTTCTTCATTCCAATTAATATAGGATACACAAAAGCAAAGGAATATCTTACTTTCAACAAAGAGCAGTCATGAAAAACAACATCTCTTATTTCTTTTCCTGCATTTACTGTGACTGCTCTTGAGGGATTTCACTTCTTTATTTGCTTGTGCGTTGATGGTCTATTTAAGATGTACAGAAGATAAAAAGCCAAGTTTATCCATTTTAATATTCTAGCCTGAGTCAGCACATGCAGCTTTTCTTTTACTTTTTATGTTTAGATAGTTCAGCACAAGAAAGCATTCTCAGGACAGAAAAGTTATGAAAGTTTGAACATGAAAGAAAAACATATTTATACTGTTCACAATGAATATTATATCAATAATATAAAAGCCATTTGAAGGAAACCTGCAGTAAGGGTGTAGCGTGACTGGGGGTTAACAGGTGATACCCAGACTTCTTTTTCAGACTGGTGAACTTCTTGCCTAAAACTTTCCCAAGCTTAACATTGACAGTCTTTCACTATGCCTAAATCCAGGGATACAGCACAGTCCATAGGGTACAAATGTTACATGAGTCAGTTGCAAACGACTGACTGAGGCTCTAATCCAGGTGGAGAGGTGATATAGTCGTTAGAAGTGGAGAAAAGTCTCTAATATCAAGGCTCTGTATAAAGGTAGCCATGCATGTGCATGATCGACCGCCGTGTGCACTCCTGCAAATCCCATTACTTTGGCACACAAATGGTGTCCGCCGATCCTCTGAGGGGTCGGCTGCAGCGTGAAGACATCACGTTTTAGAACAAGGCCACAGGAACTGCTCAAAGCTGGCAAAAGATCCTTGGCCCCTCCTATCAATCATATTTATAACCCTGGTGGCAAGGTCATCTCCTTTCTCTTACTTAGCAGAATCCAATACTGTTAAGAGGAATTATAGGAAAAATAGCCAATCTAACATGAGGTTCTAGTAACTTAAGCTGGGCATACACAGGTAGATTCGTAACCATGCTGTGATTGATTGTGGGTCAATCAAACGGGAATCAATGTGCTCAAAAGTGCATAGGAATTGCCGTTCGATGGTGACCCCGGAAAATCTCTCACAACACAGGCTGAGAGCTGCATAGAGAAGAGGCAGCCCAGCATGGCTCCTCTGCCCCCCTCCCCTCACAGAACAGAGCAGTGACAGGTCCCGCACCCTTTCCCCTGCCGGGACCTGGTTACATGTTTTAACCCTGTTTAATCGAGTTCTTTCAAGCAGGATCTATTGAGCTCCGTGAGCATGCACAGCGCTCGATTGTACTCAAATCTATTTAGAAATTTACCCGTGTATGCCTAGATTTACACTTCAAGGGCAATAAACTGGCAGTTATTGCTAAATTAAGTGCAGTGGTTTGGCTTTTTTGCTTCCCTTGTGTATTTGACATTAACCTTGCACAACTTTACCAATCATATGTCTGTATCTAAACCTAAGAACTTAGAATTGCATCTTCCTAGTCCATTGGCTGCTAAAGATGCTTATGTAACAATAACATACAAATTGCATGCATACTGGAACTTAAGAGAATCTAACTGCAGCTTCAGTGGTTAATTGCCTTGGCTTAAGTCTGCATGCCATTTGTATGTTAATATCGAAATTTGGCATCTCATTAAGCATCCCCCATCCCATTGCATTAGCTTCTTTGTTCCACACTTTTCTTCCCCTTCATTTTCACCTGATCTAGCTTGTAATATTGTTACAGTTTCAGGATGACAACATTGTCGCATTATGTGTATGGAGGGTCAAGAACATGTCCCAAAACAAATCATTTTAAAAAGCATGTCTTTTTTGGTAACACAAATATAATGCTTTAATATTTCCTGCTGTTCTCAGTTTGTCCCTTAGATGGTGTTGTGTTGGTTTTCATTACATGTACTTGAATGCCAATCACAATAAGTATAAACAGTGTTAAATATTGAGTATAGTTGGTACAATGTTTATATATAATTAACAGTTACTGCTGCATGATTCGCAATGAAAATAAAGCTCTTCTAGAGGACACATTTAAATGGTTGGTTTCTATTACAGGTACAGCTCCAACTTTTTTTTTCCTATTTCATCTAATTATAATTTCATTTATTACATTAAAAAGTCACCATCAGAGCATAGCAGCCACAAGTTTGATAATAATGAAAAAGAGTTCTCTTTGTGGGCATAGAATAAACTAGACCACTGAAAGATGCTGCACTTCCATACATTTAAAGATCCACCCAGAAGGCATGAGCCACTAAGAAAGTTCAGTGGCTTGCAAAAGTATTGAACTTTTCCACATTTTGTCACATTACAGCCACAAACATGACAAAATTTTATTGGAATTCCATGTGAAAGACCAATACAAAGTGGTGTACATGTGAGAAGTGGAACGAAAATCATACATGATTCCAAACATTTTTTACAAATAAATAACTGCAAAGTGGGGTGTGCGTAATTATTCAGCCTCCTGAGTCAATACACAAAGTATTGACTCAGGGGGCTGAATAATTACAAAGCACCTTTTGCTGCAATTAAAGCTGCAAGTCTTTTAGGGTATGTCTCTACCAGCTTTGCACATCTAGAGACTGAAATCCTTGCCCATTCTTCTCTGCAAAGCAGCTCCAGCTCAGTCAGATTAGATGGACAGCATTTGTGAACAGCAGATCTTGCCACAGATTCTCGATTGGATTTAGATCTGGACTTTGAATGGGCCATTCTAACACATGGATATGTTTTGTTTTAAACCATTCCATTGTTGCCCTGGCTTTATGTTTAGGGTTGTTGTCCTGCTGGAAGGTGAACCTCTGCCCCAGTTTCAAGTCTTTTGCAGACTTAAACAGGTTTTCTTCCAAGATTGCCCTGTATTTGGCTCAATCTATCTTCCCATCAACTCTGACCAGCTTTCCCATTCCTGCTGAAGAGAAGCACCCCCAGAGCATGATGTTGCCACCACCATATTTGACAATGGGGATGGTGTGTTCAGAGTGATGTGCAGTGTTAGTTTTCCGCCACACATAGCGTTTTGCATTTTGGCCAAAAAGTTCAATTTTGGTCTCATCTGACCAGAGCACCTTCTTCCACATGTTCTCTGTGCCCCTCACATGGCTTGTGGCAAACTGCAAACGGGACTTCTTATGCTTTTCTGTTAACAATGGCTTTCTTCTTGCCACTCTTCCATAAAGGCTAACTTTGTGAAGTGCACGACTAATAGACAGATTCCCCCACCTCAGCTGTAAATCTCTGCAGCTCGTCCAGAGTCACCATGGGCCTCTTGACTGCATTTCTGATCAGCGCTCTCCTTGTTCGGCCTGTGAATTTAGGTGGACGGCCTTTTCTTTGTAGGTTTACAGTTGTGCCATACTCCTACCATTTCTGAATGATCGCTTGAACAGTGCACCCTGGAATGTTCAAGGCTTTGGAAATCTTTTTGTAGCCTAAGCCTGCTTTACATTTCTCAATAACTTTATCCCTGGCCTGTCTGGTGTGTTCTTTGGACTTTATGTTGTTGTTGCTCCCAATATTCTCTTAGACAACCTCTGAGGCTGTCACAGAGCAGCTGTATTTGTACTGACATTAGATTACACACAGGTGCACTCTATTTAGTCATTAGCACTCATCAGGCAATGTCTATGGGCAACTGACTGCACTAGACCAAAGGGGGCTGAATAATTACGCACACCCCACTTTGCAGTTATTTATTTGTAAAAAATGTTTGGAATCATGTATGATTTTTGTTCCACTTCTCACATGTACACCCCTTTGTATTGGTCTTTCACGTGGAAAAAATTGATTCATGTTTGTGGCTGTAATGTGACAAAATGTGGAAAAGTTCACGAATACTTTTGCAGGCCACTGTATGTTTATTTTGTTGTTTCCAATAAGAAATAATGCAGAAATAATGAAAATATGATGTAATCTTTCTATGCACAGTATCTCACAAAAGTGCGTACACCCCTGACATTGTGGAAAATAATTAATAACATCTTTTCAAGGGACAACAATGAAGATATGACACAATTTGATACAACATAAAGTAGTTAGTGTACAGCTATGTATAAAAGTATAATTTTGCTGCTCCCAACAAACATCCATTTATGTCTAAACCTCTAAACGCTTCATATATTCCAAGACATATTCCGTCTTACTTGGCCTGTGTTCTGTTTTTCCATTGTTTATTAGTATTATTAGTCTTTTTGATACTAAACTGAATTTTTAACAATTGTGTATGCAAAATATTATCTTTTGTGCCGGTATAAGGGTAAATACTAGGAAAAAAGGATAATAAATATAGTTTTTTTTTGTCATTTTGTACAGGTGAAACAATAATACACAGATGTGTCTGGGAAGGAAGCTTTGCATTAACGAAATGAGCATAGCCCATGATAATGTGAGCCAGAGATTCGTATAAAAATGATGTCTGCATATAAAAGACAAGCCTAAGATATCTTTGAAGGTTTTCTTCAAAAGCAGCTCTACTTCCTTGATTGTCTGGGGATTTCTGTTATTAATTGAAGTTAATTTTCTAGGATATCAGTTTGCTGTTCACGTTGGGAAGATTGATAGCCTCTATGATTCTCAAGAGTTTTGAAAATGACACTGTTCCATCATCAGGCGCCTTCACTTTTATCATCACAAATCAAATTATAAACATAGGGGCAACCTTGCTGGAATCTGGCTTCGGGAGATTTCCATAAGATTAATTAGGCGGCCAAGGCAAAGATGGTAAAATAGAAAAAGGGGGAGGGGGTTAAGAAGGAGCCATTCATTGCTTGTGAAATGGGAAGTCAATTCAACAATGGGTAATTAGCGTGGGCCATAGATTCTCAAAGGCACTGAGGACACTGGACTCTTTCTGTCACTCTGATGTTTAGTGCTGCATTGTGGACCCCTCATTTAATTAGTGCACTTTGATACCCACAGGACTAGCTTAAAGCTCCAGGGCATGCTAAACACGGACTGACACCAGCAAGCTTCTGCCTCCTTCCACTCTAATTAGAGACACAATGTGCTGCAAAGACAATGTTTTATTTCAATGTGTGTTTTTTTTACAGATGCCCCTGGTGGGAAGCAATTGTTTATTTTGTGACTATGTTGGTATTCTGATTAAATTGTTAGCATGTAGAGCATGAGCTAGGGGCAGATATGTATTAAATAACTCATCTCAGAGCTGCAGTAATATCTTCATGCAGCTATATAGTAGCAACAGTATTCCTCTTTAGTTTACTTCCAGTTCACTAAGACACAGGCATGCCTTCCCAGTATGTAGGATACAAAGGTTTGTGACGAAATAAGAAGTGCAACAACCAATCAGATTTTATTTTACTGGGAGAAAATCAGTAAATGGATCAATTTGTATTGGTTGCTGTAAGTTTATACACTGATTTGTATAGAAATATTGATTCAAAAAGACTTCCAAAGTAAAAGCAAAAACAAAATATATAAAAATATATATTCATATTGCCTATGTTTTACTTGTGCACCTAAACTTACTGTACTCCATTTTCCTCGCAGTCAAACTCTCCATTATTAGGGATGGACCGAACTGTTCGCCGGAGAACAGTTCGGCCGCGAACTCGGCATGTTCGCCGATCCTCTCGCCGGCGGACAGTACGGGTGTTCGACCCGTACTGTTCGCCGGCCAGAAGAAGATCTAAATTCTTCCTCCGGCAGGATCAGAACCTGCGAGATCGTGCCGGAGGAAGAATCTTTTCACTACAAGACCGGGCATGCAGCCGGTCTTGTAGTGAAAAATCCGGCTTGGAGCAGGAAGTGACGTCAGTGACGTCACATCCTGCGCCCGTAACCAGGAACTATGCGTTCCAGGTTGCGGTCCAAGGACCGGATGTGACGTCACTGACGTCACATCCGGTTTTTCCGATTCAAATTCCCCGCCTAGAGGCGGGGAATTTGAATGTGTCCGCGAACAGGGCGGACGGCGGACTTCTTTAGAAGTTCGACCCGCCCTGTTCGCGGACACTCCGGGCCGATGTTCGCCCATCTCTATCCATTATACAGAAAATCTGTAAAAAAACAAAACATAACCCTGTAGTGAATAATTTCCTATTATTTTTTGAGTTGCTCCTTACCTCAGATGAGAAACTGCTGATGGATGACACAGAGACAGTCAAGAAGGGACAAGTCAGTATCTTCATTTTGCTTTCTATACAAGCTTACAGAGATATGTTTTCACCAATGAAATCATTATCTAATTGACCTCTGTAGACTAAACTAAAGGTGACAACTGCCAGGGCTCGAGGGAACAGAAGGTAAGTAAGTAAGTAAGTAAGTAAGTATATTTTTAGGATTGTGGAACTTCGCCATTGTGATTGTTCAGAGGTAAGTAATAGCTTACGTTCTTTTTTATTTATTTCACTGTCTAAGTTCACTTTTAAAGGTTGGTTTTGTGTAAAAAAAAAAGGAACCAAAAGCAGACAAAAAACATCATCTGCACCCATGGCTGTCTCTTCCAGTACCCACTACCATGTCACAATGCAAGCTGGGCATAGACGGTTCGTTTTCATGCCGATTTCTCAGCATTTCTCACCCTCTGTTTGCCATCATTTACTTTGGATGGTCCCCAGTTAGTAAGCAGGACAACTGGCTTTTTTGTAGTTTTTTCTTCCATTTTTTTATCTTAAATACTAACCCATGCATGTCAGTTAACATTCAAATTACCAAAACCGATTCATGTATTTTTTAGGTATAGCATGCTGCAAAAAAAAATTAGTATCAGAAGTCTCAAGATTACTGCGGTTAGTAAATGAATAAGAGCTGAAGGTAGAATTGTAGTCATTATAGCTGCAACTAATTTCTCAGGATATATGAGTATCCATTCCCTTAAATCAGCACAACAAGGAGGTAGGCACAGTATGGCCTATTTATGAGCCAGGCTTTAAACAGCAGTGAGTGTAACTAAACTAAATGAGGCAGAGCAGGAGTAGGTTACCACTCTGCGAAAAAAAATGCTCAAAAGTGGTGCTCAAATTTGCTCTGTTAGATGTTAGATGTTTTCGGTAATAAGTGTTTTTTATCAATTATGTTGATTACAGTTAATACAATATTTTATAAACACACATGTAAACATTATAAAGATACCATAAAGTAGACCTTATCCACTCCAGTTTACATTTATAAGGGTATTTCTAGGTTGCAGAGTTTAATTCAGTTGATTCTTCATATCTTCCAGCATCTAAATAAGGCTGCGAAATTCCGGCAGAATGAAAGCTGGACTTTATGGGAAAAATGCTAATTTATTTCATGGAAATGGTTGTGTAATATCTAGTGAGTACAGAGATGAAATAGATTGAACAGGTGATTAGATTTACTAATCTAGCACTCACAGTGTCCACCTCTGCCCCCATGCTCCAGTATGTCAGTGGGTACATGGTGTGTTCTCTTTCAGTGATGGCCATCTGTGTAAGTTGGTCGATTTTGATTAATAAATGGAGCTACAGGATGCAAACCCATGTTCTCATTGCCACTCCATCTCCAGCACACAGTATATGGGAGGAGAATATATTAAGACAAATTAGAAGCCTTCGCAGACTCCAGTTCAGATACATCGATGGGAAAGTGAACTCTCTTCTGTTCCTGATATGCTGCCCTGCTAGCAATACTGAAACATCCCCCTTGGGCATGACATGGCCAAAATCATATATATGGACACGCTATGTGTTTCCTTTACAATGGGGTGATTATTTATTGTTTTCATTTCCGAATGGAGCTACAGGATGCACATGGGAGGTGTGCCTGTAATCGGTATTAAACATATTAAGGCAAGACCCTAACCAGATGGTCCTTCACAGACTGCAGTCCACAATACATACATGGGGAACCAAACTCCCCTCTATTTTTTTTGCTGACAACAAAATCACACAAAAATGACCAATGGAAATCAAATTTATCAACCCCCGGAGGTCTGGAGACAGACTTATAGTCAAAACAAGTCAAAATGAGGCTCAGTAGTGTGTGTGGCCCCCATGTGCCTGTATGACCTCCCTACAATGCCTGGGCATGCTCCTGATGAGGTGGTGGGTGGTTTCCTGAGGGATCTCATCCCACACCTGGACTAAAGCAAAGGCGGTTTGCTGTGTCTGTCAGCGTAGTGTCCAGAGCATGGAGGCGATACCAAGAGACAGGCCAGTAAATCAGGAGACGTGGAGGAGGCCGTAGGAGGGCAAAAACCCAGCATCAGGACCAATACCTCCACATTCAACTATGTAAAGAACAAAGTATTATATAAGAATATTGTATTCATTCAGATCTAGGATGTCTTATTTTAGTTCCCTTTATTTTTTAAAACAGAAAGGGTGGATTTAAAAGTTGATACAAATAACAATAATATACTTGCATTATGTATTAATATATTATTATAAAAAAAACTTAGGGACTTCTGTTCCCTCGAGTCCTGGCAGTTGTCATCTTTAGTTTAGTCTACAGAGGTCAATTAGATAATGATTTTCATTGGTGAAAACATATCTCTGTAAGCTTGTATAGAGAGCAAAATGAAGTTGCTGACTTGTCCCTTCTTGACTGTCTGTGTCATCCATCAGCAGCTTCTCATCTGAGGTAAGGAGCAACTCAGAATAACAGGAAATTATTCAGTACAGGGTTTTGTTTTTTTACAGATTTTCTGTATAATGGAGAGTTTGGCTGCGAGGAAAATGGAGTACAGTAAGTTTAGGTGCACAGGTAAAACCTAGGCAATATAAATATATATTTTTATATATTTTGTTTTTGCTTTTACTTTGGAAGTCTTTTAAAATCAATATTTCTACTTGAATCAGTGCACAAACTTACAGCAACCAATACAAATGGATCCATTTACTGAATTTCTCCCAGTAAAATAAAATCGAATTAGTTGCTGCACTTCTTATTTCGTCACATACCTTTGTATCCTACATACTGGGAAGGCATGCCTGTGTCTTAGTGAACTGGAAGTAAACTAAAGAGGAATACTGTAACTACTATATAGCTGCATGAAGATATTACTGCACCTCTGAGATGAGTTATTTAATACATATCTGCCCCTAGCTCATGCTCACGGAGGTCTGGAGTTTGAGTCACACTTCAAAAACAAGTCAAAATGAGGCTCAGTAGTGTGTGTGTGGCCCCCATGTGCCTGTATGACCTCCCTACAATGCCTGGGCATGCTCCTGATGAGGTGGTGGGTGGTTTCCTGAGGGATCTCATCCCACACCTGGACTAAAGCAAACGCGGTTTGCTGTGTCTGTCAGCGTAGTGTCCAGAGCATGGAGGCGATACTAAGAGACAGGCCAGTAAATCAGGAGACGTGGAGGAGGCCGTAAGAGGGCAACAACCCAGCATCAGGACCAATACCTCCACATTCAACTATGTAAAGAACAAAGTATTATATAAGAATATTTTATTCATTCAGATCTAGGATATCTTATTTTAGTTCCCTTTATTTTTTAAAACATGGATTTAAAAGTTGATACAAATAACAATAATATACTTAAAATACATATGTGGAAAACAATAATTAAATGTTCAGTCAACATACCCTATGTAAGGATAAATCACCAGCCAGAGAAAATATTTAAAGTGATCTCATATAGTTGGCACATGAGCAAATTTAAAAATTCTGAGGATTCATTTCTAACTGCAGAAATTAACTTTAGTAAAAAAAAACCTTTGTTGTTTATACAAGACATCTTCCTGAGCTGAGCAAAGTTTAATTTGTGGAAAATCTATAATCCTAGAAAAAAGAAGTGTCTATCTGACCAAAAAGACGTATAAATAATCAACAAATACAATCAAGCAGAAAGCCAAACTTTCTATTGCCCTCTAAAACATCGTTTTTGTCTAAAGCCAAAGCCATTAAATCTGTTTTATCCTACTTTAACAACATTTCTTTGAGGAAACTTTTGATGTTTTTCTTTTCTATTTATTTATAAAAGAAGGATGTAAAACCTGCAGCGTGTTCTACAGGTAATTACAAAAGAATGGGTTAAAGCTGTCAAATCCTATAAATAAATATGTAAATTGTTTGGGGAAAATAAAAGAACATGTTAAATGTTGTAAGTATTTTCTGAAACTTTCCACATGTTTAGAAATCCCACAATTTCTTTTGCCTCTAAACTGCTCTAAAACACACACATCTGAGCCTATAAAAATAATCTCGCTTTAGCACATATTTGTTGTGGCATCATATTAAAGTAATAACTTAAACATTCCAGTTCTAAATGAGAAACATGTTGTACAGTATTTGAACAATAGGCAGTATATGGCTATGAGTTTAGTTTTATTTGTAGGTAATACTATAATCCATCATTTACTGGTCTTGCAGTTTTATATACCCGTATCACTGCGGGGCTTATTTATCAAAGGTCAAAATTGATATTTCACAATTTTTTACATAAAAGGCAATCATTCTGTCAAATTACCAATTTATATAGCCGTGCTCAACAAATTCTCCTCTCCGTTTTGCCTTATTTAAGAGGATACGAATATACTGCAAAAAAAAATATGTTTTGGAAATAGATTTTCATTTTCAATGGAAACTTTGGCCATGATTTTTAACTGAAGCAAAGATGTCAGGCTGTTGCCAGCAAATTCGTTTTTCTCTTTAAATACTTTGATTTGCTATGGGCAGCAACTTTTTGTTTTCATTTATCTTTCGTCCAGTTTTAATGAGTCAAGCCCTTTGCTTCTTGCTGAAAATGATGGTAATAAGGGAGAGGTCACCAGGATTTTTTGCCTTTTTTCACCTCTCCTCTCTAATTTGTCATCCTGCTTTACAGTTCCCTTTGGCATTGCAACTTTTTTGACATGACAAAAATTTATGAATAGAAGTCACAAAAACAGTTTAGCAAATAAATGATGACATGAGGGCTTAGAATGACTCTTGGGTTTGAATGCAGCCCATGTTCCGGGGGAGCATATATTTTCTATAATAACCCTGTTTACCAATAAGAAAGTTTAAAAAGTAAATAAAAAATGTTTGAGTATTAACTAGAACAGTAACAGAGAGAATTATTGTTCACATAACTACTGTCTATAAAATAGAGGATTTTTCTCACATTGGCAAGATATTCTCTTTTGCTCTGTTGAGTGCCAAGAAAGGAATTTAAGAAAAATCTAATGAGATGCACATGGAAAAATAAGCAGTGGTTAACCCCTTCCCTTACACAATTGTCCATTTCTAATTTTTGGATCCTAGAGGCATTGACTTTTGTAACCTATCCATATATTGCCTGTGATAATATTTAATGTATTTAACATATATATTTTTTATGTATTTTGAGCAGTTTAGTAGTGAGAAAATCAAATAGAGATGGCAGCTTAAAACTAGTGTATGTAAATTGCACATGTGCAGGACAATACACAATGCAAAAATTCTCTAGCAGCTGGTTTAAACATTTTATGTTATAAACATAGGGTTTTTGTTGGGTACTTTATAACTAAATGTGAGGCCACACTCATACAAGCACAGGGGAGTCACGCGGTAGTTGCTGACAGTAGATCTCCAGGTTCAATATGATTTTACCTTGCAGTCGGGCTAGTCTTAATTCTCATTTTTTTTCTTGGCACATGTATTTGACATATCTCTTCCCGTGTTGCCATACAGCTATATGCCCAGTGTTACAGGTACCTGAAGTCAGTATGTCAGGCTTTAATCTCATTTTCCCATAGCAATCCAAACAATTCTGTGTTTGTTGTCTCTTCTCTGGTAGCCAAAACCAGAAGAAGAATTATACATAAAAAATGCTCAAAGAGGGAAAATACATTGCTTACTTTATCATCAAATCAATCTGGACATCAGAAACGTCACAGCAGATCAAAATGTAAAACTTGGACAAAGTAGGGCCAACAACATGCTATAAAATGGACCCATACACAGAGGCATATCAGCATTGGTTTGCTATGCATTAGCGTTGAATCAATGTCAACAGTTACCCAAGTCGTCATATGCAGACACATGTTAAAGCACCCATTGAATAAGCATTGGCTGCATTAAAAATCCATTTGTTGCTTTTCAGACAAATTTTTGCCATTTTTGTTTCAAAGGATCTCATGGTACTTCTCTACCTGTGTTGACGCTGTGTTAAAAAAAAAAGCATTTAACACAGCAAAAACACAGTGCATACTGTGTGTATAGTTTTTGTGTGCCCCTATCCCTATTCATGTACACACAAGGATGGGGGCACACATGGACTACACACACTGTACATGGCCCGATGACCACCTGGTTTGGTCACTCCATGTTGCATGTTGCCTCCACCCTGACCCACTCTGATACTCATCCTGGCTCAGCCTACTTACTGCTGCTCTTTCTTTCACGGTAGATGTGGCAAATAGATCTGCCTTATCCACAGCCCCAATGCTACATTAACTGAGCTTTTCTACTCTGACTCCAGGAGTAGAAAACTATGAACTCCAGCCTGCTCTGGGTGGTGCCACTCAATGTGATGTCACTAGAGGGACTCTTACTTCTCTATTCTCAGTGTCGCAGGCAGATGGGCTGCAGAGAAGGCAGATCTATTTTCCACATCTTCCACTGGCTAAAAAAATCTGGTCGACGGGCCAGAGTTTGACACATATGCTTTACGAGTAATTCCTTTTGTGTAAGTGTTTTATTTCTGGATGTGTCCGTGTTGGAGAAGAAAGGATTTTTTTTTTACTTATTTGAGCTAACCTTATTTATTTGCAGTTTGGTGCAGGCTAAAGGGACCTTGCACTTGCAGATATGATGAAAGTGGCAGTGCTTTGTGATTTTTGATTGATGTGTTCATCACTTAATTCATTTTTTTAAAAACGTGGTTGCATATCCTTTGTATACACCTATATACTTGAACAAAATAATTTTTCATGATACAAAATGTGCTGTAAAAGTTCCACTTGGGTTATACTCAAGTCAGGATCCCTCCAGACTAGCTTCTGCCAATCTGTGGGAGAGAGGCTACAGCTGGCCACTGTTGTTCACTGGTCTCTGGGAAATGCTGGACTCTGTGTGGTTGTTTGCCAGTCTCTGTGCCTGCTCTTCTCCATGCTACACGATGCTTTGCTCTGTCCCAGGTGTGACAGAGTGACCCATTGGTAAAATAAGGTACCTTGGCATATATTCAGATCGCAAGCTTTATAAATAAATTGCATTTGTACTCTAGTATGTATGTATAAGGGTGAGCACAGAGATTATCTTTGCCAAAAGGTCAAAATATTTGCCTCCGGTTTTGTCCTAGAAGAAGAAGGTGAAGGGGCCATAGGAGTCTCGGACTAGTGTTATGTACTTTTTCATTTAGTGTTGGTGAGTGTGGAACTTTTGTATGGAATTTGTGGGAGCTATGTTACAAGGTGGAGATGCATGGTAAGAGAGTCCCAGCACCAGAGAGTGAGGTGAGCGGTGAGTGCGGATCTATATCAGGAGTTACTGGATTTAAATATTTAATAACTCACACTGTGCATGCTTAAGAAATCGGCAATTCTGACAATGTACATGGCAAAAACAGGCAATCATAGCAGTATTCAGAAAACAATAAGGCAATCAGGAAAAAATGGTAATAATAATAATCGGTAACAAATGGCGAATACTGACAATATAAGGTCAGTTGGTATAAAACAAGGTTAAAAAACTACAATCTTCACATTATATCAGTATAATTGTGCTTGCAATAGTGCTTGCAATAACAATGGAGAGGGTATTCCTGTCATTATGTGGGCAACAAATAGGCAACAAATGGGCATGCATTTCAAGAAATGGACAACAAGAAGGAAATTGTAACAATTGTGGTCAAATGTTTTAACCTTCTGAGCATTCTCCAGCATGAGCATGATGCATGAAACTCAGCCCCAGTTAACGAGAGGCACGCTCGAGGTCTCGCCGTCTTCTTACGGCGGTCGGGAGCATCGGCATGAATGCCGATGCTTCCGGGTCCGCCCCCGATTGCGTCTTCAGCATAAGTCCGGCGTCTCCAGTGACGCCGGGCTTATGTGTAGGTCCTCCAGCTGAGCAGGAAATCACGGCGGAGCATATTGTGCTCCGCCGCGATTGCCCGTGGCACGGTTTTGAAAAAACCGTGCCACGTGGCAAACGCTCAGGAGGTTAATACACAAACAAGCAGTGGAAGTTTTAACAATAGAATATGGGAATCCAACGACAAATATAAAAAGATATTTGGACTTGAGAAACAAAGGAACACATGCCAATTTTTTTTTTTTATGGAATTATAACTATTAATAGGGTCAATAAACTGTCAATTTCATCAGAACACAGACAGAAAAGAGCAATCAAGAGAGTTCACCACATTAATTTAAGTATTTAAAGTCATATTCACATTAAAGAACAACTCCACAACCCCAGCATACCTGAAAGGAGATTTGTTTAGAGCACAATGAACCTCTTTAGTCTTACCTTTACTATTGAATTTGAATTGCTTAAAGATGTTTAGGCAAAATTCTCTTGAAGCAAAAACTATCAATTTTTTTCCTTCACTGCTAGGAGCTTTGTGTCTTCAATTCTAGACACACGTTTAAAACTTCTTCCAATGTTACAATGCAGAGGAATATTGCTCAATTACAACAGCCAAGGTCTGTCATAGTGAAAAAGTATAGGGACACTGACATGTATTGGAATAATGCAAACCACTCTACAACCATATTCCAGTTTAATAAAGACAGGCCAATAAAAGGCTTTTTTTGTCACAGGTTACTGTACTTTGCTCACTGTCTTTTTAAATAAACCTCTAGTAGCTTGAACTTTTTAAAGGAACTTGGTTTCACGCATATATCATTTAGCAATAATTTATACTGTCATTGAATAGCGAGTAAAATACATGTTCAGTGACTGGTGCAGTCTTGTATCATTCATTAAATCAATACTAATTGACAATTGTCTACCTGTAATATGTAGAAAACTACATACAACTACTCTTTCCATTCAGCCAATTTTGAGTCCAACTGACATTATGTGTATAATATTTCATAACTTGAAACTTTAGATTTAAATCCAAGATGATATCTTGTTCTTTCTATACTTTTCTATCAACCTTTTTAGATAAAAAAAAACCTATTCATTTAGTTTTAATCATTTATTTGTTTCACAGATCACAACACAAGTTCTTAGCAGGGGATTTTAAAAGTTATTTTTGCATGTAAACTCAAAAGCAAAACAATTATAGTCAATAGAATTATGTCAATTCAAGGATATAAAGTTGAGGGGGGAATAATTAGACACCCTTATGAAATAAGACAACACTCTTGATTTCTCCATAAAAAGGACAATTAACAAATCTAAGAACACTAAATTTAATTATAATATTTCATTGATAAACTAAGTTAAAACAAGAAAGGGAAAAATTGAGACATCCAAAGTTATAAGCCCCCTGGGAAATAACAGTAAATATCATCTCTACAAATATGCCCCGGTGCTAAGGGGTGAAACACGTCAGAGACATGGAGACCCCTAGGGGAGTTGGTATTCTTGCTGTGGATGTTATAATTTTCTATAAAAAGTTGGACTTTTTATCTTTAGAGTGTGGAAATATATATTATTGTTTAATGTAACCTTTCTGAGCCACAACCGACAAAAATCTCTTAGAATAGTTTTGTACTAGGTTGGCATAGATTTCCTGAGGGATTTTGACAAATTGTCCTAGCTGGTCCAAATTGCATGGTTTTCACTTCCCTTCCCCCGCCACAGATTCTCAATAGGATCAAGGTATGTGCTCTTTCGGGCCACTCCATGATCTTGGTTTTCAGAGTGTGAATTTAGTTGTTTGCTTTAGATTTATAAAATGCACATTTGTCATTATAACAGTAACTCTCTGAATACTAACATAAAATAGTTATCGCTCAGTGCTGTCAGGTACAGGAATGACCTCATTGTGTGCTTCTGCCTCATGACTGTCCAATCAAAAGCAGGAGTAGAACTTGAATCAGGCTGTATTGCTTAATTACAAGACAGAATGAACACCGGAGCTGGTTAGTAAAGCAGGTCAAATATATTTGAATGAAACTGTGCATTTGGTGGTTTACCTGGTGTTTAGCTTTATTGACATTACATGCATCAACTGAAATGCTTTCATCATTATTAAAGGGTTTGCTCTATTGACACCAGATAGATCAGTAATTTTCCTAATGGAACCTGCACTCACTGTTCTGAAGTCCCAGGACTCTGTATTAATTGTCCTCGATTATGGCTCCTAATACAAATGTCACATATCTCTGTCTAACAAATTTGCATCAACTGTAGTCAATGGAATAAGACTAACAGGATGAGAGGCTTTAAAGAAAACCCGTTAAATCTATGTTCCGTAATACTTCTTAAAAAGGGAAAAGGTTATTTTATTTTTAATAATAATCATCACCAGAGGCTCACCTGTTTGATTTTAAAAGACTCGGAACACATTGCTTTATTATAATACACATTTCTACCACTCCAGTATAAAAGAGATTAATTGTCTGCAGTTATTAAATATCGCCATTCATTTACCATGAGAGCAAGATTAGTGAATCAAAGGAAAATGTAAATTGTTTAATAGCTGAGAAAGAGTTCAATGGTTACCAAGGCATATTCATCAAGAATTATTACTTCAAAATACTTTGCTCTAAATGAATCATGTGCCATGGAGAATGTTTTTTTGAAAGAATTTCATTAGCAGTAAAATAAAATGTGCTCCTCAAATGGAGGAACTCCTGTCTTTGTGATATTCCAGTGGCAATTTATATGGTAAGTGTCAAAAACAAGTCTAATATGAAGGCCGGCTAGTGTGGTATTCTTTCCTTTTAATATTCTAATCGTGAGGTGTAAAGTGAAATGGTTGCACACTGTAATGGTGGTAAAGAAGCAGAGTGTCAATGAGACAAGAAAGGTGACAGACATGGAATGAGTCCCCAAGGTGCACTCCAAGAGCTTTGGATAAAGATTCCCCAGAGAAATTGTTCTCATTAGTTCTCAGAGGCAATTCTGTAAATCTTAGCTTACTATCAGTATGGGACCACAATGCTGCATGCATAACAGTGAGTCTTTGGTACTATTTTGTAATAAAAAAATAATGCAATGCATGATCTGTCATTCTTACTCTTCGTGTTTTTCATTTGCTTTAGAAAAACAACATCTTTATGTTTCAAAAATGACTACTATTCGGTAATTTTAGTTAGATCATTACTTAAATTCACATCAAGAACAAAGCTTCCATATATAAGGTGATCCAAGGTGCCCTAAAAGGGACTTCCAAAAAAAACAAACCTTGAAGCGCCCATCTTCGGCACTGCCATCCTCACATATGGCATATTAAGGTAATACCATCATTAACAGAAGTTATTGAGGGTTGGATTCATACCCAATTTTGCTATTTACCCAACAATAGAGATCTGGTAACATATCAGCTACTATTGTTATCTTTGTCCAGTCTTCTTTCATACTTAGCATCTGTGGATGTGCCGTTTTTACACATCTAAAACCAATAAAGTTTGATATATTTATATATATATATATATATATATATATATATATATATATATAGTGGCTTGAACTTTTACACATTTTGTCACATTGCAGCCACACACATAAATCCATTTTATTGTAATTCCGCGTGAAAGACCAATACAAATTGCCTGATGAGTGCTAATGACTAAATAGAGTGCACCTGTGTGTCACTACAAATCAAGAGAATATTGGGAGCAACAACACCATGAAGTCCAAACAACACACCAGACAGGTCAGGGATAAAGTTATTGAGAAATGTAAAGCAGGCTTAGGCTACAAAAAAGATTTCCAAAGCCTTGAACATCCCACGGAGCACTGTTCAAGCGATCATTCAGAAATGGAAGGAGTATGGCACAACTGTAAACCTACCAAGACAAGGCCGTTCACCTAAACACACAGGCCGAACAAGGAGAGTGCTGATCAGAAATGCAGTCAAGAGGCCCATTGTAACTCTGGAGGAGCTACAGAGATCTACAGCTCAGGTGGGGGAATCTGTCCATAGGACAATTTTAAGTAATGCACTGCACAAAGTTGGCCTTAATGGAAGAGTGGCAAGAAAAAAGGCATTGTTAACAGAAAAGCATAGGAATTCCCGTTTGCAGTTTGCCACAAGCCATGTGGGGGACACAGCAAACATGTGGAGGAAGGTGCTCTGGTCAGATGAGACCAAAATGGAACCTTTTGGCCAAAATGAAATACAAAAAATGCATACCCTAAAAGATTGGCAGCTGTAATTGCAGTAAAAGGTGGTTCTACAAAGTATTGACTCAGGGGGCTGAATAATTACGCACACACCACTTTGCAGTTATTTATTTGTAAAAAATGTTTGGAATCGTGTATGATTTTCCTTCCAATTCTCACGTGTACACCACTTTGTATTGGTCTTTCACGTGGAATTGCAAATAATTTATTCATGTTTGTGGCTGTAGTGTGACAAAATGTGGAAAAGTTCAAGCCACTGTATATATATATATATATATATATATATATATATATATATACTTTAAATCCAAAATGTACAGTCTTACAATGAAAATAAAAAGTAGTGATGGCCATCTTCTGGTTTCAAGACTATATTGACAAACATTAAGACAATTTTATATCATGTTTTGAAGGTGATAAGAACAAAAAAATATTTTTTTGTATATATAAATATGTTTAATTATAAAATAGAAAGGGGAAAACAAACTATATTTATTTTGCTTGGCAAAAAATATTTACACTGAACCACTTGAATCAACATTATTCTCTTAACCCTGAAAACCTTAAACAAATGTTGCATCTTCCTTTGTGCAGGTCTAGCTAGAGGAGGAACCATGCACTTGATTTTGCTCAATAGTTCAGTTTAGTGTTCTAAAGTTCATATTTCCTGGCTCACCTCATGTCAGCCCACCACGGGTCACTCCTCCCCTTGACCCCCTAGGACATCCCATAACAAGCTCTATAAAATCCCCTCACCTCCAGCCGTATGTGGATACGTGTGGAGGGGGGGAGGGGTAAAGCTTCTCCTGCCCGTCAGCATTCTCACTCATGCAGGAGCGTGAGTGATTGGCAGCAGGATGCCAGAGCAACAGTGTTACGTCCGGAAGCTCGCAAGGCGGGACTTCCCGGTGTGCGTGCACGCGCGCGGGGTGTCACAATGGCGGCGGCATGCCGGGGCTGGCCAGGTACGGTGGAGACCTCAGCTGGTAAGTAGCTTCAGAGGAGGCATTGGCTTATTTAAGCTGGGTTTAGGCTGCAGGAATAGACAGTTCAGTGCAGAGGAGTCCAGGCTGTCAGACATGTGAGTAGCTTTGCTGCTGGGAGGTAAGATGACTTGATGGTTACTTCATGGTGCTCCACTCTGCCTTACAGTGTCAGTGGTTGTTTGTTGCCTCCATGATGTCCTCCCCACCGCAGTCACCCCAGGCCGTGAATGCTTCAGATAGAAGGTAGGCGGGTGGGGGAAGAGCAAGTGACAGACTTACTTTTGGTTTTGGTGATAGTATCATGGGGCCTTATGTCATTGCAGGAAAGGTGCCTCGGCCAGGGATTCTTCTCCAGTGGTGCCGGGTCCGGCACGGTGGTCTACGGAACCTAGAGAGCGTGACTCCCCCTCCCCAGTAAAGTGTCGGGCTAAAAGCCGGACAGGTCGCAGACGGTTGAGTCACAGGCCAAGAGATGAATCTTCATCGCCTGAGAGGGTGCAAGTCACTTGTTGGGCATGTTCAGGCGCGGCAATGCCGGGCAAGAATCTCTGCAGAATCTGCTTTAAAGAGGCAGCTCAGGATGCGGGGACAGAGACTCAGGACGTTCGGGTCTTGATCAAACAGGCGGTGGCGGAAAGTATGGCAGAGCTAAAAGCCAGCCAAGCCAGAGGCCGTCCCAGGAAGGAGAGAAGGACGGTTAGGGACAATGTCTCTGCGTCCCCTTTGGAGCTGGAGGACAGTGCAAGTCATTCCCAGATGTCTGAGTTGGAGGATGGCCAGCTGCCAGAGTCGTTTGATTTTTCATCGGTCCCAGCATTTGTCAATTCGGTCAGACGAGCGATTGATTGGGAGGAGGAACCGTCATCCCCTGCATCCAAGCGGAAGTATTACCCTGGGCTGAAGAAATCATTGCCATGTTTTCCTTTAATGACGAAAGGGGGGGGAGGGGGAACACCATAAGATAGTGTCCGTCTCACAAGAATTCTCCCT
>CM070034.1:67219996-67233774 GCA_036250615.1 Ptychadena robeensis | reverse complement strand
GTTGCAGCTTCAGTTTGCCCGAACTGGGTTCGGGCATATCGCTAGGGAGGTTAATTACTATTTTCAATAAACTCAATGCTCAAAAAATGTTTTGTCTCACTCCCATTCTACCGAAAAATCACCCCTTACACATTTTTTTGTAATAATGGATTTTTTTTTTACATATAATAATTAGTGATGAGCGGCATAGGCAACATTCGTATTCGGAAAATATTCGCATTCGGAAAATATTCGCATTCGGAAAATATTCTTCTTATTGCGAATATCGGCAGTTTGATGCAAATTTCGCGAATTTTATATATTCGCGAACATATGTTTAACTTGCATTGAGGGGCGTGTTTAAAAAAATTTTTTGGACGCCATCTAAGTGATTTTCGCGAATTTTCTAAAGTGCAGATTTTCGCAATATTCCGAATATTCGCATCACCCCAATATTGTATTTAAAAACTGTTGATGGTCGCAGGGAGTGTTGCTAAGCTCTTGTTGCAGCCTTCCCATTTGTCCAATTGCATTGAGAGGTGTGTGTAATGGAAAAAAAATACAGAATATCCGGAATTGCGAATATTCGGCAATATATTCACCATCTTCGCGAATTTCCGAATTGCCAATATTCGCGTTTAATATTCGGAATCCGAATATTCGTGATCATCACTAATAATAATATGGAAGGAGTCATTCTAGTTACCCCTTACTCGTTCCAAAACCATTAGTAAGTGTAAGTGTACTAATTAGTAAGTAATCTTATCTGTTTTAATTAAATAAATGATTAGAGGTAACATAGAATGAGTATTTGGGGTTGTATAAACCCCTTACTCCTTCCAAAATTATTAACCCCAGTGAAGCAATAAGCACTAAAAAGAAACACACATTTTTAAAATACATTAAACTGTAATTATTTACTTAACTGTAATTATTACATGAATTATCACAGGTAACTGCACAAACCAACAATAAAAAAACACCTACACACAATTACAGTTTTATATTTAATAATTATATCAATTATTACATAGCCGACAATTCAATATTTCAACAAAATCAATACAGTAAAAACATTACATATAAGCCACTTAACAGCTATTAACCTCCCTAGCGCACTGCTGAGGTCCAGATTTCTGTACGAAAAGTGCACCATAGACTTCAATGGTAAATTTTTCTTTATGTTGTAGGCTTGTAACTTCCCAAAATATGTCCGTACAAGGGTCTAATAGACATCCTGAATATAATAATGTTTGAAACAAACAATTACCGCATTTTTCGGACCATAAGACGCACTTTTTTTCCTCCTAGAGTGGGGGGAAAATCAGGGTGCGTCTTATGGTCTGAATGCAGAAGTACAGGGGCATTTTGTTACGGTACCGTGGTGTCCCCGCCGGTCCCCGTTCTCTGCCGCGAGCCGATCTCCATGCCATGTGTTCCACTTCCTCCTCTGTGAATGACTGAATGACGTGCAGCGTGCACTTGTGGCCGCCTACTAAGGCGGCGCCGATCGGCATCCATCAAATCTACTGACACGCCCCACAGCAGCAGCCAGATTGAATACCAGGTTTCAAGTAGCAGCCAGATTGAATACAGAGGAGGTTCCTCCTCTGTTGACTGACGTGCGGCACTTGTGGCCGCCCACTAAGGCAGCGCAGATCGGCATTCAATAAAATCTTCTGACACACCCCACAGCAGCAGCCAGATTGAATACCAGGTTCCTGGTAGCAGCCAGATTGAATACAGAGGAGGTTCCTATTCTGTTGACTGACGTGCGGCACTTGTGGCCGCCCACTAAGGCGGCGCAGATCGGCATTCAATAAAATCTTCTGACACGCCCCACAGCAGCAGCCAGATTGAATACCAGGCTAATACCACAGCGCTGCTGCGTGTTCCTCCTCTGTTGACTGACGTCCAGCGTGCGGCACTTGTGGCCGCCCACTAAGGCGGTGCCGATCGCAAATCATCGCAAACCCTTCTGACATGCCCCACAAGTGCTGCACGCTGGAAGTCAGGCAACAGAGGAGGAACACGCAGCAGCGCTGTGGTATTAACCCTTACAGTTACAGAATGTTGAATTCACGTGGGTGGGGGCCGGGGGAGCGCACATTTAATTGAGGGTGAGCATCCATCCCTCCTTCATTCACTTCATTTGATGTAGAGTGGGTCGCCATATAGTGCAGTAGCTATTCTATTACCAGGTACCAGTAGTACCGTACATTAAACGTAAAATGTGTAAAAAAGTAAAGAATACGGTATAAATGCTTACGCAGCTCACTTTTCTCCACCGCACACCGCAAGGAGAGACACACATCTCCTTTTGTTTTACCAAAACCATGTACCGTAATATATGAGGGATTTCTAGCCAATCTAGTCTGCCTGTATTTACGGTAGTCGCTTTATGTTAGGCGCCCATAAACCTTACAATCTTACCATACAATTTTTGTACAATCAACTTTCCTTCTACCAAAACCATATACGGTAATATGAGGACCTTTCTAATCCTTCCAATCACTATGTATTCTATCAAGGAGGCTACTATAATACATACGGTAGTTGTTGGTAGATCTAATGGAAATTGTATGGAGTGATCTACAGTAATGGTGTATGGGGGGCTTAAGGGTAGCCTATTTTGAAGTGGCACGAGACAAAATACAGTACCATACAATGTGCATGGTAATGTCTCTTACAACATTAAAGGACACATTACTGAGTTCTTTTATTTTATTTTCCTCAGAACATTCCCTAACAATACAAAATGTCAAAGCAGAAAAGAATGGCGTATAAAATTCCGTTTAAGCTGAAGGTAGTAAAATATGCGAAAGAACATGGAAACAGAGCAGCGGAGAGACATTTTGGACCACCTCCAACCAAAAAAATGATAAGAGAGTGGAGGAAACAAGAGGAGCAGCTGCAAAAACTGGATAAAGCGAAGCACACTTTACGTGTGCATGCTGCAAAATGGCCAGAGTTAGAGGTTGACATGAAAGAATGGATCACTCTTCACTGGAATATGGGTTTCTGAGTTTCTACAAAAATGATAATCTATGAAGCCAAACGCATTGCAGTAGAGAAAGGCATTCAGGATTTTATTGGCTCACCATCATGGTGCTACAGATTCATGAAGAGAAGCGGTTTTTCTATGCGCACCAAAACTAGAATTGCACAAAAAATGGCACAAGAATATGAATCGAAGATTGTGTCTTTTCATAAATTTGTGATTGATGTAAGGAACAAAAATAATTTACAGATGGACCAGATTGGGAATATGGATGAAGTCCCGTTAAACTTTGACGTGCCATCTAACAAGACTGTTGATCTAAAAGGTGCCAAAACAATAACTGTAAAAACATCAGGACATGAAAAAACACATTATACTGCTGTGCTGTCCTGCTTTGCTTTCCTGCACCAAATTGCCACCGATGTTGATTTTCAAAAGGAAAAACCTTCCAAAAGATGTTATTCCACGAGGCATTGTTGTGCATGTTCATGACAAAGGATGGATGGATGAAAATGGAATGAAAGTGTGGATTGAAAAAGTGTGGTCCAAACGTCCTGGAGGGCTTCTGAAAAAGCCTGCTTTACTGGTGCTTGACCAGTTCAGAGCACATATTAGTGAAACGGTGAAGAGTCATCTAGCTGTGATTCCTGGGGGGCTGACAAGCCAGTTGCAACCTCTTGATGTTTCAATAAACAAACCATTCAAAGTTTTTATGAGAGAAGAGTGGAACAAATGGATGGCTGCTGGGAATCATTATCTGACTGACTCCTACTGGACGAATGAAGAGGCCCACTATCACCCAAGTTTGTGAATGGGTTAAAATATGGCAGTCCAGTAAGGAGGAAACCGTCGTACGGTCACATTCAAAAAGATGTGGCATTAGCAATGCTTTGGATGAACTGAAGATATATCCTTTATGAAGGTAGTGAAACATGATGACTAGTGATAGTGAGGAAGTGATGACCGTATTTCTGACTCCACGCATGATTAGTTTTTCGGTTTCCATGAAACCTGGCAAAGTGCTAGTCCACATTTGTTATTGGTATTGATGATGGTTCTTAACCCGCGCTGAGTTTATGCCATTATGTTAATTTATTACAGTATTTTGTACTGTACTGTACTTTTCCTTTTTTTGCACTGTACAAAACAGTTTTTAATAATATTTTATCTACACTGGTACAATTGGGTTCAGAATATTTTGTTTCTTGTTTTCCGCTTCGTCGTTAAAAACCTGTGCTTCTTATGGTCCGGTGCGTCTTATGGTCCGAAAAATACGGTATGTAAAATAAAATAAAAACTTTTTTAATACAATTCATGAGAAAACATAAAAATTAGGGAACAAAGCTATGCTGCTATGTACTAAACATCACTACAATAAAGTCACTTGTGCCCCAGATGTGCTCATTTGCAGTTAACCCTCTCTAACCTGGTGTAATGGATGTGATGAAATCACACCAGGGAAGAGAGGGTTACTGCAAATGGGCACATCATAGAAAACTGCTTTCACGATATTTACTGTTCAAATC
Source organism: Ptychadena robeensis (assembly GCA_036250615.1). Classification (NCBI taxonomy): domain Eukaryota; kingdom Metazoa; phylum Chordata; class Amphibia; order Anura; family Ptychadenidae; genus Ptychadena; species Ptychadena robeensis. Next base: position 67,229,268 of record CM070034.1, on the reverse strand, counting down.
TCCCGCCGCCTCCCCGAGTGACGTCATCACGTCACTCGGAGGGGGGGGAGGAAGACACGAGCATCCGAAGAGGCATCGGGGACACGGGGACACCGGGACAGTGTGAGTATGCTCTCCCGGAGCCCCGATTTGTGCTGGACGGCATCATCTCGTCCAGTGTTATACTAGCAGCGCTGGACGAGATGATGCCGTCCTGACCGTTAGGGCGGTTAATAGAATGAGTATAAAGGTGGAAGTGACCCATACCTATTCCAAAATGAATCATCCCAAAACAATAAAACACAAAACATTAAATAAGTGCATAAACAAATAAATAGTGTACTTACAGAACTGTAATGCCCCCAATTCCGCATAGAAATTCAATCTTAATATAAATCCATTAATATGGATAAAAAAGAAAATAAAAAAAGCAAGAGAAAAACACAGAGAAAAAATTATAAATCCATCTTCACATCTTCACTCTGAATCCAAAGCTCTGCTGGGGATGTCCTTCCTGGTCACCCCCCAAAGCCAAAAGAAAAGGAAATTTTCCCATTCTACTGGTCATGTCCATTTAAATGTGTATGGGATATTTTGTAATGTTCACATTTTGCGTTAGGAATTGTTATATTATATGTATATGTATGGGAGTATTTCTAATTAAAAAAGTGTGTGTTTTATTTGTTAATAATTGTCAGCTGTTTTAGGGTAGGGGTTAAATGTTTGAGATTTGAGTAAGGGGTTAATATAACCCCTATAATTGGTCTATTTTAGATATCATAATTTATTTAATTATGACATATATACATTGTATTGTAATTTAATGTAAAAGTTTGCTGTTTTAGTTGTTTGAATTGTCGGGACTAATGACGAATCGGTTAATATGAACCCAATGCTCGACATGTTACCTGTAAATACCGTATTTTTTGGACCATAAGACGCACTTTTTCACCCCCAAAATGGGGGGGGGGGTGCCTGCGTCTTAATGTGCGCACCGGGAGGAGAGCTGAGGAGCAGAGCTGCGGCAGCTGTCATTTGCGATGTTCGGCTCTTCTATCTAAATGCCGCATCCCCTGCATCCCCACCAACGAGAACACAGAGGAGAGCTGTGTGCTGTGTTCAGTACGGCTATGGATGGCTCGGCCGGGGTGCAGGGGATGCCGAAATCCACAGAATACTGAACAGATCAGTGTAGTGTGACGTGTTGTGCTGAGAGTGTACTGCTGCTAGTGACACCTGTGGCTAAATTGAATATTGCATCCATTATATTAATTGCATTATCTCAATTGATGTGAAAACGTATTAAATCTTTTTTTTTCTGGATTTTCTGCCCTAAAAACTGGATGCGTCTTATGGTCCGGTGTGTCTTATAGTCCGAAAAATACGGTATTTATTTCATGATTACAGACAACATTATTTTAATGTATTTTAAAAGTGTTTTTTTTTTGTTCTTATTCCTACACTGGTGTTAATAGTTTTTGAACGAGTAAGGGGTAAATACAACTCCATTACTTCTTCCATGTTATTATCTGTAACCATGAAATGATTACAGGGGTGTCATAGTATGCAACATATTGCATAAATAATTAAGTGCCGCAAAGCCATGATGATGCATCTGTCAATGAACGTATCAGTGTACACATCAGCCAATATGCCTAAACAGGGCACGTTATCACAGCACTATGATTATGTAAAACGTGCGTGTGATGCCGATCGTGTGTAACAATAGTGGTATATTCCCCTTCCAATGCTTAGCTCTGCTTTCCTGATTCTTCTCTAAAACTGATTAATGAAGACTTTACCTGGACAAAAGACAATCTTTCATGTAGTCCACTTCCCCAATCTCCAATGTAGGATTGTGAAACAAATTAACAAAAAAGAATAAATGAGCTTCAGCTATTCCTGTTTGTTTTTCACAGATATATTTCTAATATTCAGTCTTTGCCATTTTGCCCCTAAACAACAGCTCTGACTAATTGTCATATTATCATTGAAGAGTGAATATTACTTTGATGTGCATAACCCCCCCTCCCCCCCAAACTCAATCTACTCTTCCCATCAGGCCTTTACAAAGGAGGGTACATACAGCATTAATTTACTGAAACTGCTTGACCAGACACCACACAAAATAATTCTTAATTCTGGTGATGGGTTACTTACTGTACTCGATATGGGGGAGGTAGTTCAGCCAATGACATAGACATAGTCTTTTAGAAGACCCTCCGCCACCTCATCAGGAGCATTCCCAGGTGTTGTAGGGAGGTCATACAGGCACATGGAGGCCACACACACTACTAAGCTTAATTTTGACTTGTTTTAAGGACATAACATCAAAGTTGGATCAGCCTGTAGTGTTTTTTTCCACTTTAATTTTGAGTGTGACTCCAAATCCAGACCATCATGGGTTGATAAATTGAATTTCTATGGATCATTTTTGTGTGATTTTGTTGTCAGCACATTCAACTACATAAATAACAAAGTATCTAGGATGTCTTATTTTTGTGTTCCCTTTATTTTTTGAGCAGTGTTTCTTAACACATACCTTTAATTACAACATTCCATAATACATTTTTTCTCTTACATTCGCTTAATAATGCACCAAACTAACTACTGTCTGTATGTACCCAAAAGCTGTATGGTTAATAATAAATGCCCATTGGGTGGGCACTAGTGCTATAAGAGATCTACCTGACAGCATCTGATAATAAATGTACAATACTTTAACAGCAATAATAATTAAACAGGGTCACTAACTAAAACACATGCTTTGGGTTGACATCCCTTGCAGTTATTACTAAAGAATAAGATCTAATAAAACATTTAAATAAATAAAATAAAAAGTAACTTCTGAATACCTTGTCAGACTATTTATCAATACAATTTACCTATTCATTGATTGTATGCAAACACCAATATAACACAATAATTTTATAAGTGAAGAAATAAGAGAACATTTAGATCGAGTTCATTCCTGAATATTAGTTACTGTACATCAAGTTTAACACAGAGCATTATATTTCAAAGTTTTTGGCCTTTTAATTTAATTCTATTCCTTAAATAGTTGGAGTTCTATTGTTGCAGGTTTGCAAAGTGCATGTGAGGGTTAAGTACAGGAACCATTCAAATGGTCACAGTGAACTGCAGGGGGACAAGAGGAGCAGCAGCTTTAAAGTAATTGACTAATGCAGTAAGGATATTAAAGTCATTTAGTGCCAAAAGGGAACACACTGATCCCTGACCCTGAGCCACTTTGGAGTAATCTAGTATTCAATCCAGCGTGTAATGACTGCCAGACCTGTCAATCCAACAAGCTCTCCAGTCAAATGCCTTTGGCTACTATTGGCTTGTGGAAAAAAAGGACAAAAAATGTGAGGAAATGCTGTTCATTTCAGGTTCGATGAGATAATGTCATTGCTCTAATGCACTCTGTAATGTCCATGCATAGCTTAATCTATTTAGACCTATGTCACAAGTGCCCTATTCCCAAGAGGTCTTCGCTTGTTTTTCTTTTACTACAGTAGCTTAACTAAGTTTCAAAAGTGAAATGAACACATTCAATATAGTAAACTCTTTCTATGAATTTTAACAAGGAGAGAAAAGGTCAATGCTTGCCATTCTGCTGCACAGATTGAAAAAATAAATGTTTGTAACATAGTACTTACATTGTTTTTTTTTCAACAGATTAGGTTTAATATAAATTGGATTTTCTGGTTTCCTAGTTAATTGGTAAATGAAAGTAGGTGTTTTAAAAGTATATATATATATATATATTAATTTTTTTTCCTTTTAATTATAGGACCAAAAATGTGACATTCCAACATATGTTTAATTATGTATTTATTATGATTTAATTAGTAATAAGAATAAAATAATAATAATAAGTATGTACTAGGTCTTTAACAGAATCTCTGTTAAAAGTTTCTGTAAAATTTAAGCATTTATGTAATTTGGAGCTTGGATCATCAAATCAATACACATGACTTTTTGTAAGCAAAAAAAGTTTTTTGTTGCTAAAAAAATGTATTTAAACAAAATAGCCCATTGATCAGTAGTGATGGCCGAACTTTGGCCAGGTCCGTCCGCGAACGGGCAAGTCCTGTTCCTGCCTGTTCACGGGCAGATTCAAATTCGCAGGGAATTTGATGTGACATCACGCATAGTTCCTGGTTGCTTAGCCGGATGTGACGTCACGTCCGGGTTTACAAGCTGGCTGCTCACTAGAAGACCGGCTTTATGCCCGGTCTTCTAGTGAACAGATTCTTCCCCCGGCGGGATCTCGCTGCTCCTGACCCCACTGGAGGAAGAAAAGAGACATCCTTCTTGCCGGCGAACAGGGCAGGTCGAACACTTGTACTGCTCCCCAGCTAGAAGGAGGGCGAACATGCATGTTCGCGGCCGAACTGTCAGCCTTGCAGGCAGTTCGGCCATCGCTTTTGATCAGCTACATGGACTGCAAATGGGCAATGCTTTATTAATAATATAACAACTAATGTATTCATTAATGTATACATTCACTGCTACGGGAGAGCTAATTACCAAAATGTTGTCACATGTAGCATTTTGCTATTGCTATTATAGACCACATGTTAAATGTTTGACAGAGAATATGGTAGGAAGCTATCTTCAATGTTTATGACAAGGGTGTATACTTTGTGATTTGTAAACTGTAGGTTTTTAAATTAGGCTCAGGCTGCATAACTACACAAAAGTGGAAAGGCCCATACCTCTCTGAGCTCAAAAGAAGTAAACCCTATGACACAATAAAGAAAAGGATAGTCAGTGATAGAGGCAGGTATAGAGGGAAATGCCCTCCCTTTTAAAAAAATTTTTGTTTTACTGTCAATAAGCCCATCAAAGAGCCTGTTAGGTGCATGAGCACATTTTGGAGATTGATGAGATCTTGCAGGAAAACTTCCCAAGTTTTTGTATTTCTACTTATAAGATCTACCACACTAAACATTCTCCAGAATTTTTCCAGGATGCAGGCATCTCCTTGGCAGTATGGAAGACAATCCTCTCAAGCAGGCATGATTGGATAAGAGCCTTAAGAAGAAAAAACAAACAAATAAAATTAACCATGTTTGATACATTTCACATTGATCCATAGTTAAAACATACTGTGCCAAAGAATCTCATTCTAGGCTTAAAATTAAAGTTGACCAAATTAATTAATAATGACAATGAGAAGGCACTCAAGGTCTAAACCTCAAGCTTAATTTGTACTAGGTATTACCATATATTACTACTACTATTACCATGGCGTGATGCAGAGCTGAAGATTGCAAAACAAAAAAACTCTTAAATAGTGGCACCGCACTAAAAAATTTAGCAAAACTAAAAAGAAAGATGTATCACCAAACATAAGCATCAACATTTTGGCTAATAAGAAAGATAAAAAGAAACTACTTTTTTTATTTTAATCAATAATATTTATTTATTGATACTGATGGTAATATTCTAAGTATTAATATAATATATTAATATAAAATACTAGACTAATAAGTATTAATAAGTATTAATATACTAATATTAATATATTAATATTAATATACTAATATAAAATATTAGTAGTAGTACACAGTGTATAGGAAAGTGTTTTGATATGTTCAAAGTCATTTGTAAGAATATTCCTTCTAGAAATTAGTGTATTTTTTAAAAAAAAAGACTTTATAATGCTGATTGCAAAGCTTTCTATATGTTCCAGTCTTTGTTAGCATTAAAAATAACGTTTTGTAGTTCAATTGCTCTATTATTATCATTAGAAAGATAAACTAGGCACAATGTACTAATGTCAATTACTCTATAAAATGATGCTTAAGACATACCGTGAAAGGTTATATTTTACGCTTTACAGTGATCCTTTCTAAAAGGAAGTAAGATTTGACTAAAGTGCAATTACCATTATAATTTCCTTTGAATAATGTCTCTACAAAGAATACACATTGAAATGTAGGAAATAAAGCAGTTACATCATCTGGTTCATTGGCAGATTTTGAAATTCTCCTAAACGTAAGACAGCATGGGTATACCCAATATATCAAAACAGCCACATTAGGTTTTGTGATATACATCATAATATAAATAGCACTATTACAGCACAATGTCGAAACCATTAAATCATTCTAAATCATTGTTACATTCCATTAGTGTCAGTGGTGAAACCACATAATAGACTTTACTGTAAACTTCACCTTGGTAGGCCATTGTCTCTAATAACCATTTCTCTGTGAAGTGGTATCACATTTTGGAAATCTAGTCAGACAGTAAGGAATATTTTTTTCTCCTACTGGATGGTTTAAGGCAAGTCAAATGATGTTCTTACAAAAGGTCTAGTTAAAAGAATTTTTTGTAGTATTTGTAGTAAGTATTAGTATGTAGTAGTTTTCTTAATTTTTTTGTTTTTTGTATTCAGTAACATTTTAAGGGTTTTCAGACATACAAAAAAGATTGCATTTGGCAAAAAAACATCAACAAAGGACAGTAAAACAAAAAAACAATACATACACAATGCATAATGCAACATACATATTAAATTAGTCGAAAATTACTGTAAATTTAAGTTCCAGATTCAGTTTGCAGGTTGGTAGAGGAATACTGGATCCAAGGGGACCAAATGTTTTCAAATAATTCCACCTTTTTATCTTAGCTTGCTGAGAGGCATTCGTGTGTCATAATCCATGTCAGTTTAGATTTAACCAGCTCAATGCATATAAGGTTTTTTATGACCATGCAATGGCAATATGGGCCATTCGTAACACATAAGTATTGAATCAGGCTTATGTCCTGGGGATATTGTCTGGGTGCCACCCCAATAGCGCCTCCATAGGACATCTTTTGAGGTTAATCTAAGTCAGGCTATAAATAAAGTTATACAGGCATATCCAGAACCTCTTTACCTTAGGACATGGTGCGTATCTTAGGACATCCCAAACATGGTGCATATCCCCAATGTGACCACAGTGCCTAAAGCAATTAGGTGAGGCTTCTGGGGTGAAGGAGGCAAAGCAAGCATGTATCAGGTACCATCTCCACAATACTTTAATTTGCCTTAATAATGGAGGTGTTACAGAAGGATTTGGAGGCCTCTAGAACCAGCTTTTGCCACTGCCCAAATCCCAAATAGGTCCAGATCCGCCTCCCACTGGTGCATGTAGGGCAATTCTTAGTTTGATTGTAATTGATAAGATAAACCTTTATGAAAGGGACACAGATCTCCACCTGGTGGCTTTACTGCACCCTTCAGTAAACAGCTGTGTAAGGATTTCAGTGGTATAGTTTACATTGGAGACAGCCAAAACAAAGTGAATTGTGCTTTTTCTGTATAGTGTATGTACATTTATAGTTGTTCTACACATACCCTATAGTTTTTTCTTTATTTGGAAATATAAAAAGTTTATAAAAGGTTTTTTTCTAATCAGGTATACAAGAATTATAGCACATTGATAAAGTCAGATGGTAAAGTAACCTGTTAATTATCATATTTTACCATGTTTTCTCAATTTAGTGTGCTAAAAACCACACAGATCAATAGCTCAAGCATAATTGGTGTAATTAAGATGGTTGTTCATTAGCATTCAGTGAATTTTGTGATTCCGCTTAGACATTGTTACACATCTTTGGGACTTCCTGTATAGAGGCTTTCCTCTTTTGTTAATAAAATGGGATGCTTTTAGACTTCTACTGCTCCTGGGGTACCTTGTCACCAATCCCAAAAATATTAGCTATAAGCCAAAATTTTAAAGTAAACACGCAGAAAAAGGTACATAGTCCATAACATTGTATGAAACATATCAACATAACAATTAACAGTGGCTACCAATTAAACAGACAAAGAGAATAATATCTCACGTAACATATGAGGATATTTATATATCAGAAAAAAAACAGGGTAAAAAAAAGGGAGTGAACTCTCAAGAAGGTGGATGTACACTCAATATGTAAAAATAGCATATGTAAAATTTAAGTTTGACCTCTGAGCTGGTATGATGATGGCTTAGGGTTCCACGATCCTAAAATAATATACTTACCTGCTGTTCTGTGGAATTGTTCAGCGATTCTATCTTTATTTGCCATGCTTCCTGGGGAGCAATATCGCAGGTGGTTCAATGGTTTTCTATGGGAATTTTCCTCAATGTACTTTCATTGAAGTGCAGAGATCACAGAATCACCCAACAAACACTTCACATCAGCAAACAGGTCAGGGCCAGGAAGTGAGGGAGGGCTGCGGGGATCGTCTTAAATCACTCATTACATGTGAGGTTTTTTATGCATTCCTCCCTATTATCGACACTTCTAGTGCCATTCATGTGTAGATCATTTTCTGGTAGAAGAGCCGCTTTAGGGAGAGTCAACATTCTAATTCCTACACTATCACTATGAGATATTGTAAAATTAGGTTAATGATTCGAGATAGGTAAGTAGATACCACCTGAGAATATACAGAGTTGAGTTCACTCTAGTGATCTCTGAGAAACAAAAAATTAAGAGATAATATAGAACAGGTGCAGCTGACATAAATTAAAACAAAAGAGGAACACCAGGGGCAGTAAGAAAATAAAGGGAAAGTGAAGACACAAAGAGTTAGTGAGGGGAGAAGGGGCAATAGGGGGAAAGCAGAGGGAGAATAAAAGAGAAAGAGAAAGTGGAGTTTGACCATTTATCCATCAAGCATGCAAACAATAGAAGGCAAGTTGATGGCCAGGATGAGGCCCCCTAGAATGGTGCTGTAAGAGAGATTTAATAGTTTTAAATAATTGGAAAACATGTATAATAAAGTTGTTTCTTCATTTCTAATCTTGTCTCCTACCTCCGGCATATAATTTCTGGCCACAAAAAATCCAGAGGCTAGCCACCTCTTGGTATGTTAACCCTTTCCAAGGTTAACTTTTCCCCTTTGTATGTATTGATGTGATGGGGACAGTGGCAATCATTGCTCTACTGTTAGTATTGTATTTGTAGTTCTGCCCAGATCTATTTTATGAATGTTTAACCCCCCTAGCGCACTGCTGAGGTTCAGATTTCTGTACCAAAAGCGTACCATAGACTTCAATGGTAAATTTTTCTTTATGTTGTAGGCTTGTAAATTCCCAAAATCTATCCATACAAGGGTCTAATAGACATTCTGAATATAATAATGTTTGATACAAACAATTATGTAAAAAAAAAATAGTTTGTAATAAAATTAATGAAAAAACACAAAAATCAGGGCACAAAGCTATGCTGCTATGTACTACACATCGCCCACATAAAGTCTCTGGTGCCCCAGATGTGCCCATTTGCAGTTAACCCTCTCT
>CM070034.1:67200728-67216324 GCA_036250615.1 Ptychadena robeensis | reverse complement strand
CTGCCCTAGCTAATGGTTCCCTATAGCAGCAGCAGCAGCAGCAGCTCTCTTTCCTAACTCACTTCTTCAGCAGAATGTGTAATGGCGTCCTGTACTTGATATGTTATAGGGGGTGTGTGAGATGGGGGGTGCTCATTGGCTGGATTATGTCTGCTGACTCACAGGGGTCAAAGTTTCTGCAATGTTAAAAGATAGGGGGCGAACCGAACTTGCCATATGTTCGCGAACATGGGCGAACATGCGATGTTCGCCGCGAATAGTTCTCCGGCGAACAGTTCGGGCCATCACTATTGTCCTCTTGCTGGCTCTTGTTTAATTTGTGGTCTTCCCTGTTATTTCTAGATCATGGCATCCACCTAATGCTCTTGGCTCCTGTCTCTTCTGTATTCCCTGGGTCTTGATCGTGGTTTTCAAGACTATTCTCTTCTTTACTGTGTCCAGGAACATAAGTACCTGCCTATTGACTGTACAGGTGATCTGTTCATACCTATGGTCAGTTACATACATTCTGATTGACCTTTACGCCCTTAAATGTTCACTTGAGAGGTAGGGATTGTGTATGAGTGATCTTTAAATTCCTGTATTTTCTTCCCAATTTATGATTTCCTGTTATCCTGCTTTCAAATTTTGCCATGGCTCTGTGTGTGATTTTGATTTAAACGTTGCTTAACAGAACCTTGATAGCTAACCTTGCAAGCAGTCTTTGTTCCTTGACCTTGTCTTTGTTATTTACTACTACAGCTCTACTGCTTCTGCTTGGATGACCTTACAAATGGCAAGAACTCTGGATACTCCACTCAACTACTGCATGGTCACATGTAGTACATGTTGGTCGAAGACCTCTACCTGCTAATTGTGAAATGAAAACCCAACAACACCACTGACTGATGGGGTAAATACTGATCTCTCTCTTCATAGCTAAGTACTAGTGTTAAATTGACAGAACAGTGCACTGTAGCGACAGACCTCATCTTCATAGTAATGCAGGGGACCACATGATGCAAATTTTAAAAACCCCAATCAAATATTAATCAATATTTCAAAGAAAACACTTTTCAGGATTATCCAATATGTTATTTTTATATTGTGCAATATCTGCCTAGAATACTACCTAGAATTATGCAATATCTGCCTAGTGTTCCTGACGGCACCGTCTCGTCCAGCGCTGTCCTGTCAGTACTGCTCTGTACGAGATGGTGCCGTCCGGCAAAGATTGGAGCCCCGGCAGAGCATACTTACAGTTTTACGCTGTCCCTGTGGCTCCGATCATCTGAACTGGCTTCTGCACTGAAGCAGATGTCTCCCCACCCCCAGTGATGTGATGAGATTTTATCATTCAGATCATTTCTTTTATTCATTTTTTTCACATAATTGTGTGTTTCAAACATTATTCAGGATGTCTACTAGACCCTTGTACGGATATATTTTTGGAAAATACAGGCCTACAACATTAAAAAAAAATCCATATAAGTCTATGGTGCGTTTTTGGTACAGAAATCTGGACCTTGCATGAGCGCTAGGGAGGTTAAATACCAAGAGGCAGCAAGTGATCTGGTTTTAATGGTGAACCTTTACTAGCTAATCAGCCCTATAAGAGGATGAATTGAGTTTTTTTTGTTTTGATAAGTTCACTCACCTTAAAAACATGGTTATAGAAACTTTCATGTCAGTATTTATATCTAAAATGATCTTCTGATTTGTAGAGTTCTTTGCAAAATTCAGATATATAACAATTGATTATGCAACAAAGATAGCGATATGGATTTAATAAAACATAATTTGAATTCCACATTTTACACTTAAAATTTCTACGATAGAAAAAATGTAATTATGAGAAATAAAATAAGGATTTTCTTCGTTACAATGTCTGACTCTTCACTGATTGCAGTAAATTATAAATTATGCAGTCAATGTAGGCCAACAAAAGAAGACATCTTTAGATCTCAGTCAAAGGTAATTACTTAAGTCGGCTGAATGTTCCCTTTTCATAGAGTGTGATCTCTTTTTGACAGCTCACACTGACAGATGACCTTCTCAGCAACATTCTTATCCTCTGGATCATGAACAGTGTGCTTCTCTCACTGAATATCTCTATATATTTGTGACACTAAGCTTTCAAATACAGCTATTGACAAATCAGAACATCAGTCTAAGTACTGGTCTTCCTATCACTCACAATAAAGTAGCTATCACTTGTGGTGTTGTAGAGCAAGCACATCTCTGAAAAATGAGTTCTCAGCAAGTGCTAATTTGACACAGCTCGCTTGGCTTCCCATAATTGCTCTGTCATTGTCAGTTGGCAGTTCGGGCTCATTCCTGGAAGCTGTGCCGTACAATTGGACACAATTACTCCCATTTACCACCACCATTATGGCACTGATGTTGCCCAGTCCGCATATTGATATGCCTCATTAAACCTTGGTGCAGGCTATTAATGAACATTGTTAGCATTTCTCTTAAACTCTTTTGCCTCTAATAAACAGTCAGTGTTCCATGAAGGAGTATTGCCATCTTTCTGATATGCTATTTATTATCGTACGGGGGAAAGGCTCCCTGCAATAGAAACTACACAGATGCTGCGAGAAAAATATATGGGTAGGTCAGTAAAAAATAGCAGTGATCAGTGGAACTATTTCCAGCAGGGACATCCCACCATTAACCAAATGACCTTTTCTATCCACAAAATGACAGAAAGGATAAACATGATAACCTCACGGTAACCTAATCACAGCATGCTTCTCAAGGTTTATAAGCTCCAATACATCTCCTTAACCCTCTCCTACCCCCAGGTGGTGCTACATGATACACAAAAAATGATTTAGCCCTGGGTCCTCAATCCATCATGTCCAGCTTATTTCAGTGTGCATTTATATTCAGAGATAATTATGTGTTGATCAGAGAAGTCAGCCGCTGTCACCCATGTAGCAAGCACACACGCAGTGTGACATAGGTGGTAACGATTGCATATTCTTGAGCTGTCATGACAGGGACAAGGGTTTTATTATGTGTCAGTATTCCTGTTAGAAAAAAATTATCATTTTGCACACAATAGCAGTAATGAACCCAAGAATTCTTTATTAAACCTTATTTTTATGTCTTCCCTTTGACCTAATAGTTTATGTTGTTTCTTGTATGTATTACCTAAAGTAATGGGGGAACCTTGTCATTGCAAACAAAATTGGGTATGCTTTACTTTTCTAATAAATAAGTAAGTTTTCTTTAACTTTAATTTAAAAAGGACATAGAGAACAAATTATTTTTGCATCTTGATGCAACATACTCATAGCAGCTTTTTCGCATAGCACCTATTTAGCTAAATAGGCATTTATTAGTGACCAGTATTAAGACATTTTACACACTCTTCATCAGAAATGATGTGTTTCTTAATGTTTCTGAGATTAAAACCAGGATGAAACAAAACTTTTACTTTGCACATATTTGGTTCTGAAACATGGTGTAATAATTTCATTGCAATAGTATAAAGGTGAACAAAAGCAGACCCTACATTTTTTTCTTCTGCTCATTGATCCGCAATGTCTTTTGAAAATATATCTAAAACATGGCTAACAAGTATGGATCAAATTCGACCAACAATCAAAAAGCATTTAGCAAACAGTCATGTGTCCTGTTAATACCACTGTTTTGAAGTTTGAAACTCAACTAAGTTTAGCAGAACTTGCACTCTAAATATTCAATTTCTTTTCCAGTCATCACAGTGCTTGTTCTGGATAGCAGCCTCTTGTTAAAGTGCAAATACAGCAAAATGTAGTTATTGTTTCTTTGAGATAGCGTATGGAGGGTAAAGCTCTATAAAGTTAGTTTCGGCTGACTTAAAAAGAAATAAGAGGAATTCTCTCCATTGTGAAAACAATTCCTAGTACAACAGAGATGGTCGATTTTTTGGACTAGCTGACTTTGTGAGCTCATTACAAAGCCTTGGAAAATGGTTTTGCACTAGTACATGTAATTTTTGGATTAATTAAGTTCAAAGTCGAAATTTCCACTTTCGATTTCCATTTTGAACTTCATTAATGCAAAAACTATTTGTATTTACTTTGTGTTACTTCTTTAGTATACCCCCAACCCTTCTCTACATCTTAAGCAAGTTTTGTGATGATACCATGTTCAGGGGCTTTGCAATTAACTCGAAATCGTCGAAATGGTCAAATTGTTAAAATTTTTTGCCTTCATCTAAAAGTTGTTCATTTAACAACTTGAGATGGTTTAGGGGAAAAAAATCGACCATCTCTAGTTGTTAAATGAATAGTTGTCTTGTTTCCTTAACCCTTTCCTCACCTTGTACCCATGACAACTTTACATTTAAAATTTCACATCTTTTTTTGTTATTGTAACAATGAATTCCAAAACACATTGTTTTGGCAGGAGGTGATTCCCAATAGAGATAGCAATAAAAGCTTGCCAACTAACGCCTTCACTCTTTTTTGAAAACAGGTGCCTTTACACTATATACAGTTTAGATAACGTGAGGTGTTACCCCAGGTAAATGTAGGACCTGTTGTGCAGGAGGGTTTCACTGGGGGGAGCTCAAGGGCAGAGTTAATGAAAGGAGGAGAAACAGGAAGTGAGAAGTCTTTTTCCAGAGAAAGGTGAAAGGGAGACTTGGTCTCTGAGTAGGGGTGTGTGGAATCTGGGCCTTGTGAGGAGGGTGAGCAGAGCATACAGGTGGCTCCTAGGCCAAAAAACCTGCATCCTCGCAGCTATCCCTTGTTTTGGGTCAGTCCAGGTGTCATCGCGCCCCAGCCAATGTCTACTTACACAGCCGCCTTGATCGGACCCTGGCTTCAGGTGACTGCCGCGCAGTTCCTAGCAGTGAGTGTAGGACGACCCAGCCACCCGAACAGCCAGGGTGAGCAGACATTACCCTGCAGAGACTGTTGTCGCGACCTGCAAGGACTGTCTACTGCCATTAAAATTACCCCAGTTACCCAGTTGTATTCGGAATTAAGCTTAGTAAATCGCAAAATCAGTGTGTGTTTTCTCTTTTCACTACCATTGGGCCTGCTTCCTTACAATAACCATGCAAACCATATTACCATATAGTAAGTAAAGACATGTTTCATACCAAAAACTAATGCTCACCATACACTCTGAGATAAAAATTAGGATCCATTAAAACAGACCAATGTATCCCGACGGCGGTATTGTTTGGATCGTAAATTTCGGCACAAAAACGCTACCGCATTAAAATCCAATTACGTCGTAATTTTTTTTTTTTACAAGGATGTCATCGAAATAAATCGAAATAATTGCAGTTTATATCGGCCATTGTGATGTATTTTTTTTTTAAAGGGGAGGAAGTGATGTAGGGGGTATTGTACAAAAGCGTAGTGGATACAGTTAAATTAGGCGTAGCAGTGCATTGTATGTATATACTATAGAGGAAGAGTATATGTATATACGAGAGATATATGATATCTATATATATATATATATATATAAACAGATACATCTTCTATAATATACATACTTCTCTATATATATATATATATATATATAACATCTCTATATATATGCTATATATATAGCAATAGTATAAGTGTTGTACCGTGTTGTTAGCCATCGAATATACATATACACAATATAATCTCAATATATATAATATTATATGTATATATATATATCATATACCACACAGACGCCAGCAAAAAAATGAAGAGAAGAGAGAGAGAGAAGAGCGCGCGAGAGAGAGCGATCCTGAGAGTAGAGACAGCGCGCGCGAGGAGAGAGGAGAAGAGAGCGGGAGAGAGAGAGAGAGCACAGGGTAGAGAGGGGTATATAAGAGAGAGAGTATATAGATATACACATTTCTATATATATGTATATATAGAGAGAGTATATATATATATATATATATGGACACATTATCCATCTATATTATTAATATATATATATATAATATATATATATATATAAATATACAGAAATAAATTACTCAATATAAATATCGTAAAAAAGTCTAAATTACGATCTATAATCCTAAAAATAAACAATAAAACCTTCTTTCTCTGGTGTGTTCACGTTTGTACATTTATTAATATACACCACATATAAATACTGAAAAGATTGCTACGACATTCTGAACATGATGTTAGGCCACCATGTCAGTTTGTCAGAAACCTTGCCAGTGCCCGAAGTTTTAAATATGCTAATGTTCCGCATGGCAGTAATTGTTGCTACACACTATGACCAAAACACTATGAGGTTTCCCGATGTTGCCAGACCAATTTAAAATGTTTGAACATGTCCAATAAATTAAGATCGGAAAAAAACGGAAATACGATCGTAATATATCGGTTTGTACCATGTGTGACATGCAAGGAATTTCAGGGCGATTAAAATATTGGTCGGTTTTAATGGATCCTAATTTTTATCTCAGAGTGTATGGCCTGCTTAAATTAGGGGGCTACCTTAATTTTATTGTAAAACAAGTTTTGTAGAGTGTGAATTGCAATCATTGACCAAAGACCAACCATTCTTCTATAGTAATAGGTGGTTGTAATATCACAAGAAAGTATGCCTTAGTGTAAGTGTTCCTGCAGCAGATGAGCATTGTATTGAATGGGACAGTGTCTACTTCACATTCTTTGTAATGCTAATTAATAGAGGACTCTCTAGCCAATGTGAGGGGAACATGCCCTAAGCCGAACACAAACGAGCCAGAAGTCGCAGCTTTATTTATGTAGTCTGTTTGACAACTGCCATCCAAGTGGAGTTGCTGCAGTTCCAGGGTGGCTGCCCACTGTAAGTCATCCTAGGACCGCAGCTCCTCTGCTTACACATGTGTGGGCCATTAGAGGTAGTGGCAGTTTATAAATACTGCCCTCATGTAATACTTATTGCCAATCTCTCCAAAAAATGCAAAATCTCATGTTTCCCAGGCAACCTAGTTTTCAGGTGGTCGGTTGTTGAAAGCGACATATTTTCAACACCTTCGCTTGAATGCAGCCTTACTGTCTGCTGTCTAGTTCAGGAGTGGACATTTTTTGACTCGTGGGCTACATAGGGTTCTTAAATTTGACAGAGGGGCTAGACCAAGAGCCTATAATGGCCAGGCATAGATGTCCCAAGTCTGCTCATCCCCAGTGTCATTGATGAATCTGGGTGTTTAAAGCACTCATTGTGTGCCCAAGCTTTTTCCTAACATCAGTCATCTAAGTAGACCATAAATAGACATAAATGTAATAACAAATGAGAGTGCTTATGCATTGCATATATAGTAAGCACTATGATGATACAATGGAGCTAACAAAGTGTTAATAATGAAGGCTTTTATCTTGATTTCCCATAAAAAAGATAATAAACTAGATATGGCCAACTTTAGGGGTCACAGATGAGCTAGGTGAAGCCCAAAGTAGGAAGGTGTATGACTGGAAGGTAGCATATTAAAATCTTGTAGAAGTTATTGGTAGGCTTACTTTTACTTTGTTTAGTAAAAAATGTATATGGGGGGACCACTGGTAGCCAGATTCACCACATCCAATATTACAATGTGAATTTGAAGAGGGGAGGGGGTAACTAACCCTCAGGGGTGGCCGGCCCCAACAGACTTTAAAGTTGAATATGTTGAAAGTAGTTCCAGTCAAGGGATTGACTTTTACACTTTATTCGTACAGCTTAACACGACAGAATATTGTTACCCTTCAGTTACATAGCATTGAAGAGTGGCGGGAAGCTGGCAATATAAAAGAATGACCCTAGACAACAGGACTAACAGCACCAAACTATGGACATGACTGAAGATTCCCAAAAGACCTGACAACAACTGGTACATGGTGGACAGGATTTGAACCTCTATGACCGAATTGCGCAAGGTAGGACCAGATAGCAGATAGTGGATCTCTTTAACAACTAAGACATGGGCAAATAGAAAGTATCTTGTTGTTTACCCCCCAATATGACGGCGGGACTGCATATTTTGACAATTTTGGACCTGACACACAAAGGCAACTAGACAGAAAGACATCTCCCTTGCTTGACCTAACAAGGTGGGTGATAGAAGGTAATATTGTTTCATTGAAATGCTAACTATCAATGTACCTTGCACTATTCAAAATCTGTTAAGTGTCCATGATGGTCCTTCCCGGACATCTTATATTTAGTCCATACTTGCACTGGTGAAATACTGAATATATATATATATATATACATATACCAGCAATGACATGTTTTATAACATATGTATGATTGCCCTTCCCCCCACGATAGTGCTCTCTTGGTGGAGCCACACCCCAGGTGCTAGAGACTCATTGATATAAAGATATAATTGGAGAACCCAATGGGGGTATACTACCTTTAGGTATTGTGCCACGCCCCTTAATTATAATAAGAAAAGAGAGGTAAAGGTTGGCTGAGACCATCCAGTAGAGCAGTGTTGGTATGGAATCAGGTAACCGGGGCTTTATGGGCACTTCGAATATGATTCAAATCAGATTTTGATTAAAAGAACATTTTATTTAGAATTACATGATTAAAAGAATTTTTTACATAAATCACACAGCATGATGTAGTTAATAAAAGACATAGGTCAAGATCAACAATAATTAATCAAGATGATACATAGTTACAGCACTCCTATGGCGATAAACGCCAGTCCGACGCGTTTCCCCCCTCTTTCATTGAGGGGCTTCCTCAGGGAGGAGTGGAGTCTTTATATCACAATCTTTTATTGGAGCGATGATTCGATCAAGTGATGCCTTTTCAGGTATTTATTCTTGTCTACAGCCGAACTTTCTGGTTAGTAAGGACCTTGTCACTGTGCACATTGATGTGTTCAAGCCAGGTAGGTAATGAAAGAGGATAGGTAAGTCCTTTAGTGCAGCGTGAGCCGTCACTGTTGATACGCGTTTGAGGAACAAGTCCTAGTAGTATTTATATCTCATCGTTGTAGTTATTAGCCTCGTGTGTAGCCTTGTAGTCCTGAGTAGCGCCGATCAACCTACTCAGGACTACAAGGCTACACACGAGGCTGTGCATGACTAAAAATGACTTAAAAAGCGTGAGATAGACAGTACGGAACTATGTGTTCCTCGATATGGAGCACTATTCGCGATAAGACATATAAAATTACAGTAACAAGAAATAAAATAGTAGAAAAATGTATGTTTTTATTGATTGTAATATATTGTAACTTTTTATTGTAACTAATAACTGAGCGAAGGTACAATCCATGTTTTTACTGAATACTGTAAGATACTGATATATTGACATCTTGATGGTTTCCAGCGACAATCTCCAAAGATCCCTGATGAAGTCCCAATAAAGGGGACGAAACGCGTAGGAACGTATTGGAGCATGACTATATAGGACTTTTCACCCTGAATCATCAAGATGTTGGATGAATTTTAATAGTGTGTATTGTATCAATGTATGGAGGACCAAACGCTCTTCAATGCTATGTAAGGGTAAAAATATTGAATTGTGGATCATGGTATCCTGGAATACTAATGTTGTGTATTCTGTTGTGTTAAGCTGTACGAATAAAGTGTAAAACGTCAGTCCCTTGACTGGAACTCCTTTCAACATATTCCCCAAGTCCGTTGGGGCCGCCACCCCTCAGGGTTAGTTTACACCTCCCCCCTTCAAATTCACATTACTACGTGTTTAGTTCATTCTTACTTAAAACTAATCAACTACAACCTAAAAATTACACTTCACAAACTTCAATTTTTTGTTTATTACACATTGGGCAATGTATGTTAACACATATTCACCAAGTGTACGTTCTATCCAATGGTTAATTTACAATAAAATGCTAACATAAAAAATGCTAAACAACATACATGAATAGGTTTGAATGAGGCCTCAGAGAAAATTGAGTTTCCACATATGTCACACCTTTTCTAATCTGACAGGTGCATCTAGGTAACATTATAATAAGAAGAAATGTCACCTACTGTGTATGGCTACAACCAGCAGCTAGGCTATAAATAGACATGAGGTTTGTATCTGCCATGATCGTAGATTTGGGGTTAGTCTGTCAGAGTTGTGTAGAGTTGTCATTTGTATTACCCAGCTGCTGCAATGTTTGCAAGAAAAACAATATACAAATGAGTGAGCAAACTCTAAAAATAATAGCATGATATATGAATAACATGTCAACATCTCATGCAAGGACTTAACCTGGGCACACACAGTTTGATTTTTCCATTTGATAGACTTAAAAAACGATCGTTCTAAAATCAATTTCATTTTAGTTGAATTAATTGACCAAAAGTGATCTAAATGGAACAAATTAAGAAGACCGAGCAGTGATCGGGCGTGTTGGTAAATTTCAATTTATTGTACAAGTATCTGATGGGTTTTCTTGGTATTTCGATTGATTTGTATTTCACTGTACTATGGAACAGAACTAAGGAAAGAAATTGATCAGTTGTAAATCGATCACATTATATTTTCCAAAACGATCATTTTTTAAGTAGATCACACGTAAAATCGAGCCGTTTATGTCCAGCTGCAAATGACGCTGCAAATGACAAACCCAATTACCCAAGGGCTGAAAATGACAAACCTGTGTACACAAGAAATACAAACTATGACATGAAAAGAGTAGAAAACACTACCATATTGGGTTTACTACCTAGAACATAGTAAAGAGTAGGTAAGGGAAATGGAAATATGGTTAATTAATGATTTTTAATAGAATGAGTAAATGGGGTATGGAAGTTAGGAATAAACGATTTCATAAATGTACTAAAGGTAGCAACCAGCCTAATAAGGTGAGAGAGGAAGGGAGTTCCAGTAGTTTAGGCAGACCTAGTGAAGACATGAAGTTGTGTTTAGGAAGAGAGTGTGAGTAAAGTAAAGTCATTATTAAGTCATTGGAGTTTTTATGGGTGTATTTATGTGCTCAAGTCACAAATATTAGTGGGGCAGGAAAAACAATACGAGAATGTAATGTTTCTATTTAGAAGTTGCTTGTTGATTTTAAATTTAGAATTTAAGACTGTACAAAAAAAAAAGAAAAATGTAAAATGCAAAAGCTGTGGATTAGAACAAAACAAGTTCTAAATTGGAGTGTTCTATATTAGTTCATGCTTTATTGCTTGAGGTCTGTTTTCCGGCTGCCAAGTTGCAGCATGTCTACAGCTTCCATTTTTCTGCTTAATAGAAATAGTTGCTTTCCTTCCTACTTCTGAATCATTACCTGAAATATGTCAAATCAAACTGTCAAAAGATTCTGTATCCATTAGGCATAAGAGCTATTTTAACTTTGTTTGACATTAATATTACCAATAAATAGAGAAGAACAAATAATAAAAATCTACTCTGCTGCTAATTTAAATGATCTGTTCCAAAAATCTTGTTCACTAAGTTTTAATGTGCTAATCTGCTTCTAATTAATACAGTTAATCATTACTATGATGTTTTTAACTCAAAAATGTTATATGCATATACCTCCTACCAACCAACTTGCAATTCTAGGCAGTACAACTATAATCATCATGGCTGGAGGCAAGTACACTGGTTGGAAAATAGCTTAGAGGATACACAAAAATAAATAGTGTTAAGCAAATTGATGTACCCAGCCCATGATACAGTATACACTGACAATTTGTTAAAGGCAAAAACCCATCACATTTTAATTTGTGCGCATTCAATGTGTACAAAGGTTCCCCATAATGCAATGCATATGTTTCATATGTTTCCTAGGGAGGGGTTGTTATGTTGCTATAGATCCACTTACAAGTTCACCAATATCCCTATAGCACCCCCACCACAAGTCACAGGTCATGTTCTCAGCAGAATCCCATGGCATGGCAGGCATGGTGTCAAGGGAGGCTGAGGAATTCTGCTGGATGCTAATGAATATGATATTGGGAAGAGAATTCAATGCAAGGAGGGCATTTTTAGGCAAAGTGAGTGCTTTTACCAAGAAGAGTGCTTTTCTGCTGGTTAAGTGGTGTCACAATTGTAAGTTTGTTGCCCAAATATTGACAGATTTGTACATATGTTATCCATATATTACATATGTTACAATTTTATTATTGCCCACAAATTTTTCTATTTGTTTTTTATGTACAAATTACACAAATTATTACATATAAAAATGGAATGGAATGAGTATAGAGGTCTCCCGCTCCTCCTACCCATTCCTGAAGGCTTAAATGAAAGAAATGAGAAAAAAACAACCTGTTTTAAAAATATTCTTATTAAATTCTGCACTTCAACAAACCTAACCACACAGATGTCCCCTCCTGTTACCCATTCTGGGCAGATGTCTCCAGCGCTGATGCTTTTTTTTTCCTTGCTTCTGCACATCACCAACAGGTTACTTGAGAACATATTGATGTTTATAGGCAGGTACCCAGGACCTGTACTCCATCTAGCGCAGACTTCAAGACCATCAGTGCACAGTGGGGGGGCATAGTTTGTAAGTATATTCCTAATTTTATTTAATTTATCTACTTACCCTTTTTATTTTAATAGCAGTTTTCTTTATTTAATTGATACATTTTTACCCTTTAGGAATTGTAAAAGTTCAGAGAGACCTCTATACTCTTTCCATAGGATAGGGAGAATTATATTCTTTTTATATGTAATATTTATTTAAGGTTATAAATAAAAATAAATTAGTATATTTTAGTCAGAATTTTGACCTAAAAAATCCTACTTTATAATGGAGCATTCTCCTTAAAACTTTATCTGGTGTTGTAATTGTTGTTGGGATGGACTAAAAAATTTATATGAAAAGTGAGTTTGTTGAACCATCAGGTTGTAAAGCAAGGCCATTGTCACAGATCGCAGTGTCACCCAGCGATCTGTAACTGCAATGTGCCCTCTACCAGTTCTGCTGTTTAATTTCCCAAACCTCAGAGGACCAGGACCTTTCATAGATCAGCTTCCTCTGCTGGTGGAAGAGATTGTGGCACTTGATGTAATTCCTGCTCCCTTTCCTGGGCAATACCTTATACTTAAGAGATCCTCAGGCAACAGGATCTTGCCTTAAAGAAACGGGCTCTGATTACATCCGTCTGCTATATTGTTACTGACCCCTGGAGCATTTTTGATTACCCTGTTTGGCGCCTGCACTACGTTTCTGCCAGCCACCTCTGCACTTTGTCTTGAAATTCTGCTGTCAGCCGCTACCAGTAAGTGTAGCTAGGGATGTCAATCTGGGAGTTCCACACAGCAAAACCCATCTCTCCTTGCAGGGTAATCTGGTGAATACCAGGGGGCTCCTTAGACTTTGTGTCCTGGTTTATACTTGGTGGCATGGTGGCATGGTGTGTCCACTGCTTCTGTGATTCATCTATGACAGTCATTGATTAGTTGGGCAAGATGGATCTATCAATGACCATCTTGCCTAATGCCCATTATCCTCTAAAATGGGAGCATGTAGTGGGGTGCAGCTTGCTAGTCCTTCCCCCCTTAAAAGACCTAATGCAAAGTGTGTAGGGGGGCTCCTCTTATCTATCCCTAAAGGCTTCAATGTAAGTCCTAGAAATGAAAAAAAACAAACCACGTTAAACACATTCTTATTAAATTCTGCACTTCGACAGACCTTACAGCGCAGATGTCCCCTGCTGTAATCCATTGTGGGCAGATGTCTCTCAAAATCTCGAAGAGCTGTTGTATTTTTTTTCATGCTACTGCCCATGCCCAACAGGTTACTGGAGGGCATATTGATATTTATAGGCAGGGAGTAGGCCAAGGCTTCTGCTAACCCCTGGCCCCGGACCTGTACTCCATCTAGCTCAGACTTCGGGGGACATCAATGCAGAATTTATTACAGGGGGGGACATTGTTTGTAAGTATGTTCTTTATATTATTTAATTTATCTGTTTACCCTTTTATTTTAATAGCAGTTTTCTTTATTTAATTAATAAAGTCTCTTCTTGTTCTCTGTTTCCTCCCGTTTCTCCTGGTGTCTGAGATCCAAGCCCTAGCCACAACCGCACTTTTTGAATTGCCAAAGCAATATACGTTTATGTGGCCTAATACACACCTTATTTAATTTATCTACCAAAGTGAGTAGACCTTGACTAAATTACCTATGTTTTCTCTGACATTTTTTTGACTGTGACTCCCTAATTTAAATTTTATTTATCTAGTGATACCATCTCGCATGACAAGCCCCTAAGGAATCGGTTATCCGCGAAACGCGTTGGGCATGCGATTAATTATATATATTGTGTACATGTGGAGATATGAATATGTATTTATACTGTACCAATCTTGTGAATATGTATTTTAGCTGAATTTCATTCTTACAATCATGTTGTTGATATTGCTGTTTTTAATAAAATCAATTGAAACTCTATACCTTTTGCCATTAAAGTCCCCCTGCCCACCGGGAAATCTCTTGGAAAAGTGTTCTCCCTTTCTCTTTCGTTTCTTTATTTAATTGATGAACCTAAAAAAAGAGATGAGTAGTGTTGAAGTCTGCTGATGTGAGCGGTGAATGCCTTAATTGTGGTGTGGTGTGTGAGTGATATATAGATGTGAAGAAAGAATGACAAAAAAAGTGGGACCCACTAAAAACAAAACAACGTAGTGGTCCTAAGCCTTATTGTTCCCAACTAAGGGTGTGCAGAGCTGCCAGACCGCCGTCACCCTTCCATCCAACAAGCGGCGCCCCCTGCACACCTACCCACCCCATACCTTCTAATCTCACATAAAGACAGGAGGAGGCCGAGCCTATCCAGAAGGCAGGGCATGTCCATACCCCCATAAGACTACTACACCACAACTGCCACATCCATATGCCACATCCAACCTAATGACCCATCATTCCCATCCAAACCCGTCCTCCCATCCTCAACCCTCCACATCAAAGGTCTGTGGCTGTTAACTCCCCAAGGGTGAAAGGCACGCAGCCTGGCCTGCTGGCACACAGGTTGGAAAGGGGTCCCTGTGATGGTCGACGAGAGGCACCCACTAAGGGATCTCCCAAACTCCTCAGATCGACAATAACATATCCCAATCATGGACATGCCCAACCTAAGGTGGAGGAGATTAAAGAGTGGAGAAAACACGAACCAACACCCCTGAGTCCTGAAACTTTTATGGTGAACTGCAAGACTGTGTTTTTACCTATTTATTGTCAAAATATTACAGGATACTTACCTGGACTTTTCTATGCACTTGGAATAATTTTTATTTTTTAATTGTTTGAAATAAAGTGAATTTGGACATACCTTGGGTTGTACCTTTCTCCACCACGAAAATCTCACGGGGCTAGCCACTCCTCTCCTAATCTAGCTGGATGTGGTGCTTTTTGATGTCTAAGTTAGAATTAAGAGATGGTGGTCTGGCACTTTACATGTTTCTACCCCAGTACCTAATTGCTCCACGTCATTATCTTTTTTTTATTGAGTCTTGTGTGCACAACTCTCACCTATTTTCTGGGTGTTGTTCACAACAGCCAAAATTATTGTTCACAACAACCAAAATGCAAAGTGTGTAGGGGTCTTTAACCTCCCTAGCGCACTGCATAGGTACAGATTTCTGTACCAAAAGCGCACCATAGACTTTAATGTAAATTTTTTTTTTTCTGTAAAAAACAAATTTACATTAAAAAAAAAGTTATTTCAAGTATAATTTAAATTTTGTTTGATGTATATAATAAAAATTTT
>CM070034.1:67195615-67200628 GCA_036250615.1 Ptychadena robeensis | reverse complement strand
CAGCATGTCAGCACTGGACGAGCTGGACTCGTCACAACCGCTAGGGAGGTTAAAGGCACAAACATAAAAAATTTTACTTGCAGTAAGCAAGAATATGTTACATTTTTGTCTTGGGATTTAAATACACTTTAAGGCTAGCATTTAACCTGACATTAGAATTTTTTTTTAGTAGTTAACGTAATATTATTTCATAACATAACTGTTCTCTACCTTTTTTTGCACATATATCTTTTGTTCTGGTAATACCAAAATGTATGTTCTCAGGATTTTCTATAGTGACTAAAGCTGGGCATACACGGGTAGATTCCTGTGCAATCGACTGGCAATCGACTGGCAATCAATCACAGCGTGGGGATTGTTAGTGGGTCATTTGAACGGGAATCAATGTGCACCCCTTGGGCACATCAATTCCCGTTTGATAGGGACCCGGTTTCCCCGTGGTCCCCCGGGTCTCTGCTTCTCCTTAGCAAGTGACCAGCAGAAGCCAGAAGCAGATAGAGAGACCTGCATGCGCCCCTCCCTCGCACAAAGATGTGCTGGCCCCACCCCCTGCAGCTAGCTGATCACAGCCGCCTGTGTGCCGTTCAGCTGGCAGCCTGGCCATTACTTTGAATGGAGACCCCCAACATGTTGGAAACCCGTTTGGTCGAGTTCCTTAGATTCGAACAGATTTGAGCAACATCGGGTGCCGTGAGCATGCATAGAGCCGTGTATATTCAGCTTAAGTTTAAGTCAGTGATGCACATAAAAATGACTTGCGCAACATTCAGCGACCCCAAAACATTACCTGTTGGGAGTACTTGGGGGAACTAGGGGGTAAAAAAAACAACTATTTGTGCCCAAGTGTAGCAAGAAAATGCTATTTTATAAATGCAACATTTCATATAAAATAGACAGTAAGTAATTTTAATCTTTCAAAACATAATTGCTTGAAAAAAAATGGCTGTTAGATAGCAAATATTTTATTTATAGTTGCCAGACAGTCTTAATAACACTTACCAGTTGGTATGAACCATTAAAACATGAAACAAAATTACCTTATATACAAAATAACTGCAAAATATAACACTGTTCTAGATAGTAAGCCTATATGGACCGGTCTCCCTTTTAAGCATTGCATATTTTTCTGTGTAATTCTGTGTACTAATGTTTGTTAGGGCATCTATTTTACACTTGCTCATACTATTGACATGTTACAGAACAATAATGCAAAATTACCACTAATCTATTGTTTAATAATAGCCAATGATAATAGCTGTAGCAGTACACATGAAAAAGTTAAAATATGTTTAAGCCAATAAGTGCAAAACGTTTTCGTTTGGAGACAGATTAATTGAAAGTAGTTCTGTGACCTTTGCTATACTGGCAAAGGTTGGGTTCACTGTAGTCAATTTCCAATCAATCTAGCGAGGTTAACTACACGTGCCACAGTAGGAAATGAAACAATTACTAACAAATTTTATAGGGATAGTCTATCAAATGTAAAGTGTAATATTAGAAAAGTAAATGGAAATATGTCTAAAGTGAGAATTAAACTGTTAAACTGGTATACTGCAAAATAGGTTTGCCATCCTTCTAACAACATATTCTTTTCCTTTTTTTTATCAAGTTTAGAAATCTGTGCACAATGTAAGTGTTTTAACATGATTGATCTGATAGATCAAATTATATACCAAATTTTATATATATATATATATATATATATATATATATATACACACACACACACATTGAATTGTTATTATACGTAGTTAAATTTACCTATTACCATATCATACATATTCATATGTATATATATTCACAATGGTTTTATTGACTATTATTTAAAAGCAAGCCCATAATATTGATTATGGTATGCAAATTGTGAAAGTACATAAAAGTCATTTTACCTAGCTGGTTAGGCAGCAAAACAAAAAAAAATAGGTATATGATTGAATATTTATCATTTCATGTTTTTATTTTAATAATTTCTTTGCTACACCTTTTGAAAGAAGAGTGAAACAAATAGTATCTATTTACCTACTGATAAGTACATTGAACCTCCTGTTTGTTATACCCATGGTGCGCTTTTTTTTTAAAAATGGCGTACTTTAAAAAAAAAAAAATGTAATCCGCTTCTCTGCTTTCCCTCCTTCCCCTTTATCGTTTAAGGGCGGACCCAGCACGTCCACCAATACTCATTATCGGTATGGGCTTGCTGGGGATAGTTGAGTATCGTCTAGTGTAGCTTGGGGTGAGTTTGCAGGGTAAGCAAACTTACCCCGAGCTGCTCTTAGAGCAAACACTGGGAGATGAATTGATATAGCGCTGACTTAACATCCCTAGCGGTTGAGATGAACCCTGTTCGTTCGGTGTTTAGGGTCGCCCCAAACACAGGGGAAGCGGGCATCGGGTACACACGGTACCTCCCTGGAAAGCTGCAGTGATTGTCTTCATGTTAATGGGGGAGCGCCGGCTTTCCCTCCCACACAGCCAGCATCAATAATGACACTGGCTGTGTGGAGAGGGGAGGAGGGAGGGAAATGAAAGGCAGTGTACTTGCAGTGTACTTTGTACACTGCCTCTATTGCCCATAACGTGCTGTTAAAAATGGTGCGGTCTGGGCGGTGCGCTAGGGAGGTTAATATGCAGCCCTTTACAGAGTCTATGTTCATATAGCTAATTGCCAACCTAATATGTAACTGACACAGTCTGGGTGAGACATGGGCAAACTACCCCCCATGGGCCATATCTGTCCAAATTTAGTGTTTGAAGCTGGCTCCTTGACACCTTGGTGAGAAGGTGCCCTAGGATGATGCCGTAGCGTCATTATGTGATGATGCTTTGAGTGTGGCCCCATGGCCATGTCTCCACTCCTTCCTTGCTGGCAGAGAGTATGCCTAGAGCCTAGAGTCTTTTCATCACGTTAACAACTGGCTTACATTGAAAGAAATACAGAATGTAAGCATTATTTTTTTAATGTGATTGGGCACATTTTGTTTATTAATATATATATATTTTTTTAAGTTTTTTTACCCAAGTATTTTTTACATTTTATTGCCTTAATTTAGCAAGGTTCTATTCTCACAGACAGTTTCAGGGCTGCTGCTTGCACACATAATACACATAACAGCATTTATTAAATACCTTGTTAGCCAACCTTATGAATGCAAATATTTGTGTTCCCTGGACAGCAGCAGTAGATTTTATAAGATCAGTCGGTACAACAGATGCATTTACTACAAACGGTTAAATGAGCCCTAAGAAGTCCTTCACTGCATCCATCTGCTCTTGGTCTGGCCAGAGTAATTGGAGGAAACCCACACAGACAGAGGAGAGCATGCAAACCTTTTGCAGATAGTGCTCTTGTTGAGACTCAAACCCCTAACGCCAGTGCTAAATAGGGATGGTCGAAAAATTCGCAGTGCGAATTTTTAAGTAGAAATTTTGATTTCGCATAGTCGAATTTTGATGGGGTCATTTCGACTTTTTGCCGAAAAAGTCGAAAATCAGCCTGATATTTCGACTGAAATCGAAATTTAAACTTAAAAAATAACTTTGCTTTTGATTTGCCGTGCCGTTATTTCGCGTGCGAGTATCGCCATTTTATTTATTTTGCCATGCGGGAGTGAATGGAAAATTCGCATTGGTGCTAGCTAACTTTGTCAGCTTATTGCAAAGCCCCTGAAAATGGTATCCTCACAAAAATTGCTGGAGTTATAGAGAAGGGTTGGGGGACATTGCTGGAGTTGTAGAGAAGGGTTGGGGGACATTGCTGGAGTTGTAGAGAAGGGTTGGGGAAACATTTGAAAACAATAAGTTTTGCTCTAACATGTCAAGTTTGTGTATAAATTGGGTTTAAATCTCAGCTCTTAGTGTAAAGCTCTGCTACTATGTACACTGATTCTTCTATTATAGCTCATACAGCAAATCCAAATTTTCCACCTTATGTGAATTTTTGACCTTATGCGAATTTTAGGCTTTATGCGAATGTTTGAGTGTTTTATGCGAATTTTTGGCGTTATGCGAATTTTCGACTTCGACTAGAAAAAAGTCGAAATTTCGCAGTCAAATCGAAATTCGATTGGGAAACTAGTAGAATCGAATTTTATTCATTTCGACCATCTCTAGTGCTAAATGTCCTGAGTGGTAGCCAGTATCCTGTCCTATATGATCTATGATTTTCTTACTGTCTGTCATTAACATTTTCCAAGGAAAAGGGTCCATATTGCTGTTTTGCATATCTATTGTTCTGCACAGTTGTAATTTTGTTGTTGTAAACATACACTTACAGCTCATGTTGTCTGGATCTATACCTAGATGAAAACCAACATAAGCATCTTTTTTATCTCAGACAGAAAAGGCAGTATGAGTAGAGTAGATTGTAGTCTTGGTGTGTCTTATCTGGAATATACATATAATCTATACTAACCCTAGCCATGTGAATATAGGATGACTAAGATATAAGGAGCACTACAAGGCTAGTGGAAACATCTTAGCTATGATGCCTTCATAAAATAGGCAATTAAAAAAAAAGTATAAATGCAAAATAATTAGTACTGTGGCCTATCTGATTTATCACTTTCATCTACCTCTAAATATCTATTTGTTCTGTGATGATTACCCCACCCAAGCCATCACTACAACTTTAAAAGATTAATTGTTAAGCTGGCCATACACGGATCATTCTCTTTGCCATCAATCTTAGATTTGATCGTCTTGTGTGAAATGAATGTACACTTTAATTTTATGTTTGATTTTGATCACTTTTGGTCAATTGTACCAGGTGTGCAGTAATCTTATAATTTTTTGAAACGCCAAAATATGTCCTAGGTCTTATTTTCAGGGATTGTCTTATTCTCATCACTCTGTGCCATTCATTGCCCCCTTTGATCACTCTGTGCCAAACATTGCCCCCTTTGATCACTCCGTGCCAATCAATGTCCCCTTCTGATCACTCTGTGCCATTCATTGTCCAATTTGATCATTCTGTGCCATTCATTGTCCCCTTTGATCACTCTGTGCCAATCATTG
>CM070034.1:67175615-67185615 GCA_036250615.1 Ptychadena robeensis | reverse complement strand
AGGTTAAATTAAATCTGCTACCTAATCGTTCAGTTGCCTCTTTAGATTTTGTCCTCTGCCTGGACAATTCAAAATTATTGCTCGCGGTTGATCCTTTCAGTTTTGTTTGAAAAGGCAAAAAGACTTCCTCTGTTTTCCGCTCTTGTTGCAGCAAGCTAGGAAAGTGCCTAAAATATGCTGCAAATGTTGGGGGGGGGGGGGGGAACAATTGTACAAACCAATATTGGACATAACCCATTGGTTGTAGATCTGAAATATGTTAGAACATGGGTCAATTAATGTTCCATTCCTGCAAACTAACAATAAAATAATGTTCAGATGGCATCAGGTCTCTACTGGCACCACCCCCCTAGTGTTTTGGATGCAATTCTGTAGGTTCTTTATTCCTCATATGGAGATCTAGCTGATTCTTCCCAACTCTAGACCCATCCAACAAACTTTTCTTCATACATCTCCCCCTCTGCCCCCCACATCACCCACCTGCCCACTGTTGTTTCCCTCTCTACTACCCCTTTCATGTTCCTTGCTTTCTGTCTCCAACCTTTACTAAGGTTAGGTTAAACACCTTTCATAACATGTTTACGCTCAGGAACACTTGTGATGCTCTTGATACAAGGATCCATCCTTTCTCTATGAATATTCTGAATATTTACTTTATTTGTGCCTAACCTTTTGTAATAGTGTTACATTATTTTTTGTTGACAACCTTCTCATCTTTAAAGTACAATCAGTACTTATTTATGTGCTTTTCAGATCTTGCTTTTTTTGTTCCTGAAAATGTGGGGACTCTGTTCTGTAAATAAAGTTCATGATGTATTATTAAACAAGTTGTTGTCATGTGGTGTATGTTTAGCATTACATATACACATGTCCTAAAAAACAGTAGGAATTTCAGTATATCTGAACTACAGCAGTTGTTCCAATAAATCATAAACATTTGTACTGGGCTGTCCTTACAGGCTCCATTCTGAAATTTCCATTGAGCCTACCATCCTAGACAAATATTTTTGCTGGCTCAGACCCATTTCTGGCCATTTTTGTGCCCTATTTGCATTTTAGCTTTAAATCTGAACAATAATTGCAGTGTGTGTCTAGGGATGAATTAATACCAGCCTCGAACAGGTTAGGGTCAGGTCATTACAGTTTATATAGAATTATTAAGACAGCAATGGTAGAAATCATAAACAACAATACCTGCTTTGTGCATTAAGAAACCATTATATATTTAGTAATGTAATGTACAAATGCACTTTAAGATGAGAAGCTTGAACAAATCTGATAGTATTGCATGCTCACTTTAGCTGAGATACTTCATCACTAATAGAGCCTTTATAAGAAAAAAATAAATGTAATTGCTTCTCACTAGCTCAGTCTGTTCTCAGAAGTGTGATAATATGTTCAAAAATCAGCCACCTTTCAATAGACTAAATAATTACCTGATTACCTGGCTTGCTATATGACAAGACCTGCAAAATCACTTATACACTTGAACAACATGAAAACAGTGTGAAAATGGGAACAGACAGACTGACTTTCTAACTTCATGCTTACTGTGTGGCTTACGTCTTTAAAAACGAACCCGGTAAGCTGTCAAAAGAAACACCTATTAATGAAACTTTGGTACGTTGGAGCAATGATGTTGTAAGATGCTATTTAATAGGTGCAGTAATGGAATACAGGTATGAAATGTATTTTTTTACAGGGCACTTCTTGGTAATACAATGAGTATTATACATTAATGATAACCATTGGTTACCCTTCTGTGATACATGGGGAAAGCCTGTTTTACTTTCTGTAAGTACATATATATATATAGTAGTTGTCAACTACCTTCAATGACCTCAGTGATGTAGAAATTGCCAATTCATAAACGAAAGCTGTCCAGAAGAGCTCACATTTTATATTGTAAAATCAATGAAAAGCAAGTGAACAAACGTGGTCTGTTCACGCAGCTTTTTGCTAATTTCTAAGTAGACAGCATACAATTTTAAAATGAAAGCATAATTTCAGATATCTTCCTGCTTAGACTTCTTTATATACATATATGAGTTATTTTATTTAAAGCTAATCATCACAATGTGACATAAGTACCTTTTTGCTGCCGCATTCTCCTTTGAGCCCACTTTGACATGATGACCTACACCCAGCAGGCATTTTCATGACAACCTACACACACAGTGTGTAGGTTGAATGACAGTCAGTGCCATTTATGCCAAATAGGAACCAGTTACAAGATGTCAGATGTTTAGAGGACATAGGGAAGGTTGGTACTGTGATAAAATATTTAGAGGCTTCTTATTTTGTTACTATTTTATAATTATCTTAAAAATATCTTTTTATAATTATCTTTAAACTCAAGCACTAAATGATTAATGCATTGAATCCGTGAATACTTTTCTTGCTGGTTGCAACAGGAACGTTTGCTTTTTCTTTGTATGTGTATTTACTCTTATTTCATGTGTTATTACCATGGGTGCACATAACATTTTTAGTGAGCTCCTCAGATGAGTACCAGGAAATGGTGTTTGGTACTCACCCCATATGTAGGGTAGTCTTTCTCACTGTTGTACTAACTGTCCTCCTTCATGGTAGAGGTGCAGAATGGACCTCCCTGTTCCTAATTGAGCCTCAGTTTAGCTGTCTCTATCCACAGGTCACCAGCTGGCTTTGGGTCAAATGTAACTCTCACAGTATAACACAATTTGAACCCCCAGATCTCAGTATATATCTCTAGCATCATATCTCAGTAGTGCAACTTTTCTCTTGTCAGATTTTACCCTCACATATTCCTACTCTGATTTTTTTACCCCAGATCTCCAACACCCTTATAAGTCCAATCTTTTTTTTTTTAATTAGTCATTTACATTTCCAATTTTACACCCCTAACTGCAACCTTTTATAGTTATTAAAGTTTCCTGCGGCTATCCAAATGACATAAATTGCTGCTGTATATTGCATATTGTAATCTCAACTCAATCTGCAATATCAGTTTTAGCCACCGGTTGTCACTAGAGAGCGCTTACCGTCAGAGCACAACACAAGCACATTTCTACTGATCAGAGAGGAGGGAGATGAGGAGGAAACTCCATCTATCTTCCCACTCCTCTCCTTCTGCAGTCCGCAGATGCACCATGAATGAAAAAGAGAGGTACGCAGAGCTAGGTTTTATATGATTTTGCGTACCAGCATACCACTTATGTGAACCCCTGGTTATTACAGTAATTGGACCTCCAATAGAAAAAAAAAATACAGGTCACCTGATTTAGCATAATAAAAAAAACTTTGATTGGTTTCAAATGCATAAATGTGAATAGCCCTAGGGGGAAACATGTTATCTGAGAATGGACATGAGCCTTTAGTTGGTTCTTAAAAAAAAGCAAGCGAGTTTGCAGGTTGAGTGTACAGTAAATAGAAAACTATGACTAAACAGATTGTTCTATAAAAAAGCTGTAGTCGTGTATAGAAATTAAGATTTGTAAGACAATATGCATTGAAATCCACTATATTCCACATAATTCAGATACAACCATATCTTATTGTTAAAACTTATTTTTTTGTGTCAACGGCCCCTTAATTGAGCCAAATGACAACAACGTTATTACAACATAATTTGTAAAATAGATAAAAACATATATGATTCATAGAATCCTCCGATGCGTTTCACCCAGGTTGGGCTTCCTCAGGGAGATATTTTCTTTTGATAATGGAATAATCTTCACAATCAAAGCTAATAGATGTAAAAGTACCTTCACTATAGTGTCATATCCCGAGAAGGCTGGCTATCTTGTAGAGCCCTACACTTTCTATTAACTAAAACTTCCATTATTGAAGACACACTATATTGATTATAAGTAAATCTATCTTTGCAAGACATGAACAGTGAGTTATCAAAATTAACTGTTAAAGAGTTATCTCTCAAGAGACATTTTTCTTAATTAGAACTAATTAAAATACTTTATGTCTTAACAGAATCATATACTGTCTATCTTTATTAATATCTACTCATACAACTACTGATACAGTTCATTATTTCAGATTGCAAGAGCTTATGACTATTGACAATGTCAATTGTTATCTCATTACTCATCATTGCTTGTAGTGAGTGCTAACAGTACGTTTCCATAGAATTTGTGTGTGCCGTAATGTAAATTCTGACATTGCTAGTGTCTGTCACTAAACTGCCTCATTCAGTTAATGTCAAGTTGATATATTGCAATGAAAAACAACTGTCATCTAGATTTTAAATAAATCTTAAATAGTATATTTCAGTCTTACCTCATTTTGCATATGAATTGCAAAGTAAATAATATCATTATGCAGAAAACCAAA
Organism: Ptychadena robeensis; assembly: GCA_036250615.1. Lineage (NCBI taxonomy): Eukaryota > Metazoa > Chordata > Amphibia > Anura > Ptychadenidae > Ptychadena > Ptychadena robeensis. The sequence goes on along the minus strand of CM070034.1, from coordinate 67,181,286 downwards.
ATATGTCTTCCATTTAAATTATTGACGAATAATTAATTGACATTGTTTGCCATCAAATGTGTTTAAGGCTGTAGAAGAACAAAATTAGTCCTGGTATAGAATCATCTGCCAAATTCAGAATCACTAAAATGTTAATATATCTTATTTTTATGGTTAATCTATTTTTATTTTTCATTCTTTATGAAAGTTATTTTATATTATTCACACAAGACATTTTAAAGATGGACAATGAAAATCACAATATTATGTTTGGTGTTTTGATGAACATAATGCAAATGCAGTAATACATTAACCCCCACCTTCCCTACATCAAAAAGAAGAGTCCTTCTTTATTGGTTTTGACCTGTCAATATGACTATGGTTTAGACACCACTATATGAGAAGACCAATTTGCATATATTATTAAGCTTACTGCCAGTAACCTTGCCAGTGTCAGTATATATATATATATATGCCAAGGGGGTTGGTCCTAGATGAGCAACACAGAGTGGGCCATTTATATGGATGCACCTTAAAAAAATGGGAATGATGGGTGATATTAACTTACTGTTTGTGGCACGTTTGGGTGGTGACCATGGATGCCATTTTGAAGTCAGCCATTTTGAATCCAACTTTTGTTTTTTCAATAGGAAGAGGGTCATGTGACACATCAAACTTATTTGGAATTTCCCAAGAAAAAGAATGGTTGGTTTTAACGTAACTTTTTTCTTACATGAGTTATTTACCATTTACAATTACATGAGTTATTTACAATTCGTATCTTCACAGCATAGACAATTGCCTTCAGATGAACCCAAAGATAAAAGTCTAAGGGGGTCAGATCGGGAGACCTTGGGGGCCATTCAACTGGCCCACGACGACCAATCCACTTTCCAGGAAACTGTTCATCTAGGAATGCTTGCACCTGACACCCATAATGTGGTGGTGCACCATCTTGCTGGAAAAACTCAGGAAACGTGCCAGCTTCAGTGCATAAAGAGGGTAACACATCATCATGTAGCAATTTCGCATATCCAGTGGCCTTGAGGTTTCCATTGATTAAGAATGGCCCCACTATCTTTGTCCCCCATATACCACACCATACCATAAATTTTTTTGCTCCAACAGTCTTGGAGGGATCTATCCAATGTGGATTAGTGTCAGACCAATAGCGGTGGTTTTGTTTGTTAATTTCACCATTCACATAAAAGTTTGCCTCATCACTGAACAAAATCTTCTGCGTAAACTGAGGGTCCTGTTCCAATTTTTGTTTTGACCATTCTGCAAAATCTGCTGCAATGACACGGTTACTGCGTTCACCAGACATCAACACAATTTCTATCCGCTCCTCTCGTGTTAACCTCAGCGACATGTCAATGGCTGTAAACAAAGAGAAACTTGTAAATAACTTATGAAATAATAAAGTTACATTAAAACCAAGCACACCATTGTTTTTCTTTTGAAATTCCCAAAAAGTTTAATGTGTCATGTGACCCTCTTCCTATTGAAAAAACTAAAATTGGATTCAAAATGGCCGACTTCAAAATGGCCACCATGGTCACCATATACTAATGTGCCACAAACAGTAAGTTAATATCATCAACCATTCCCATTTATTAAGGTGTATCCATAGCTGTATATTGCCCAATATTATGGTTTGTGGTCCTGGGTGAATTATGGGTAAGGAGTCCGGTGATGGATAACAGCTTAGTTGTAATTTGATTTCTTTTTTTTAAAGGATCCCAGCCTCTGGAGTGGGAAGGAAGAAATTTGGTGGGCCTTTCTATTTCACTCGGTACACCGCAGGATTTCATTTTTGACTTTCAGCCAGTGTTGGTTTAGGTGATCAAAAAGAGAAGTGGACTGTAGGAGCTGTGGACAGATGTGCATGTTCGTGGACTCCCATATTCACTTTAATGATTTTTTAAACCTTTAGGGCATATTTGTAGCCACAATGGCATTTAAAAAATTTCAAAAGTGTGCAAACACCTGGACAGTGTCATGCCAGAGGGTATCAATGGTCAAGAATGGAGTCAATGGTCAAGTATGGAGTCACCCTTCAGAGCATACCAGACCCCCTGCTGACATAGGATCTGGTATGTTCTGGGAAAGGGGTACCTCCACCAGGAGCATGGTGGGGGATACCGTCCCACTAGGTCCCATGCCATACCTTAATGAGGGGGAGACCCCTTGTTAAGGTAAGGGGAGCTCTTCAAAACAGCATGGGGGTGTAGGTGGGGGCTCATTGAGTATCCAGGCTTCCACTTTTACAAGAGGACCCCAAGATCCCACTCCCCACCCTATTGAATGGGTGCAGAGTTCCCATGGACTTCTTACACATATAGAGAAAAAAGTTCTTCCATTCAACAAAATAACCTGAAAAGTATATGCTGCACCATTGTAAATCTATCTCTTCCCACTAAGGGTCAAGTGTCCCATGAAGGGGGGTCTCTTTGCTGATGCTCCAGAGTCGATCTGTGTCGAAGTCTGGTGACTTAATGAAGATTCAGATGGCGGTCGGTTCCCACGGTCTCTGTGCATATACAATGTCATTATATGTTTGGGTATGCTCTGGGGAGACCACTGTTGGTGGCCACTCTTTTCTAAAGCATACCAGACTCTTTGCCAGCAAGGGGGCTGATATGCTCTGGGGGGGGGGGGACCTCACACTTTTGTAACATGATTTTGGTTAGATGAAATAATGTAACTTAATACATTGACAATACCAGATGTTGACTTACTTTCACAATCACTCTTCATAATAAAAATTCCTCCTACTGATTTTTGCTGTAAGGCATGAACAGTTGATTAAAATAGTTTCCGTAAAATTCCAATGTAATTATAATGAAAGTACAATCCTCAAACAGGTAACAATTATTTTCAAGTTTCATATCAATGTTATTTTCATGCTTTAGAAGTAAACATTTCTTCATTCTTAAAAAAATCTTATTGTAATCCGTATTGTTTGCTCTTTCTTTTTTGTATAGTGTATATTAATTTTTCTAATGTAATTGGCAAGGTGAATTTTGTGCCTGAGGGTGATAAAGGAATATGTAATTTAACTAGGACATTGTAGGACATTGTAGGGGCTAAGTCACACAACTGTGATACATAACATTAAAGTTCCCCACTCTAAAACGCGTCAGAAGGAGAGGAGACCTCAGAATTACCAGACCGATGCTTTAAATCTACATGTTAGTGGATACGTTTTGGAGAAAATGGCTTGCAGTGCATATCTTGTGGCAAGTGGATTCCATTTAGAAAGTGTGGCTTCACATTGTAATTTGTGTTGCTAGGCTTTACTACAATGCAGTAGTCGAATTACCTTCCCACATTTGTAGATATTAATGCCATATCCAACAACTTACTCATCAATCCAGAAGCTGCGCATGGGACGTACTTGGATGTTCCAACATGAAAATGGTCCAAAACACAAGGCCAAGTCGATCTACAGAAAAATAAAGCAAAGATTTTGGAATGGACATCGCAGTCTTCTGACCTCAATATCATTGAGCCACTCTGGGAGACCTCAAACGTGTAGTTCCTACAAGAGTTTACAGGAAGTAGTGGCTTTTTTCCAGGACGAATGGGCAGCTTTACTATCTGAGAAGATAAAGATCCTCATCTACAACTACCACAAAAGACTTCAAGCAGCCATTGAAGTTAAAGAAGGCAATGCACGATATTAAGAACTGGGGTATGTAAATGGATTCAGACATCCATGAGTAAAAGAACTGTTTTTGTCTCATCGATAATTTTCTCTGAAAAGGGTTAAGAAATCATATATTTCTAATGGCAGGGTATGTAAGCTTATGAGCACAACTGTATGCATAGAAGTGCTTAAGTCTGTCAAAGTTAAGGTTCCTATGTTACTGCTTTGTTTGTGTCAGTGCTAACATGTTTTTTATGGTTAAAGCGGACCTATCACCAGGAATCTATGTTTTCATGAATGGCACTAGAAGTGGCGATAATAGGGAGGAATGCAGTGAAAAAACCCCAAAACGTACCTGTAATGAGCAATTTAGTAATATAATCCCTCATTCCTTTTCACTTCCTGGTTAATGGGCTCAGCAAAACACATGGTGGTGCAATATCGCGGGTGGCCACTGGGGGCGTTCAGTGATCTTCTATGGCAAAGCAGCTCCCTGAAAAATCACGTGTTGTTGTGACGTGCTGCCGGCTTCTGCTGACACCATGAACCAGGAAATGAAGAGAAATGCCGGATTATATTCCTAAATTGCTCATTACAGGTACGTTTTTGGGGTTTTTCACTGCATTCCTCCCTATTATTGACACTTCTAGTGCCATTCATGAAAACATAGATTCCTGGTGGTAGGTCCGCTTTAAGGGCCATTTCACACTATATGCGTTTTTTTTAAGGAATGCATTTGTTTTATAGGCATGCGTTTCCGCATATATGCAAAAACTCATGCATTTTTGACATTACATCTGTGTTTTGCATTTATGAACAAATCAATGAAAAATGCACGAAAAATTTATCAAAAATGCATACAGCAGTGAGTTTTTAAAAACGCAATGCATGCAGTGTGAATGGTAACATTGGTTGTCTACAGGGAGTGCAGAATTATTAGGCAAATGAGTATTTTGACCACATCATCCTCTTTATGCATGTTGTCTTACTCCAAGCTGTGTAGGCTCGAAAGCCTACTACCAATTAAGCATATTAGGTGCTGTGCATCTCTGTAATGAGAAGGGGTGTGGTCTAATGATATCAACACCCTATATTAGGTGTGCATAACTATTAGGAAACTTCCTTTCCTTTGGCAAAATGACTTGACAGGCTTAGAAAAGTAAAAAATAGTGAGATATCTTGCAGAGGGATGCAGCACTCTTGCAAAGCTTCTGAAGCGTGATCATCGAACAATCAAGCGTTTCATTCAAAATAGTCAACAGGGTTGCAAGAAGCGTGTGGAACAACAAAGGCGCAAAATAACTGCCCATGAACTGAGAAAAGTCAAGCGTGCAGCTGCCAAGATGCCACTTGCCACCAGTTTGGCCATATTTCAGAGCTGCGACATCACTGGAGTGCCCAAAAGCACAAGCTGTGCAATACTCAGAGACAGAAAGGCTGAAAGACGACCACCACTGAACAAGACACGCAAGCTGAAACGTCAAGACTGGGCCAAGAAATATCTGAAAGGTTTTATGGACTGATGAATAGTGATGGCCGAACATCGGCCTGGACTGTCCGCGAACGGGCGGGTCGGACTTTTAAAGAAGTTCGCCATCCACCTGTTCGCGGACACATTCAAATTCCCCACCTCTAGGCGGGGAATTTGAATCGGAAAAACCGGATGTGACGTCAGTGACGTCACATCCGGTCCCTGGAACGCCTGGTTACGGGAGCCGGATGTGACGTCACTGACGTCCCTTCCTGTTCCGAGCCGGTATTTTCACTACAAGACCGGCTTCATGCCCGGTCTTGTAGTGAAAAGATTCTTCCTCCAGCGCGATGTCGCAGGTTCTGATCCTGCCGGAGGAAGAATACAGATCTTCTTCTTGCCGGCGAATGGGGCGGGTCGAACACCCGTACTGTCCGCCGGTGAGAGGATGGGCGAACATGCTTCTTCGCGGCCGAACTGTTCGCCTTGCAGACAGTTCGGCCATCACTACTGATGAAATGAGAGTGAGTCTTGATGGGCCAGATTGATGGGCACGTGGCTGGATTGGT
>CM070034.1:67149370-67163036 GCA_036250615.1 Ptychadena robeensis | reverse complement strand
GGGGCTCTGCCCATACAGGGTTTAAGGAACCTTGTGCAAATTAAATGGGTGAAAGGGGGTGTCCCCCCATAAGAAATGATGGAATATGATGTTTCCTCTGTGAAAAGCTGAAGGATTGGATTTATTTTGGGAACATTATAACACCACATTTAGAGATTCAGAGGAATGGGAGGGCCTGCTGCCTAAAAGTGACACCAGTCATCCATTGGTGGAAAACACCACTATAATGGTTAGAAATGCATCTATTCCTTCAGCAGATCTGGTCATTTGGCTGAGTCAATTTGGGGAGATCTGGTGGTGGCATTCTATCCTGGCCAACCCAAGCTCTGTCAGGGATGTGATGCCAATGGCCACTTTGTAGCATCATATACAATGTAGAGGTGTGCTGTATGTCAGGATTTAGGAACCGGATTACATGCAACCTCTGTGGGTGCTCTGGGCACTTTTATCATGGCTGCCCAGAGGCCCGTCATACCCTGGACCCCCAAGTTATAGAGAATTTGTCAAGACCATACATGAGAAGGAGGGTCAGATGGCTTCTGTTTCCTCAGTAACTGAACCAGTTACCACTGCCAATGTTTTCATGGGGTCTGAGAGTGCTGATATGGGTGTTCCTGTTGTCCCCTATTCAACCTATGTTCCCCCTCTATCATCTGTTCCCAGTTCTGCGGTATCTGGGGATACTCTGAGGGGGCTGGAAGGGGAGAAGCTTGGGATGTTCAAGACACCTGTCCCATTACCCCACAGGTCAAATGGGTTAACCAGAAGGAGGGGGCTGGTAAATTTGGACAGGAGATGGCTGGTGGGGGTAAGGGAATGAAGGAGATGGCGGGTGGTGAAACTCTGCAGAAGGGTTTTCATAAGGAAGACCTGGGATGGTGTACAGTCAGAGGAAGTAAAGGCAAGAAAAGACGCCCTGGGCCAGACCCCTCTGTTGGTAGGGGGTCCCTTTAGGTAATGCATTTGGGGTTCTTTCTAAAGAAGAGCTGACATCTGGGGCCATGTCTATGGAGGAGTTGGAGAGTACTTCTGTATTCCCTGTTTTTGAATTTCTTCCCCCGAGAGCTTTTTGCCAGAAGCCTGCCACTTGCCTTGGAGCAAGGTCATCCCATCTCCTTCTGGGTTCCCCGATGGCGTCCACTTTGCAGTGACCGAGCAGACCCTCATCCAGTGATTGAAAGTGTCTCATGAAGAGTCAGGGCATAACAGGAGGATTCCTCCCCTTTTCACCTCCACTGGATCCATTTTGCTTTTCTGACTCATTGGACCACTCCTGCTACCCTTGGTAAGAGAGCTGCCAGCCAACCCCTCTGAGCAGCTGGTTAGGACCATTTGTAACTTTGAGCTTGAAACCCCATTCCTGCCTAGGGGTGATGGTGAAGAAGTTGTATATATTCACTCCCACTAGTAAACAGTTATTCCCCTAACCAGCTGTGTGGACATTTGTTCATTGTGTGCAAGCTGTGTGACAGTATTGGGAACATAGGAAACAGAAAAGGACCTGGTTACTCCGGTGGTTACCCTGGGCAACTCTACAGGAGCATGTGTAGATTGGTGGCAATGCTTCAGAAAGAACATCAGGCTGCGGGATAACAAGCTACTGACACAATCACTAGTAATTTTCTATTTACACAAAGGGCTTTGAGTCAAAGCAACTACACATATTTGCAGACGATGGTTACTTAGTGTCTTCTTGTGACACTCCTCAACTAATTCTTAGCTGTTGACATGCTAACCTTCTTGGCTGATTCATACCAGCTCATGTGTATGCTGTTCAGGTGCCTCTTCCCTGCTTGCAGCATTTGAGGGACAAGCACAAAAATCCAACAGCTGCAGATCCTCAAGTTGATGAGAAGAAGAATGCTAGGAGTTGTCCTTTAGGCTAAGTGTACAGCTTGAGAACCGCCAGTGTAAACTTAGCCTTACTCAGAACATTGTTTATTTCCCTGTTTCTACAACAGCCCCATTGCCACCTACCCATGCTTCCCTGCCACTTCAAATTTCCCAGTGTCCTTTTGTTTATTTAAAACTTGCAGACAATAAAACATATATACAGAGCAAAAAAAAAATCCCCCAGTGTAATTACTACCACACTACCACTTGAGTCACAATCACTCAGCCATCCAAAGTAAAGTTCTGATTAGGTGTTTTTAAACCTGTCCAACAAGATTGATCCATACAATTTTCATCAGATGTACCAACAACTGTGTAGTTAAGGGGCCTCCCTGATAGAATACATAGTGATTGGAAGGTTTAAGATCCTCATATTACATGGTTTTGGTAGAACAAAAGTTGATTGTACAGAAATTGTATGGAAAGATTGTAAGGTGTATGGGGGCCTTAAGAAAATTAGAACACCAAATTATTTGGCAGAAATACATTTGCATCCCCTACCTCTATTGAACCTTATTTTCATCAATAATAATAATTTGACAGAAAATTAAGAAGGGAAAGTAATAAAACACTATACACAAGTAATGTTCAAATCTTGTAATCTAATCCATTTTTATATAAACCTGAACTAAGCATGGACTGAACATATGTTTCTGTAAATATCTACATTTACCCAAAACTACTTCTGAGAATTAGCAAAGCACTTCCTGATATGTCACTGCGCTTAATCTCTCTTGTTCCATCGTTTTAGTATGCATTCACATGTGCGCTTTCGGGTAGGGAGACCAGGGAACGACTGATGTAATGTGTTTCAGGCTGTGGTGCTTTGGATGTCCGACCCCTGGAAACATGGCATTTCCACACACCCATGTAAATGCTCACAAAGCCTTATACTTGCAGTATATGTTCATCTTAGACCTCAATACTTCTTCTTGATGATTTTACTTGTGCTGCTCACTGTTCTCCCCAATTTAGCTATTGGCTTTATAGGAAAAAGGCAGTACCTTAGTACATAATGCTTCTGCTTCATTAATTTTGTGAGTCTCTGTTTCCTCCACCTTTCCTGCATCATCTTAATTCTTACTCCATCAGACTTCACATAACCAGTTGCAGGTTTCATATGCAAATGTCAAACTTCTCTGTTAAGTTGATTGGATTCATACTGTACACAACAAAGCGTGAAAAGTTAAAAATGGTAAAATATCTGTAATAAACACCTTATACACATAGTATAACATATCTTTTGAAGCCTAGAAGATGATCATTTCTGATTGTTATACATTGATTGATACTGTCTGATGCTAAAGATGACATGAAGGATTTATTTAAAAAATGGTCATCTTAGCAACATTTTAAAGTTCTACAATTTGATGTAATGTTCAAATGAGAAAATACAATCACATCACAAAGTGTGTGGTATATTACATGTAATTTCTTCTTCTAAAAAGGTGGCATTGCTCTAAATTGTAATATCTCTATTAAAATTATCTCTGTAAGAATTATTCACCAGATTAAAATTGTAGCACTTGTCAAAATCAACTGTATAGCATCTCAAGTGCTCTTGTGAATCAACAAAACAGATGTATAGTGATGCAAGGTTGCAATGAAATGGAAATAAAAGTGAGGTAGATGGCAGTCATTGCCCTTAATCTCTTGAACCCAACACTTCACATACTAAATGTCACAGGTCTGCGGGACATTATTTATCATTATCAAACCAGATTCTCAAAAATATGTGCGAAAACAATGTTATTAATCACTAAAATGAACAGACAATTGGAACAAAATAATTTAGATGCTTTTCAGGTAGTGTAACCCTGAACGTTTTCTTGGATTACAGTTCATTTAGGCTGAAAGTCAGGTAGATAATAAAACAGAGTTTATGCAGTTATATATAAAAATCCCATATTGATAAATACAACTAGTATGAGTATTTACTTTTCTTACCTTTTATATTCTCTTGTAATTTCATGTCATAATTGGAACTCGGACAAGGCAGGGCAGCAGGGTGATGCAATCATAAATGCAGAAGCTCACGTGTCTTCTGCTCCTTTACTGTCCATTCACATACTGGTGGAAGGGAAGTGATATTCTTATTGTATCCTGGAAATATTAGGACATCTGGTAGGAGGTATAAATATCAGGACTAGATCTGTGCTTTCACGGTTTTATGATTGGCCCCATTTTTTCACTTAATGGTATTCCCCCTTCACCACCCCACATACCGACACTACCCATGAGCATTCTGCTCCCTCATCACTGTTGTTATCTTTCCCACACATTTACACTGCTCCTTCCCTTCCATAATCACCCTGGTACTTCCTACCACCATTGACTATCTCCTTACACACCTTACAGAACCTATAGCTAGTGGGCTGACTACCTGGTGCTCCTTGCGCTCCCCGTTCCTGGACCGTGACCTGGGCTCCTCTTAGGTGTTTTTTATATACACCCCTAGGCCTTCCGGCCTGTAAGTATTACCTTCTTCATTATAATTTATACCCTAATAACCATACCTGACACTGACCGCCCTCCACCCTTATGTATTCACCTTCTGTAACAGATGCTGGCTCCATGTTTGTTCCCAAGTACCCCTGATGAAGTCTTTGTAAGACGAAACGTGCGTCGGGTGGGGAAACCGTTTACCATCCAAAACATTGAGCCGTGGTTTTTATTCTCACCTGTCATTTGTCATGTCATGTCCTTGTATCAATATTTGTGCATTTTAATCTGTCGGCGTTATTTGTTGTGATTTAGGGCTTATTGTGCCCACCGTGCATTAATAAAGTACATACCTTTTTTTCACCTCTTACCTTTTTGAGCCCTTAAAGTCCCCTAGCCCCTGGCCTTTACAGGGGAATGTTCTGGCATTCTGTGGTGTTAGGGTATCAGCCCATCACCCGATGCTAAGTTTTTTTTCTTTCTAGATCTGTGCTTTGTCTGGAGTTAAAGGGTTACAAAAACAGCCTACGTCTTTTTATTAATTTTATACTGTGTTCCTTCCTCTGCCTTGTTGTTTGGGAAGCAGGTACACTTGTCTTTGCTTGTGCAGCAGTGGCTACATATAGGGCTCCATAAAGTTCCAATAGGTAAGGTAGCCACTGCTGGAGCACATATTAAGGCTGCTTTATATACAAGAATGTGTGCAGTTACTGAAAAGAAATATGTGAAAGTAATACAAGGGTAAGTGTATGGACAAGATTTTATATTTTTACATTGGGGTTTAATAAGATTATGAAATGTACAAAAAAATTGTACATAGTGCTCTGCTGTGTTTTCCCACTCTCCCTCCCCATTGACGCTGGAGATGTGGAGTGGGAAATCAACACCGTCCTCTTAACATGGAAGTCGTGATGCAGAAGAAGTGGTGCCATAAGTGATCAGCGAGTCAGCTGAGATTAAGAATTTCCCCCTGCTCATCGAGGATAGGTAAGTATCCCCAAATTTAGCTTGGGGCAAGTTTGTTTTGTAAACTAACTTATCCTGAGCTCTACTTGGGGGAACCACCAGGAGTTTGAAAAAAATACTGAAGGGAAGCAGAAACATAAATGTAGCAATTTAGGTTAATGCAATTGAGGTAATAAGAGGTTATTAAAAGTCAGTGGGTGACATATACAGATGCAAGAGATATAAGTTTGGGAAATAAATCCCCAATCCTGAAACATGAGATATGTATTAAAACTAATGTATATGTGGCCAGGGGGGGGGGGGGTCTCTCCCCTGGAGCTTTAGCAATGTTCTGTCCCACAAAGTCAGCTGATTGAAAGCTTCAAAGCTGGATGGATTGATATCAGCCCAGAAGTTCCATGGTCGGTGCGCATGCGCAATGTCCTCAAAGAACTTCAAAGAGGACATTGCACTTGCACAGTGACTGTGCAGGGTGCATACCAATCTGCCTAGCTTTGAAGCTTCATGCAGTTGGACCTGTTTTTTAATACAAAATAAATCCCACTTTTTTGGGGGTTTTGTTGTATGAGGGTATGGCATGGGTGGGAAAATTACATATTTTATTGTACTGCAGCATCCGACTATGGGGTGTAGGGTTTGCCTCCATTATAATGTATGGGAGGCGGACCGAACATCAGAAGTGTTTGCGTCGAACCAACCACCAGGTAAACCATTTGGCCATTACTGGTGGCCACATTGTCCAATTGCAGAAATGATGGTGGTGAAGTCTTGAAAGTACATCATAACAAATGCCTGCACTTCTTAGTTACATCATCAAATCTAACAGTCAGCTAAGCCAGCACAAGAGTGCAGCTAAAGCAAAAGTAAATTTCAGCCATCCCAAACACTGCAAACCTATTTAATTATTTTCACTTCAATGCTGAAAGCTTTATAGGGCATCTCAGTCTACATACTGCGGGTAGGTACTATAGTGCTGAGTGTACACTCTCTAATGATCTAGTCTGAAGCTCTGAAGCTGGGGAGTACCAGCCGTCAGCTTACTCTGTGCTATACAAATAGTCTTTAAGCCCCTGATATCTATTAAGCTTAATCCTCCTTCACATCTACAGAACCAAAAGGTCCAATTTTTAAATCAAAGTCACCTTTATTACACTTTACAATGTCAGAGACATCTATAAGGAACATTCCAGCATATAATAGGAAACCTGTGGTGCATTTAACCCTGAAGTGCATAACCATAGATGATTAAGCCCTTCTGGGATAAAATACAAAGTGCAGCCAGTGGCTGTTTTAGTGGATGTGTAGTCTCTGAGCATGCCAGACAGGTTTGCAACCGCAATAATGGTTAAGGGTAAGGGACTGGAGCACAGTTTCAGGGCCTGTATATTTTCCTTTCTTCACGCTCTACAATACTCTGCTCATATGCATACTCTGACTATGGTAGTTGCTGATACCAGTGCTTTAGGGGTACAATTTAATTTCTTGGAGCACCACAGCCTACATGAGTACCTTCTGGCACTGCCAGTGGGTACAATTCTAGAGGCACAGTGAAAATGTCAACCATAGCGTTTTAATGCTAAGGCCTCACATCCCTCATTATTTGCAGCTTGCTTATTATAAATTGCAGCTGGCCTTTCAGTTTTTTCATAACTGTCGATTTTGCCTACAAAAAAGAAAACACCAGAATTCTAACTTTTTATAAAGTGTTTTTTTTTAATTATGTTTCTAATGAGGGAGAAATATACCTTAAGATTCATATTCTCACATGTAGTAAAACACATGAATCCAATCACCTCAAAATGTGTCAAAGCAGATGAGAACTGTCCAAGAACAGGTACGTGTGATAGTTCTAGCTGTATAGGTGTTATTCTTTTGATTGCACTACAATCGCCTTTTTTTTGTTGAGTTTGGCAAATTCTATATCCTTCAAATCATGTGATTTTGTATTTGTTTATTGTTTTCTTGTTCTTTAGTGTTATACAAACTTTCACATATGTTTTTTTTACAAATTAAAGTAATTAAATACCAATAATGAGATATTTTATACTAGTAATATAGAATAGAATTCACTATTGCCTATTAACATTATTTAATGTTCAGGGGCAATTTTCAAGTCATTGTTGCATAGACAATGGTAAGAGCAGCTCCCATATTGGGTCGTATGTCCTGTCATAGTTATTAAGGCCTTTTGTGATTGTGAGAAGTCCCTGAAAGAATGATCAATACACTTTATGGACATGATTCAATATTGTCATTACCATATGTCATAAATCCAACCAACAAAGTCAGCTGTCAGTAAAAACTTGTCATATAATTAGCTATAGGCAAGACAATCACCAATATCAACTGTCTGTTATGTATGTCACTAGAGTTAACAGTTGTCAGACAGTTAAATGATTAAGCAATAAAGGGCAGATTTGTGGAGCTGTCCCATTTAAGAAAACTAATAAAATGTGCGAAATTGTTCATAGTGTAACAATAAAATTCTGTGGTCAAAATGTTGTCAAGCCAATATGATATCACAATCCAAATTTAGAATTAGTCCAGATATGGATCATGATATCAAGGAATCCCCTTTCAGACGCAGAAATGCTTTAATCAAAAACACTTTTAAATTAGTTAAGAAAGGGAATCTGTGTTCCCGATTATATCTGTTGTCACTAGAGTTGTCACTAGGAGACTGGAGCTTACCAATGACATTTAGTTAGTTTCTTTTGTGTGATGTGTTTATTACATTTTATGGTACCATACCACGCAAGTGGATTGGTTATGGTTCGATGAGACCACTGAAACCAGTTCACATTGAGGAAACAACTAAATTTGTTGTGCCTGGTGTTTAGAAGGGCAAAAGGAACATGACCCCCTCTTTGCTGAATCACTTTGCTAGGTACTGGGAGTATCCTAGAGCATGGGATTAGCATGGTAAATTGCGTGCAGAAGTGAGTAAATGGCTGGGTGTGGGTAGAATAAACAGGTAAGAAATGTGTGTTGGGGGAAAGGGATACAGAAAGGATTAGATCAAGGCTCACAGGAATTGGGGAGGTAAAATTGCAATATAAAATCAGTGCTATTTGTGGTGTGGCTGTGTGTGGAATCTTGGGCATCATATTGAGGGGCCAACCCTTCACTGACATTCAAAAGTTGACTGTGCACTTTGGCTACTACCCATAACAGGGCTTTATAAAAGCATGTAATATGGTATACGTAAAACATAAGAAAAGAAAAACATAAGAAAAATATCAAACAAGCTTGTGTAAGTAGCAGGAGAAGCATGACTATTTAAAGTGTTTAGTTTTCTGAATTATTTGTCAATTATTCAATTCCAAATTTAGCAAACATAACAATTGTAGTGTAGTCTATGAGAGGTATTGTTCTTTCCATCGCACCAATTTTCTAATTAAGATAGGGCCTTTTAAATTTTTTTCATTTGAAAGGGTTTTCTTTTGATCCATATACACTGGATTTTTGGAATGCCCCTCCCTGGGACTTTATTTGGAGAATGGACCAATAATCTACTCAAAAAACTTGTCTTTACACATACATGTGAATTTTTCTTATGCTTTATTGAAAACAATGAATAAAAGAGTCCATTTAGTTTGGTGGTTCCCTTTTGTTTAAATTGTTAAATTTTTAAACAAGCCAATAAAGTTTCATAAGCACCGTACTATTAGATTTATTTAAGAACAAAGTGAAAATTGTGCACTGTTGATTTCAGGCATCAAACTCTGCTAGAAAAGTATAATGGCTTTTAAAATGCTTCCAAACATATGAAGCACTGTTCTCACACATGGAAAGATATATAGTCCTTTCATAATGAGTTAGTTTTTTATAATGCACCTTAATTTATTTTGCATTTGTGAACTCACTAAAATAGTCTGCAAACACAAATTTTGCTACTGAAGTGCATTAAATTCATTGCATTAATTGAATCCTATTTTAAAGCCTGACAGCATTTGCTTTGTCAATAAGCAGCGCAGGGACCCGGGCACTATCCAGGTGGATGTGCTGCACTAAAGCATGTAGTTTATGCATCAAAATGCTAATTAGCTATTGATTTTCTGTATAGTCACATGCTGATTTGGGCTATGTTTCCACTAGAGCGATCAGCCGCTATCACCTGTGATTTTCACTGTGGCGCAATCATCGTGGGTGATTGTGCCCATTAACTTAAATGGGATAAATTCCATGGTCGTGATTGGCCATGATCAGGTGCAAACGTGGTGCGGCCCACGATCTGAATCGTGGTTTACGTGTTTTGGATGCGCGTGGCCCATCGCCACCAATCGCGGCCCATCGCCACCTCATAAAGGGAAATGAACGCGGTTAAAAATCCCAGCTACATCCATGGATTCTCGGTTAAAAATTCCAGCTACATCCATGTAGCTGGAATTTTAACTGTTATTTTAACTTATTTTAACTGATTCTTTTAACTGTGCCCATTTACTGTCTATGGGTGTGATCAGGAAGGAAGTGGCGGGGACAAGACATCTTGCCACACCCCCCACCGCGCCATGATTCAAACCGCAGCCAAACGCCCTAGTGGAAACATAGCCTTATTGAGTTAATTCAGAAGTCCTTGAAAATGTTAACTACTAAAAACTACTGCCTTTAGGAACATGTAATAAGTGAAATACCAAAAACAATTGTAGTATTTAATTACACTGACACTTTCAAATGTGTGAGCTTTATTTCCACTTTTAGCTTTATCCATTTTTTATTTCCTAGTTCTGTTTACAATTTACAAACCAAACTAAAACATATACAACATCTCTGTTGGGATCTCCCAACAATTTATGCCCCTCCTACCTGCCCATACCAGGCCATGTACAGACCTGGTCAGACATACCTCAATATGAGGGAGACACCACAGAAAGGTTGGGGACCTCTTTACCACAGTGTCCCAGTGTTGTGGGTGACTGTAGGAGAGGAATTCATTAAGGGTCTGGGTGACCCCTGGTTTAGAAGCCCCTTCTTACCCTGTAGAATGAGTGCAGTGGCCTCTGAATTCCTTCAGATCTAAAATTAACCTAAGAATGAACACATGAAAAAATATACTTCCCTGGCGGCACACCCGTTCTGTTTGCAAACAGAAAACAAAAGTGCATTGTACTGGTTTACCCTGCCCTCCCTCCTCCCCTCTACACATTGCTAGTGTCATCGTTGATGTCGGCAGTGTTGGCCAGGAAAGCAATGCCGTCTGCTGCACATAGAGGTCAGGGAAGTATGCCCGATCCTAGCTTGGGGTAAATTAGATTTTTGCCCAATCTGGGTTTGGGCACACCATCAGGGAGGCTAAATATGCCTCATGATAAATGACAATTTCCAGCTGCTGCAAAATGACAGGGAAATAACTGGGTGCTGCAGTTGCACCAACAAATTCCCATCTATTGTTTACAAACATTGGATGACAGTTTAGGAATTTATTCACTCTTCCCGACACCACCACCTTCTATTTTTGTTCTCTGCACTTCTCAATTCCTCTTTTTTATACATACATGTAAATGTAATACTGTAAGCTGTCCTTTCTGTGAATTCCCTGTGTATTACATAGTGTTAAAAATTGAAAATCATTTTTATGCTGGAGAATATGGAGATATTAATTGCAGGAAAATTTATATTATTATCATCATCATTATTGTTGTTATTCAGATTAATAAAAGTAAATATTTTACCTATAACAGAAATTTTTAGCTTCTCAAATTGTCTGCTATAATGATTCTGATCAGAGCCAGCATACATGAAAATGGAAATTTTAAGGTGAGTGTCTAGATTTACACTGACTGATCATGTGCACTCAAAGCATAATGCTTAAAAACTCCCTGCTGAAAGCTATTGTGCATTTTGTAAAAGAAGAACCATTGCTAAGTACCAATTGAGATGATGCTGTATACTTGCCATTTTTTAAAGGACATTTCATGCCACTTGATTATGTTAACTAGAAATGTTTGAAATTTGAGCAGAATTACACTGAAATGGCACAGTAGTTATGTGTTAAAGAGATGGAGTTCTTTTCTGCATCTAATGACAATCACTTCTTGAAGACCATTTTATCTAAATCTGTCATAGAAATGTTGGTGAATTCAAATATGGTACTCAAGTGTCCTATTTACAGGGGATGCTAAAACCCATGAACTCATATTCAGTTATAGAGGAGGAGGAATCATCAATTCTATCTGGACATGCCATTATTGCAAAATGCCAAGCTGATGTCAGGGCATATGAATAATTCCAAGCAAAAAAAGAAAAGACCATTTATTTTTATTAAATAGTATAATTCAGTGGAAACGCAAATAGACTCAATTTAAATTATAATAAACATCTGAGTATAGCATTATTATGATTATGAAAAATTCTATTTTTACCATTATTATATATTCTAAATTATTGCAAACAATAATTTATTTCAGTATACATAATAGGTGGAATAGAGAATTGTTGGAAATGTGTTTAAGGGATATTTGTAGTGCTTATTAAATGAACTTCTACTATTTTTCAAATTACAACATAGAAGCTAAAACTAGCTTCTAACTTTCAGCAAGCATTAAATCCAATAATATATTTTATTAAATTTTTAGGGACAACTTGCATATAATAAATTATCAGTATATACATTCACAACCTACAAGTTGATTTTAAATAATAATTGGTATAAACTTTTTTTTTTTTGCTTTTCTTTTGTTTTGTGTCACATCTTTACGCATCCCATTTAAAAGTGTAAGTGAAAGTAAAAGTAGCAGTAGCAGTGAAGAGAAAGAAGAAGCTTTATTTTTGCGATCAGTAGCAGTAAGGCCTTGTCTACACTGCATTTATTTAGATTTTTAAGCTTGGAAGACTTGGGCCATTGTTTACAATGGGCTATGAGGCACAGGCGCTATGATTCACAGGCGCATCACAGCCTGCAATGCATATAAAAAACAACGCGGTGCCCCGTGTTTTAATTTAAATGAAGCACCATGTCTCTGGCATGACGCCCATTAAAAAGCAATGGATGCTTTAAATGTAGCATGGATGCATAACACTTATACCTCCATGAGCAAAGTGTAGACAAGGTGTAACAGTAACTGTCAGTGTAGAGAGGGATTGGTTTTAAAATGGCTTGGTATGCTCGGGGGGGGGGGGCTAAGACTCTAAAAAAAATGGGGAGGGGGTGGTCATGGGGGGGGGGGATACATATTTGGCATTACTGTCCCACCTGGTTGTTGGGGGGGGGTCAAAGTTTGTCTCCATTATAATGTATGGGTAAATGTCCACCTAGACACTATGTTGGCAGCTAACCGATGAGTACCATTTGCAGGGTATCTGATCCATAGCAGAGCAAGGTGCTCAGATTATGGGACACAATAGGATCACGCTAGTGAGGACTTACAGTCTGACCATCATTTGCTCAGTGTTGCTCTCTCAATGACTTCAAACAAGATAATGCTAGAGGCTTTCAAGGTTGGAGGGGGTTTTGTACTTTTATGGTGGGCTACATTGTGTTCTAGCTGTCACTGTTGGTGCTTTACTTTTTTTTTCACCTATTAGTACTATTTTTGTAACTGATTTAATCAACTGAATCTTTCCAGGGTGGACCCTCCTCATATCATTCTCTGGAAATGTGTCACCACAAATTAACACTTTAATTGCAATGGTTAAATGATCTAACAGTAATCAGTTTAAATTTACTAGTGACTTTAGTGATGTGACAAGAGACCCTAGGTACGTCTCGGAATAAGGCTAAGTTTCTACTGTATTATCGGCTCCATCATTGATTGCATTCCTTGATGGGTTCCAGGGCATGAAGCCGGAGGTTGACATACTGCATTACATTACCCCTTACCCCTCCAACTGGTGGACGGGATCCACACTGTCTAAACAGTCAGTATGGTAGGCGGGTATTTGGACAGGCTCCGTCAAAATGCCTGTCAAGGAATATGCAGTGGAAACATACCCTGACAATAACATGACCTGTTATTATAACTGCCAGCATGAGGATCAATCATAAAAATGACTAGCATTAGAATCAGTAACAGTTAGCATTAGGGGCAGCAAAATCAATAATTATTGCCAGCTTCACAGTCAGGAACAGAAATAATAACTGCAGCAACAGCATTATGTTAAATTTAGACAGCAACTGCAAAACTTAAACGGAACATTGGCACATGTGGCCCTTCTATATTAAAATATTTTCTAAAATCGCTGACATATGCCCACTCTTTTATGTAATGGCTGCTCACTAGTGATGGCGCGAACCCGGAATTTGATGTTCACAAACGGCGGACGCGAACATTCGCAAAAGTTTGCGAACCCGGCAAACCGGCGAACCACCATAGACTTCAATGGGCAGGCGAACTTTAAAAAACAAAGGGACACTTTCTGCCCACAA
>CM070034.1:67123543-67135928 GCA_036250615.1 Ptychadena robeensis | reverse complement strand
ATCAATCATATATACAAAAAGGGAAATATTAAAAACATTGGAAAGTGATCTTTCCACCATACAGTCCAGTCCTGTGATTCCCAACTTTTTTTCATTAAGGCCCAAGCCCTATCCACATACACACCTTAAAATACATTTTCCTGGAAGTGATATCACAATGCTCCCGCCCTGGGTTAACTTACCCTCCCTCTTAACTTGCATGCACACAACCCTTCTTAATATCCCAGTAATTGTATGGATTATACCATATTATATTTTGTAATTAACTGGAATTGGCTTTGTAATTAACTGGAATTTTCAAAAAGGATTTCCACCATCTGTAGAACAAATTAGTAAAACTTCCACACAAGGACTATAAATTAGTCACCTCTATTTTAAGAGTTCAAATATGTATGTGATGACTTTCTAGGGGGGTAAGATTCTATGTTGCTGTACTGTGATTCCCTGAGGGACTCCATTGCCACTCCTACCTTGCTCACCCTCTTTAGTTTTATGCATCTTGGGAGCTAAAGATAAGCGGCATAATTTTCAGACTGATGCGTGAATGCGGACAGTGCATCCCTGCAGATGCCCCTGTAAACAACCATCCCAAATTTAAAACCATTAGTCTACATGCTGCTTTCTAAACTAAAAAGGAAATTTTCCCCTCCAAGAGAAGGATGTTCTCAAAAGAGATCAGAGGAAAGAAGATATTTAAAGAATACTTGCTCTTGACAGTAAATTTGTTTTGCTCCTTATAACCAGTACATTACAGGTACCAGTAGTATTTTACCCTGGTTGGCAAATCTGTAAATCTTCTCATATAAAATCTATTAATACATTGTGCATTTTTGTGGTTTCATTGTTGTAATAAAGTTTATTTTTTGTTTTCTTAAATAGCAATTAAAACCCTAAAAGTTAATTCCATGTTAAATCATAAAGTTATGTTGTTTGATGTGTGGGTATTGCTTAATAGCCCAAACTCTGTAAATATGTTTTAAAATATTCAGACAATTTACAGTAATAGAGCACATGGTTACACATTCAAGACCAACCGGGATCTAAACCTGAACTTCTTGATTTGTGTCAATATAACATTTAATTACATTGCATAATCAGATTTCTGTACCAAAATACTTGGCCTGTAACTTCCCAAAATATATCCATACAAGGGTCTAGTAGACAACCTTGAATATAAAAATGTTTGAAACACACAATTTAGTTATGAAATGTATATTATTTTTAACATAATTAAGAAGAATTTACAAAAATCAGGTCATACAGATACATATAGTAAAAGGGTGGAGGAGGAAATGTGTAATGTCATTAGTAGAGAAGGTAGAATTTTTTTGACTTGCTGATTTGTGAGTTATTTGCAAAGCCCCTGTAGAGGAGGGCTGGAGGAACACTACAAAAAAAAAAAGAAAGTATTGTTATAGCATGTGTAGTTTTTGCATAAATTTAATTAAAATGTAAGTGGAACTACAAGCGCTAAAGCAAAACTTTATTTTGTGTTATATTCTTCCATCCCTTCTCTGCATCTCCAGCAATTTGGTCGATAATACAATGTTCAGAAAATCAGGTAATGGAACATTTAAAAAGATAAGACTAGAAAAATTAGCACTCCCTCCACAAGATGGCAGCGTGATTTCCCGTCTCCATAGGAAATGCATGCAGCACATTGACTTCAATTTCCCCTTTAAACTTGAAGCTCCTTGTGATCAGCACTCTGGAGAATCAGGAAGCACACAGAGGAGAAGAGGACAGGTGAGTATTTTACATTGACTCATACTGAATAGCATCTTCAATGCAGAAAACGATATTCAGTATGATTTGTATTAAAAACTCCCGCCGGCACCCGGTGTGACGTCATCACGTACATGACGCGTAGGGGATGCAGGAAGCATGAGAGAGCCGATTACAGCCAACGCAGATGTCGGGGGCGACGAGTGCTTGCTGCAGGGCAGCAATCAGCAGTGTTCGAGTCCAGCTCGTCCAGTGCACTGTGCGCAACTCTGCACTGTACAATCTGGACTCGTCAAAAACCATAGGGAGGTTAAATTACATTCAGTACACTTTGGTATCAGCCAAGCATCAGAAAACTGGTACATTTCTCCATTACAATTTGGTTTAGTTAAAATCACAATGTCGTGTAGTGCTCTATGCATCTTCCACTTTATACAGCCATCTTCCTTGAAAATATATTAATATATATATATATATATTCCAATTGCAAAAATAAATCTATATACCTATAAAAACCAACAACTAAACCTATGCCTACTCCAATAAGCATAAAATTTTAATAGCTAATCATACAAATATATTCCACTTAGTGGTAATAATGCAATCGCCCAGGTTACTCCTCATCTTGAGATGTTGCATAGCCAAAAAACTGAAAACCCATTGTTATTATATTTGCATTAAATAATGTAAAACATATTTTGTTTTGACTATGGAATACTCATATTATTTTAGATATTTATCTCAGCAATGTCATAGTAAAACTCTTGTTGTCAATATGTACCAAGAACTTACATGCACCATTAGGCACTCTTAGCATAAAAAAATATTCTAGTCTGATAAATATGAATTGATCAGTGTGCAAAATAACCAAATAAACAAAAAAATTTAATTATGTGCATTTGATATGTTTTTTAATCATGACATCAAGCATTTGCCAATTTAGAAATAATTGCCAATTTCAAAGTTGAAATACTTGTTAATTTATCCCAGTCAGAAGAAATAAAGTCAACAAATTGACAAGTAAAATTCTATAAATACAAAAAATATATAGATTGGCTTTGTTGTTTGGGAATTGAATGTAAACTATGGTAAAATGTAAATGTATTTCCTTTTATACTGTTGTACAATTGTAAACTACACGTTGGCTCTAGGCTGGGGATACAAACATGCCATGAATCTGTAATGATGTTTGACATATCCAACGGAGAAATACATTGCACTCCTACATTTTATGTACTCACTTTAGACCTTGTTATCTGTCTTTTAAAGAAAACCTGCCACCACAAGATAAAGTGGTTGAAGATTGTGAAAACCATGTGCTTTTCTAGCTGTCAACATCACCTATGGGAAAGGTGCCTAGATATGTCACAGATGACTTTATCTGTATGGCACAATTTACATACCATATACAGTCCACCTGGGTTTGGGTGTTTGGGATTTCCTCTGACACACAAAATCACTTTAGGAATTAAAAAGAAATGAGCAGGCATGTCTTCTAACAGGGAAATAACAAGTGTTAATACATCATATATGGTGACAGGTCTCCCTAACAGAGCATCCACCATTAGGTGTCACTTGATGATGACAAGAAGGGCAGGTATAAATCACAACTGAAGTTGTCTAGATTAACCCAGAGACCTGTTTTTTTTACATGGGAACAGACACAGTTGGCCAGACTGCTTATATTGCTAGACGTGAACTGAGATGTATGCTGGGATTGCGGCATTGCATTATATCCATGACTGAAATCCTTAACTGTTCTACAGTGTTGACAAATACAAAGGAAGTATCTATATTTAATGAATAAACAAATAATGCAAAATGGCACGTCAAAGGGTGACTGTCACAGGGCATTCTGCTAGTGCCAAAACATAATCAAAAATGTATTCTTAAAAGTCCTTTTATTAACATTGTGAAAACTATATTTATATTTCTAAAAATAAAGAAATTAGAGCACAAAATGATGCATTATTAGCTCCATTTTAGTTTAAACCTTTACAATGAGTTTGATAAGATTACAAGGTTTTCTATGAGTACTTAATTCTGCCTTCCTTAGGTTTTATTCACCATGGTTACTGCTGGGATAACAATGATTTCAAATATAAAACACATTTGGGACTTATTTTCTAAAGATTACTCATGGATGACACAATTTATATGGGAAACATTTTATATCCCCAAGCATCAGTGAGTTAGTAACCTACACATTTTCCTTTAGATATTTGGGTAACTTTTAGCTCAAAAATTACAAATGTATCAAATAGCAATGATATAATGTAAATAGTATTATTAAGGGTTACATAAAATGTCTCTACTGGCGGTACCTTTTTATGAGTTGAAATCGTTTGTTTTAAGAAATAATCCCAAGCCTTTTTTTCCACCTCTTATTGACCTTATTCTATCATTTAAGTCCATAAAAATATGGATAAATAATATAGTCTATAAAATAAAGATTAACCCACTTACACTTCTTTTAGCCATTTAGAAAACAGAGAAAATTTTTAAATTTGATCTAGTAGGTTACCAGCTTTTTCCCTTCCGTGCTTTTTTTTTAGGGTTTCGATTATCACATCTGGTGGTGGTGGATAGAGCAAATGCCTTAGATTATAATCAAGATAAGATAAACTTTTCAGGAGCATCTGCAAGAACATTGAATGTACTGCACATTATGGATGCCTTGGGGATATGCAAAACTATAATAATTTGTTGTGTAGGAAGGGCAATCATTTCTTAAATGACACCCTATACATGCACACGTACACACAAGTCTAACAACCAAGAGTTGAATGAGCAAAAATTTCCACAGTCCAATATACTGTATTTTTCAGACTATAAGACTCACCGGAACATATGACGCAACCAGTTTTTAAAGCAGGAAAACCAGGAAAAAAATATTTGCTATATAAAAGTTTTCACATCAATCGGGTTTATGCAATTGATTAAATGAATGCAATATCAGATTCAACCAGTAGATGTCACTAGCAGCAGTACACAGAAGGACGAGGGCTAATCTTGCTGTTCCTGTGTCCTTGGGAGCTGCAGTGATTGCAGTTTCCACAGACACGGAGAAAGGGATAGATGGCAGTTCATTTATCTCTCTCTTCATTGCTTATACCAGCAATTATAATTGCTTATGCCAACAGAGCCCAAAGCCCTGCTGGTATAAGTAATAAAGAAAGAGATAGATGAACTGCCATCTATCCCTCTCTCCGTGTTCAGATGGGAGATCCAGCCGTGGGGTGAAAAAGTGCGTTTTGTGGTTCGAAAAATACGGTATTTTAAAAGCCTTCCCAGAATAAGCTGTGATGCTTTGCACCTCTTGTCTAATATACTTCCTCTACTCTTGTCTAGCGTGCACTTATATTTTTTAGTTAATTTTAAGGCATACATTATATTAATATAATATTAGGTTATAGGTATAGCAAACAGATGGAAAAATGGAAAATTTTAAAATATTTCCATTTAAGTTCATGCTGGGCATGTGTCTCTGCTTTTTCTTCAGTGTTTAGTTTGTAATACTTTACCTGCCTATGCATGCCATTGTTAGTATTTTTGGGGGATATGCAGTTCAGAGCAGTGAGGATATACTAAATACAGAAATACTGAAGCTCATAGCAACTGACTGCAATATAAATTATATTCATATAGTCAGCATCCGTTTCATCTTAGGGTACACCATAATATGCATAAAAATTAGTGCACTTTAATTCTCATTTAAACACACTTTGTGTGTTTTTTACATAACAGATATAACATATTACAACTACATATATATTACATTCCTTCTTCCTACTAGGCATGGCATGGCATCCAAAGTAGTGGATTAAAATGATCTTTCCTGATTCCCTTAGATCATGATAATTTGATCACGTCTTAACCTCCCTGGTGTTATGCCCCAACTGCATTTTTTAAAACAATGTTGAACTCTGCTTTCAGATGAGGGTCAGAAAACCGTCATTGCTTGCATTAACATGTAGAGATGGGCGAACATCGCCATTTACTGTCCGCGAACGGGCGGGTCGGACTTTTAAATAAGTCCGCCGTCTGCCCTGTTCGCGGATACATTCAAATTCCCCGCCTCTAGGCGGGGAATTTGAATCGGAAAAACCGGATGTGACGCAACCTGGGACGCATAGTTCCTGGTTACGGGCGCAGGATGTGACGTCACTGGCGTCACTTCCTGCTCCAAGCCGGATTTTTCACTACAAGACTGGCTGCATGCCCGGTCTTGTAGTGAAAAGATTCTTCCTCCGGCACGATCTCGCAGCTTCTGATCCTGCCGGAGGAAGAATTTAGATCTTCTTCTCGTCGGCGAACGGGGCGGGTCGAACACCCGTACTGTCCGCCGGCGAGAGGATGGGCGAACATGCTCGTTCGCCGCCGAACTGTTCTCCGGCGAACAGTTCGTCCATCCCTATTAACATGTAGGTCAATGACACTGGAGGGGCAGACCCCAGCGTAAAACAAGCGTATCCGAGCTACACTCAGGGTACCACCAAGGAGATTAATTTAGCTTTCTTAATTAATTAATTAATTAATCATCTGATCTAACAGATCATCTGATTCCCCATGAGTTCTCTTGCGTTTAAGTTTTGCAGCAGAAATTGCCATCACTACTGCCTCTGGCAGTGTGGTAGGTACAGTGCATCTGAAAAGTATTCACAGTGCATATTTTTTTTACACATTTTGTTATGTTACATTTAATTAAATATAAGTTAAATTAAATATTTTTTTCCTCTGAATTTTACACACAACACCCCATAACAACAACGGGTAAAGGAGTTTACTGGAGGCAAATTTATTAAAAATAAATACGATCACATGTACATAAGTATTTAGAGCTTTTGCTTAATACTTTGGCAGCAATTACAGCCTCAAGTCTTTTTGAATAGATGCCACAAGCTTGGCACACCTATCCTATGGCCGGTTTCACCCATTCCTCTTTGCAGCACCTCAAGCTACATCAGATTAAATGAGAAGTCTAGGCTCTGTTAGGGCCAATCAAGGATGCAGAATACAGCACTGACAATACAACATATAGTTATGTAAATACTATCATGTCTTAGAATTACATCTGCCAAAGCAAGTTGTTGGACTCTGGCTTCTGAACATGTTTGTTTCTCTCTATCATATTGATGCCTCAAGTAAACTTTTTTTACATTGTTGTTATGGGGTGTTGTGTGTAGAATTCTAAGAAAAAAAAAAGTAATACATTTTTGAATGAGGCCATAACATAGCAAATGTAAAAAAGTGACGCGCTGTGAATACTTTCCGAATGCACTGTATAGGTTAGGCATGGCTACAACACCAATAACATGTCATGTCCACATGTACTAACTGCCATTTTAATGAAGCTGTACTTTTACATCTGTCTGCAAACCCTTCATGCTCCCTCCGCGGCACTGATCTTATCACATTGCAAGGCCTGGGAAGGGAATATCAATTTGGGATTTATACATGCACAGAATTCCAAGGGTGCGTGGAAGACTGGTGAAAGAGTAGAGGTCCACAAGTATCCTCAAATATTTGCATTTATGCATCCGCTTATCTAGCATAGCAGTTTCTGTAAGTGTAAGTGCAAGCTATACATAAACACATAAAAGTATACAGTTTTAGTTTTTGACTAATAAGTGTTGTGTGACAGATGGTTGGGATTGAATTATGGAATAATGATTACTTATTATTATTTCTTTAGCATTTGTCTCTGATGAAGACTAGTAGGTGAAACGCATGGGAGGAATAACAGATAGACAGGAAAATTATGTAATTCATCAGATGTTTTCAGTTATGATCTGTGTGCATTTATTATCAATTCAATGTTTTTTAGATATGTATTATATATATGTGTGTTGTAATTATGTATGAAAGATTTGTGTGAATTGTTAACATTAGATCCAGAGATTTTCTTTTGTGCTTTGAAAGCCCATTTCTTCCCATTGTTGCGTTCACGCAACACTATGTTCATGATCTTTTTCTGCTCTTCTATTATCTCACAGCTTCCATTACTTTTAACCCCATACCTTCAATTCATTGTGAGTCGTAAATATATTTTTATTACAAATGAAATTGCCTTAGTAATCATTTATAATTTCTTTCTTGGGTTGTGCAGCTTTTTTTTATTTGGTATTTGATGTTATAACAGGGTGTTCACAGGATTATAATACCGACTATTCATTAAAAAAAGTCCACAAATTTCCTTTTCAGCAGAAAGGATTGTGGTGTTGGGTGCATCAGTCCCCATAGTACAGGTCTACAATAAGCAGCTCTGCAAATGTCAAATGGTTTTCTGGGTAAGTTAACCTCCGTTTAACCGTTTGAGTACGGGCACAGTTTGATCATGAATCAAACTGTGGCCATGCCAGGATCAGGCGCAACCGCTGTCTCTCATGAGCCTGCAGCATTTCTGCAGAGCTGCAGGCTCACAGAGCCTTTCCGGCCCAAGTCTTTGGCGTAATCGGTGATGCTGAAGGGGCGGGGGGTAGCACCATAGACCTTCATGTTAATGTAGGGGTGCCGCTTTTCTCCCCACACACCATTGGTGTCTAATTTACACCAGCGTTGTGTAGAGGGCTGGGGGAAGAGCCGGAAATCATGGTGGAGTACAGTGCACTCCGCCGCGATTGCCCGGGCAGCAGCTTTTCGTGCCATAAAAAATGGCGCAAAAAGCCTGTAATGCCCAGGAGGTTAAAGAAAGCTGAAAAAAAGACTTATATTCGAATCGCTAATTTTTATTGTGAATATTGGATCAGCTCATTTTTATCTCAAATAAATTGCTATATCTTCGTAATCCTGAATATTCGAGATTCTGGGAAAGTACCATGCATTGCCTTTGCATGTATGTGATGATTTTCGCACAGAATTACTACTATGTGTTGTTTCATGTGGTAAGAACACTGCAGCTGCCATTTCACATTCTGCCACTAGATGTTACTGTGCCATTACATTACATATTCACAAAAAGTAAATGACTCTAATTTTCAAATTAAAGCGCACATAAACCCTCCAGCAAAGCTTTTCCCCCCGAGCTCGCCAAACCCTCATTATTGGAGCAATATGTAGATAAAAAATCGTTACCTGTGTGGAGATATGTGTATAGTTCTCCCCTTCCCCTCTGTATATCATCTCTTCACTGCTGCGGCGTGTATCCAACATTGCTTTAGCAGCCATTCACGTTATTTATTTTTCTGCTTTCACTTTGTGTCCATTGACACACATTGTATATAGCGGCCCCCGGTGGGCACCGGCGTTATTCCAGCCTTAACTCATGCAAGCCTGGAAGCAAACACTGAATCTAAAATGGCAGCTACCACAGACGTCAGCAAGATAGCTAAATATATATTTTTGGGGTTTTGAGCAACTTTGAGCTATTGGGACAGTTTAGAGGTAAGTAAAAATGGAATAAAATTTTTGGGTGTTTTTTAATTTTTGAGTTTAGGTGCGCTTTAACCTAGAATATTTAAAGAATACTTTGTGAAATATCGTGAATTTGAATATTGCCTATGCTGCTTATCACTGTTAAAGAATCTCTCAAAAAAGAATGCTTACATTCACATATTTCACATAGTTCCATGATAACATGCCTATGACCAGGGGTGCACATAAGTGGTACTCTGGTACTCAAAATGGGCCAATAACTAGCTATGCATTATTGTTACAAAGCTCATATGCATACTAACAACTTTGAAGCACTTTGTGTCTGGGTGGCTGCAGCTAAATGTTAAATGTATACAATTTATGTCACTTGGATAACTGCAGGGAAATATGAATAACTATGAAAGGTTGCAGTTAGGGGTGTGAGATTGGGAATGTAAATTAATAATCTAATGATCTAGGGAATGAAAGTAGGCATATGTAAGGGTAAAATCTGACAAGAGAAAATCTTGTGTGACAGTTGGAATATGACTATGAAAGTCTTAGATTTGGAATGCAGGGGTTAGTTACTTAGCCAAGAAATGTCAGGGTTGTACTACTGAGGCATGAGATCTGGAGGTTCAAACTTGTTGTACTGTGAGAGTTACAGGTGACCCAAAGCCATCTGGTGGCCTTTAGATAGAGACAGCTGATCGAAGGATCAATCAGCAACAGGTAGGTCCATCTGCAGCAGAATCTACCATGCAGGAATCTGAGGACAGCGAGGGAGACAGTGAGGTAGACCACCCTACATATGGGGTGAGTACCAACCACCATCTCCTGGTACTCATCTGAGGAGCTCACTAAAAAATGTATGTGCACCCCTGCCTAGGACATTCTGTTTCATCTCAATTGTTGAGGCAGCAACTAAAATAAGAAGGTTAGAACTATGTGAAACACAATAACAACAATGATATCTAAAAGCAATGCTACCAATTTATAATAGCAATGTTTGTAGGTGCTGAAAATATAACTGGATTTTAAGTAAATATTAAAGATGGACATGGGAAGGCATGCATACATTCTATGTTTTTTAACTAAACAAAATAGGCTGTAAGTAAAGGACAAGAACAGTTTATTTAATTTCCAATAATTAACAAAATATTGGCCCAAGGCGAATTTCCAGGATAGTTAATATTAAAAGAAAGCCCTGGGGAAAGAAAGATAATTGGATTACAAATATTGCTCAGCAAGCATCCTCTTTTTAGGTGCCAACAATACATAATAGGGAGGCAAATATTTGTTATCCAGGCAGCTCTTTTCTGTCTCCCAGCCTTCAATTACTTATAGATATAAAGCCAACACAAATCCTAATAAAGGTTCAATATAGATAGCATGTCAAATACAGGGTCATTTGGTACATTTTTGTCACTGACATGCTGCACCTAACTATAATTCTATACTACGTTATCCCATTCATCTGGTCCACTTCGAAGTATTCAGCAGCATAGTAGAATTTAATTCCTCATAAATATAGCCAACAGTGTTACACAATTATGCAATCAGCAATCCAGAATACTCTCTTTAAATCCTTTACTTCTAAAGTGATCCTGGCTTTGTGCAGCCTGCCAAAATACTTCAGCGTGTAAGATTTTATTTGGCCTGTACATTTGGTACTGACGGTACTTAAGGTGCATATAGGCATTGTGTCTATTTTCAAAGTTTTCCAACTCCTGGAGGTCAGCAGGAAAAGCAGGATTTTGTTATGACTAATAACGTCTCGATGCCGGGCTGATTTCCCTGCAGATTGACCGCACACGTCATCATGCACAGCCGGTCGTGCCAAGAATTGGCCGTGCACTCTTTGAGTGCTGGTATTCACTTTAGATGGGTCCCCACTGAAATATATGAGATTAATCAAAAAAAATTTTTTCTAGGCTGATTTAGGGTCCTGATTGGACCTGACTACTCTTCTGCCTGAGCCTTCTGGATGTCTTGTTTGGATACTATTCTGACCCCTGTTTTGTACCTTACTACGCTTCTGTCTCATCCTAGATGATACTTTGTCTATATTGCAGTGATTGCCATTAGCAGCCACCCATCCTTGTTTGTTTGTGTGCTTGTTGTCCTTTGTCAATCCTTGTTCCCAGACAGCATATTTTGTGCTTATAAGACCTGGGGGCAACCAAGTGCTGGGGCAGTGCAACTAGCCTACCTGAGCTGGGGCTTGTCTATAGTTGAAGAGTGTGGTAGAGATTAGGGGATTGACATCTGGGCTGCATTGACACAGGGCAAGGGCCTTACACACACAGTACAGATTCAGACACTGGGGAGAGGAGAGAACTGCAGCCTGCTGCCTCTCCAGGTTGTCAGTTCTCTTTCTGCCACTGCACACAGTGACTCCCCCTACAACTGACAGCCAATCAGAAGGCTGGGGGTAGGACAAGCAGGAAGCTGGACTTAGAGGACCATGCGGGTGAAAAGGTTCAGAAAATAAGCTGAGTTTATGAAATTCCTGTGTGATAAGTGTTTATGTGTGTATGATGCATGTGTGTGCATGAATTGTGTGTATGTGTGTAAATATGATGTTTTTGCATGCCTCTGCATGATTGCTGTGTGTGTATGATGCATGTCTCTGCATGATTGTTGTGTGTATGATGCATGTATCTGCATGATTACTGTGTACAGTCAGGTCATATATTGGTACATCGACACAATTCTAAAATTTTTAGCTCTGTACACCAGCACAATGGATTTGGAATAAAAAAAAACACAATGTGCTTTAACTGCAGACTGACAGCTTTAATTTAAGGGTATTTACATCCAAATTAGGTGTAGGTATTACAACAGTTTACATATGTGCCTTCAACTTGTTAAAGGACCAAAAGTAATGAGACAGAATCATATTCATAAATCAAACTTTCCTTTTTTAATACTTTTTACTTTTTAACCTCCCTAGTGCTCTTGCAAGGTCCAGATTTCTGTACCAAAAGCGCACCATAGACCTTAATTGAATTTTTTTGTTATGTTGTAGGCCTGTAACTTACCAAAACCTGTCCGTATAAGGGTCTAGTAGACATCCTGAATATAATAATGTTTGAAACACATAATTATGTAAAAAAAAAAATTGCATTTCATAAATAAACAGTTTTTTGTTTTTTTAAAAAGTTTAATTCAATTGGACAGTGTGTTTGTGTTTTCTTTCATTTGCTATCCCTGTATCCAGTACAAGTCTCCTTTTAATTTGGCTCCCCCACAGTGTGATGACAGGTCCATCACACCAGGGGTGAGGGAGTTTAATGCAAAGGGG
>CM070034.1:67095231-67113187 GCA_036250615.1 Ptychadena robeensis | reverse complement strand
GCATCCCACAGTCAAGATGCGCTCCCACTAGCTGCCGCCCGTGTCCGCTCCTGACATGACTTTCTACTAATATGCTTTAGTAACAACCAACTTCTTCAATCTTACAATCACCTTTTGAAGCCTGCCCTCTTTATGGAGAATGTCAAATGGCACAGCTGTCTGGTCAGCAGTCTTTTCCATGATTGTGAATCCTACCTTATTTGTGTTTTAAAATTTTAACAGCCGAAACGTACAGGAGAGAAATGGAAGATACATACAGAGGGAAGATAAACATTTTTGCTAAACACATGGAAAAGGAAGAGACAAGTCCCGTAGCATTTCAATTAGGAAAATAAAACAATAAACAAACTTACCAAAAAAGAACAAACCATTCAGCTCGTTAACTCACATTTGACAGTTGGAAGACATTATAACACAAATATTAAGTAAGGGTACCATAATCAATCATTAAGTCACCTTCAGTATATCTAGGATATTCAGTATATCTAGCAATGGCGAAAGCGGAATATCAGTTGTTTGATCTCTGGGGCAGAAAGGGTGTTATCTAGAAATCTGTGCCAGCGTTTGAAAAATTTGGTAACAAACACATCCCCCATAGTGTCTGCAGTTAGCTGTCTCCTTCCAAGTTTTACAGGTTATCTGTAGTATGAAAGTCTTTATACCATGGAGTCACATGGTGTGCAAATGTCGGGCATTTAAGCTTGGTCAGTAAAAAGAAGTACATGTTGGAAATAGTGACTAGTTTAAGAGAGCGCCAGTAGCTAACCAGTTGTAAGTAGTAAAAGTAGTGGGTCTGGGAAATTAGGTTCCGCATGTATAAGTCAGAGAATGGCAAAAGGCGCCAATCAGACTTGTGGAAAAGGTGAACCAGTTTGGTCAGCCCACGCTCCGCCCACTGTGCATATATTTGAGGGGCACAGCAGTCCATGGTGATAGGATTGCCCTTCATGGGTATATGTGCAGATGCTGTATAAGAGATGCATAAGTTTCCTTGTTTCTCGCCATGCCACTACAGTATCCCTAATTAGAATGTTTTTTTTGAGCCGAGGGGGTAATTTTTGATTGGGGGCATTGTAATAGGGAAACGAACAACTATAGAGCAGCAAGAGACAATTCGAATTCCCAGTTAGAGTACACTGAGGTATGTTGGAGACAATCGAAGGTGTGGCAAACATCCTGTACATGCCTTTCCTTGTATCCAAAGGAATTATGTGAAAGCTTGTTGAAGCTATGGCGCAGCAACAGCAGCTTGCTTTTTGTGAAGTTGATTTAGAGGGCAGGGAACCGTCTGTATAGCTGGAGGGTTGTCAAAGAAAAGGGAAGGTCATGTTGCGGGTCAGCTGTAAAGAGCACTATGTGATCAGCAAACATTGCAACATGCAGCGTTTCCCAGCCCACGGGTAAACCCCTGTATTGTAGAATGGTTAGAAAGTACCGTGACAACGGTTCCAGGGCCAGGTCGAAGAACAATGGAGTGAGGGGGGAGTCTTGACAGGTGCCCTTTTTGTAATGCAATAGAGGGCGAAAATATCCCTGTTGTGCCCACCCATGCAGTTGGCTTAAAATACAGTTACTGCAGTAAATGAAGAAAGGGGCTCCATATGCCGTAAGACTGTAAAAAAGCCAATGGATGTTAACATTGTCAAAGGCTTTCTCAGCATCAAGCAGAATACAGAATAGCAATATCTTTATCCGGATGAAGCTTAGCCATCTCAACGGCACGGTGATAAATTTTTGAATATTTAAAACTGACGATCTACCTCTGGCGAATCCTGCCTGTGCTGGGTGTGTCAGATATGGAAGAATACCTGGCAGCCTATCCACTAAGATCTTAGAAAAAATCTTGGCTTCTATATTGATGAGAGAGATGGAGCGGTATGAGCCAGGTTCCATGAGGTCCATGCCCTTTTTGGGGTTGACCTTGATGTGGGCTTCAAAAGCGGTGGGGAAATAAGGACCTCCCTCTCAGATCGTGGTATAAAGGTGGCAAAGGGGATCCCCAATTTGTGGTAGTAGGTGCTTGTACATTTCTCCAGAGAAGACCATCTGGTCCAGGGGCTTTGGCATTAGCCAAAGCTTTGACCACCCTAGTAATATTACAGGTAGTGTAATGGGGGTGTTAAGAAGGGCTTTGTGTTCGTCTGAAATTGTGGGTAGGTTGATGGAGGACAGAAAGTCTTGGCCACCATCAGAGAAGGTATTTGTTTCCAGATATAATGATTCCTAAAGATTTTAAAAATAGTTGGTTAATTTTATCTGGCGATCTATGTAGCACACCACTAGAATCTCTAATACCTGCAATATAGTTGGGAGCTGGTCGCTCCTTTACTAGATTGGCCAGCAGGCTTTGTTACCAAATCTATGGTATTTCATTTTAATATGAGAGTCACAATGCTCAGCGTTGTATTGAGCGTATTCCTCCCAAGCTTGGTGTAAGATGGTAGGGAAATTCTTATCAGTCAGGAGGTGCGACGGGCATCTCCAAGTGCGGGGGCCTGGTCTGCAGTCAGCACGAATTTCAAGCAATATCAGGGCATGGTCGAATATGACCAGCTCTTGGATCTCCACAGAGGCAATCTCATGGAGCAGTGTAATGGAGACAAGAAAAAATTGTCTAAACAAGCCTAAGACCCATGGGCAAAAGAAACAGATGAGTATTCCCTGTCCATGGTGTGATGTAGTCGCCAGATGTCAGTCAGTTGGGCTGTCCGGGCAAAGCCCTCCAACATGGTCGGGGAAGGAGATATTGATGTCGGAGGGGCAATCTATTTATGGATCAGAGTGCATTGCGATTTGCGATCCTCAACCGGCACCGTGACTTAAGTGTCATAACTTAAGCATGAGTTAAAATCTGGTTAAACCGGTAATATCTGCCCAGTTAAATAGGTCTTAAAAAAAGGATGCAGTAGGGGAGTTAGGGGCATAAACATTGTAGATAGAAAGACTGGATTCAGAAAATTGCAAGTCAAGGAGTAATCCCCTCCCATCCGGCAGGACATTAACAGAGAGAACTTTGCCTTGCAGTGAAGAGCGCAGGAGAATCAAGACACTACTAGAGGCTGAAGAGCCAAACACTTCTCCTTCTCACATTTAATGCATACGGTGATAACTAGTGATGATCGCGAATATTCGGGTTCTGAATATTAATCGCGAATATCGGCAAATCGGAAATTTGCGAAGATGGTGTATATATTGCCGAATATTCGCAATTACGGATATTCTGTATTTTTTTTCCATTACACATGCCTCTCAATGCAAGTGGATGAATGGAAAGGCTGCAAAAAGATCTTAGCAACACTCCCTGCGTCTATCAACAGTTTTTAAATTGAATATTGGGGTGATGCGAATATTGCGAAAATCAGCACTTTTGAAAATTCGCACACAAATTAGCGCCATGTTAAACATATATTGCACGCAATAAAAACTGCAGATATTCGCAATAAAAACCCCCCCAAATATTACCGAATGCAAATATTCTCCGAATGTTTTCCAAAAAATTTGTGGCATGCCGCCAATACGAATGTTGCCTATGCCGCTCATCACTAGTGATAACCTGATTTTGGGGTTTTTATAGGCTGTGAGCCATAATGATCAAAATTATAACAAATACAGGCTTGAAATATCTCACTTTGCATGTAATCAGTGTATTTCATATATTAGTTTTACTTTTGAAGTTGAATTACTGCAATACAGGAACTTTTGGAAATATTTCACTTGTATTCTTACATTGTCATGATAAGGAAACCAATCTTGACTGGTTTGTAACCTATGCCATGCACAGTAAATTAAGCACCGCATGCTCTTTAGTCTCTTTTTGAGGGCAGTGCAGTACCCACCAATACTATGTCCCATCCCTTTTATGGACCACTGACATGCACTTTTTCTTTGTAGATAGGTGAATATAATAATTAATCTTACCCTGTATATGTAATACTGGAGCAACAATCTGGTTGAATAAAAAAACATTATTTTGAAACACGAAGAAGGAATTTAATCTGTTTACTTTGTCAAATTCAAGACAAAAACTGTTCGTCATAAATACTTAAAATGTGTGAAGTCCTCAATATACCATGACCGTGGGATCCTCCCCCTCCCAACACGTGACATACATTAATCAAGAAACGACAACTTCTTCTTTGGAAACTGTTTTAATGAATATTTGTCAGTATTAAATTAACATTACGGCCACAGCCTTTAATAATATCACTCAAATCAAATCAAATCCAGTTAGTGAGAGCCCGAACAGTGCCACTCCAATTCTTTTAAACCTTGACCACTGTACCAGCCACCAGCCCTTTTTACAACTAGCACGGTGGGTACTTCCTTCTTCTTAAATTTAAACCATGTGGGGCCTCAAGACCCCCCTTTTAATTAAACCGTTGTCGGTGACTGCCCTTAAAAACCACCTAGCACGTCCCCAGACCGTTAGCCAATTCATCCCGCGGCACTGTCGAGCTCCCGCCACAGCTCCAGGGATCTGGGTTCCCAGACCCGGGAGCACCCCACCAGAGCCGTAAACCGGCATTGAAAACTTCTAAGCCCAAGTCAGATAGGTGTTCTAGCAACCTATGGCGCAGCGCGAAGCCCCCCGCCCTGCACACAAAATGGGACACCGACATGTTAACCTTAATTCTACTTTTCTGTAGGATCCTGTTGTCAATGGGCGGCCGCCATCTAATCCTTGGTATTATTTCTGACCAAACCATGATCATGCTAGGTGCACATTCCCACACTCTCAGGTAAAAAGTCTTTATAGCGATCATAAGGTCCAGCTGTGTGCATGTTCCTATGTCATTACCCCCGGCGTGGATGATCAGTACATGTGGGGGGGTTCTGGTGGTGACCAGAGCTGAAAACTTTTTGAAAATTTGTGACCAGCGCATGCCTGGGAAGCCGAACCAATGTAGCTCGGTTTCGTGCTCCATACAGCCGAGCATTTTTCCTTGTGGATGGACTGCTGCCCTGCGTTCAGCCCAATACACGTATGAATGTCCAATAATCCATACTATACACTTAGTGGTATCTGTGTTGAAAAACAAAAACATCAACCCCATATAAGCCTGGGAACACATTAATTGTAACTTAATTATAATGAAGCAGAGACCAGGTGCGGACGTACATAAACCTTGAAACGGTCTGAATCCCAGCGCCCAATACGCTTAATGGCTGCTGGGGACAAACCGCATCTTGCTGCTTCAGTGGCGGCCCCGATCCGAAAGGAGTGCGTCCCAAATTGCTTCGGATCTAGGCCCATGAGCGCTAGAGTTTTGTGAAAGACTGCTGAGAATTGACACCTCGATAGAAATGAACCGTCTTTGTGACACAGCAACGGGCCGTGCGCTCCTGGTCTAACTGCCTTAAATAACGTATAACATTCAATGACACAGAATGGACAACCAACTACTTTGGACAGTGTAATCTGCCGACCTTTACCGTATTGGTCGGTTTTTGAAAATGGGACCCGTATATATAATATATTGAAAGATAGCTCTACATCCTGGCTCAGAATCCCTCCTGGCACCCTTTTTCCAGGGCTCACCAATTCCCCGATGCGAAATGCTCCAAAGAATGCTAGGGAAAAAGCCAGCCTGAACAATACCAATTCATACTGATCCTCACATATATAGTGTAACTGACTAAATAATTCATGCATAAGTGCAAAGGTCACCGGCCTGCGGCTATCCATAGAGGCCTTACCGTTCCTAAAGCCCCACAGGGCCATTCTCAAAAGGAAATCTTCAGTAAAATCTGGCCATCCTCTAATCTTAAATAGGAAACCTAGGGCGGACATCACCCGTCCCACCTTCGCCACCGAAAAACCGCTATCCAAGGTTTGGCAGCTGAAAAAGAAAGTGAGATCCCTTCTTGCCTCCTCCATGGACAGGTCCCCAGCCTTTTCCTCCAGCTGGAACCATTGTTCCCAAACAGCAAGGTATGCTCGTTATGTCACTGGAGCCAAAGACCCGATCAGCCACTGGGACAGCTGACTGACCCAATATCCCACAGATGTTCCGGTACTGGCACCGGATCCAGGCAGGCTTCCGGGGCTAGCTCTCGAAAACAATGCTGTTGGAAGCGAGAAATCGCATCAGCTATGTCGTTGGATACCCCTGGCACATGCACTGCCCTAAAGTTGATGTTACGATCCAAGCAAATCAAAACAAAACGGCGAACTAGGTTCACAACTGGGAACGACCGAGCTGATAGGGAGTTAATCACATACACTGCTGCTGTATTGTCCAAATGAAAAACTACAGACTTGTTGGCCAGCTGCTCCCCCCAAACTGTTACCGCTACTAGAATCGGATAGAACTCAAGGAACGCAAGGTTCTTCGTTAGTCCTGCAGAATGCCACGCAGATGGCCACCTGCCTTGGCACCATGCCCCTCTAAAATAGGCCACGAAACAAATGGACCCGGATGCGTCTGTGAACAACTGCAGTTCTGCATTGCCTACTGGGCCTTCTAGCCAGAGTGTCCTACCGTTAAACCGTTCCAAAAATGTCCTCCAAACCATAAAATCCTGTTTAGCTAATGCAGATACCCGGACGAAGTGGTGTGGAAGACGTGCCCCACTGGTCAAACTGGCCAGGCACCTGCAGAATATCCTGCCCATTGGCAGAATCCTGCACGCAAAGTTAAGCTTGCCCAGAAGGGACTGCGCTTCACGGAGGGTAACTTTTTTCTTTCCTAAAAATGACCCTAACAGATCCTGTAGGTCTTGCAATTTGTCCATCGGGAGGCGGCATTCCATCCTGACCGAGTCTATTTCAATACCAAGGAATTTCAAACATGTTCTGGGGCCTTCGGTTTTTTCAGGGGCTAGCGGCACCCCAAAGTTGCCGAAAATGTCCCGCACCTTATCTAACAGTAGTTCGCAAACCCCCGTTCCTGCCGGACCTACGCACAAAAAATCATCAAGATAATGCACAATGGATTTGTATCCTGAAACCTTCCGCACTTCCCATTCAAGAAACAAGCTGAATTTTTCAAAGTAAGCACAAGACAACGAGCAGCCCATAGGAAGGCATCTATCGACAAACCATTGTTCTTGAAAGCAACATCCAAACAAAAATTGACTGCGGGGGCACACCGGCAGCAATCTTAAAGCTGATTCTATATCGACCTTGGCTAACAGGGCCCCTCTACCTGATCTGCGCACCCACTCCACTGTCGCATCAAATGAAGTGTACGACACTGATGCTAATTCCACGTCGATCCCATCGTTAACTGATGAGCCATGTGGGAAAGAAAGGTGGTGTATTAACCTGAATTGACCTGGCTCCTTCTTTGGCACCAAGCCGAGCGGGGAAACAATCAAATCTGTACTTGGCAGTGACAAAAAGGGGCCCCCCATCCTACCCAAATCTATTTCTTTTCTTAATTTCTTTGCTATTAAGTCCGGCCGAGCTTTTGCTGACGCTAGATTAGAACAATGCACATCATTTTTAACACCAACATAAGGGATAACAAAACCGTCACGAAAACCATACAACAATGTATCTGCCACTTCCCTATTGGGGTAGTTATCAAGCCACGGGCGCATCTGATCGACGTTCACCGGACTCCTCCCCTTTACCCAGATTGTCTGTATTCCTGTGACCTCCCCCTTTTCCCTTGCGGAAACATCTACTAAGGGGGTGGTTTGAACCCCCACAGCCCGAGCATTCATGTTTAAAGCGACAGGTGGCTCCCCACCTGCATGCTCCTTCATAAAATTTCCAGCACAGGCCCTTTTTTGACTGCGCCGGCGCCCCGTTTGATGAGCCGCCGGCACCCCCAGGAAAGGACGCGCCTTGACTCGCTGCGGAACTGTCCCCCGTTGATACCCCGTATCCTACATGCTTAGGAGCGGTCATGACCCTGAGCCACAAGGATATATCCTTGTGGTCCCAATTGGAGGACGGCCAGACTGACAGGCGCTGGCGGAATTGTTCGTCGTACCTTAACCATGCATTACCACCATAGGTCCTATGTGCTTCTAAGATTGCTTCCGCGTAGCACCACAGAGAAGTCGCCAGATGCAGGGATGTTTGGCAAATTGTATGAGCCAAAATAAAGAACGCGTGTAGCCAGTTAAGGAAAGTTCGAGGAATGAGGCGATAAAGCCTCCTCTCCTCGTCCTCCTCCTTACGATGTTCTTTCCCTTTTTCACATTTGTCTATTGCATACCGCTCGAGCGGCAGCAATGTGAAAATGTCAATAAGTGCATTTTTTTTTTTTTTCCCGCACCTCTGGCTTTACATGTGCTCCCAGGGGGCCCAAAAAGCAGGTGTATGCTGCGCCCCTGGCTG
Source organism: Ptychadena robeensis (assembly GCA_036250615.1). Classification (NCBI taxonomy): domain Eukaryota; kingdom Metazoa; phylum Chordata; class Amphibia; order Anura; family Ptychadenidae; genus Ptychadena; species Ptychadena robeensis. The sequence goes on along the minus strand of CM070034.1, from coordinate 67,104,894 downwards.
CATCTGAAATAGGGATGGGCTTATCAGCTGAAGTTTTTGTCCCTATCCCCACTGAAACGGACGACGGCCTGGTAGGTGACCCTGCCTCCGAGGGGGCCGGGCCCGAATGAGACTCAGACGCCCTCCTTGACTCCGCCCTCAGCTCCCTAGCCCTTACCGGCTGAGCCCAAGCCCTCTCCGGGGTAACCGTCTTTGGGGAGGACCCTCTGTCCCACTGCTCTAACAATGAACGGAGGGAACCCAGCAGACCCCTTTCCTTGTAGGCGCCCCCGCCCCCTTTCTCTGTGTTCCTCCCTTGTATCTTCTTCTCCCCATAATCCTTCCTCATCGCCTGAGTCTTGTGTGGTGTAAACGTGGTGGTATTGTGCATGTGTATTGGTGTGGTGTAAATGCTCACCGCCCGGCGGAACAGCTTCCTCTCGTCCCTGCGAACCGTCCTCCTGTGCGCTGTGAGTAGACATACCAGCAGCTCTGCCCGAACAGCTTGAGGCACGGCCGTGGGAGCGCCACTGTCTTTCCGCCTCTTGCACTGCTGCAGCAACCTGTGAAGACATTGACAGCGCCGCCACACCTACTTGGCTGCAGCGTGTGTGGTTAGTGTTTCTCCTATTACTGCCTCTGGCAGGTGGATTGCTGCGCCTCCTAGGGGTTGCTTGATACCCCCCCCTCACTTCCTGAAGTTGATGGTCATGTTGTCTGCCCCCACCCTGCTGGTTCTCCCATGAGGTAGGGAAACCTTGAGTTGACACATCGTCAGACACCTGACCTTGTCCGCATGTTGTCTGTCCCGCGGTACCCGCAGACATGTCCCCCACTCCGCTATCCTCGGGGTGTCCCATAGTAGCCGGGGCCTCATGGACCGACCCCGCACCGTGTGAGGAAGGGGGCTCCCTGTAGGTATAGGGACCCAGGGCTGGCAATGTGCTCACATGCGTTGTTAGTGCGTTTTTATTTTGTGCGGACCCGGTCAGCTGCCTGGCTACGCTGCGCTGCCGGGTCTTCTTGGCAGGTGGGGGTTGCGGCTGACGGGTGGGGGCCCTACCACCCACTCCAGCGTGGCTGCGGGGAGCCCTGCGCCTGGTGGGTGATGTGTCCCCTGAGCTGCATTGTCTGCCCTGAGGTGGGCTACAGCTGCGGCGTCTGCCACCTCCCCCGCTGCTACCTGGCCCCCCCCGCTCTGGAGGCCGGCGCCTAGAGCAGGAGTGACCGGCGTGTCCTGAGGTGGAGGGGAGGATAATGGGGCCGGAGGTGTGTTCGGACTGGAACGCCCCCCGCCTGAGCCGTTGTTCTCAGTGTCACTGCCGACCGGGAGGCGGCGGGGAGACTCCTCCGACTGCCCGGTCTGAGTGCCCGCTGAAAGGGAGAGCTGGGAACGCACCCAGTCCTCTCCCCGCTCTGCTGCTTGCTCGCGGAGGCGAGCAATTAGAATTTCTAAGGGGGCGTCCATACCTGTGAGGGAGGAAGGGGACGTCCTACTTACCACACCTCTTGACTGGCGACATGTCCAAAGAGGCCCTCTTCCTCCCGCCTCTGGATTTTAAAGAGGGGCGCAGCCCCGCCCCTCGCCTACCCCGCCTCCGCTGACGTCACCTGCCGGGAGGGAGCCAGCATCCACAGTCAAGGCGCGCTCCCACTAGCTGCCGCCCGTGTCCGCTCCTGACAAGCTGATTTAAGTTGTGTTGAAAAGACATTTAAATTGGTTAAGATACAGAATAAAACTCTAAATAGCTAAAAGCTATGAAAGGGACCACTAAACTCATAATTAAGTGCTTAGCAGATTTTAATATTGTGTATAGATATAGTCAGAGAACAATAAAAATTGTATTGCTGCCCCCCATTGTAATGCCTTTACAGCTATCACACAGATACACTGCATGTATTTTTGGACAGAAGCCAATTAGATTACAAGATGGCTTTTAACTTTGGGAGATAAACCACACAATGATAAACTGTGTGAGCATAGGAAGAAAAAAGAGGCTTCTTACAGATAGTGTTTAGAAATGTAATCAGGCACCTTGGTGCTCGAGGGCCAAAGTTCCAACTACTGAGCTATCACGGTGGCCTAATTAAGTTGAGTTGAACAGGCAAATTCTTTAAATCTCATACAAGAGGAGTTTATATACAAACTATGTATTATTAATACACTTAAATTCAGGCAATAAAGCTAGCCATAAGCACATACATTTTTTTCTCGATTATTAGATATTGTTAAATTTTTTTCATAAAATCGACAATTTCGAGTTCATATTAAAGTCCCTGAGCTACAAAAAATGTTTTGCTCTAACACAAATAGTTTTTTGCATAAATTAAGTTCAAAACCAAGTTAACATTTCAAAAAGCTTTTTGCAAAAACTGCATGTGCTAAAGCAAACTTTTTTTCAAATGTTCCCACAACCCTTCTCTACATCTCCAGCTATTTTGGTGATGATATCACCAGGTTTGCAATCAGCTCACAGATTCAGCTAGTCGAATAATTCGACCATCTCTAATCTTAGATTTGGTCATATTGTGCGATGGAAATATCAGCTGTCATTGAACAGTCGATTCAACCCGATCAATTCCATTTCACAGCCCATTCCATGCATGACCCATAGTGCCTCAGACAAAAATCAAAAGGAAATACCTAGAAAACATACTTGAACAATCTAATAAAATTTTGTCCTGAAGGCACTAGGTGGTGAACTGTGAGAGGCTTCACATGTGTCCCACACCACACTGTAGCACCATATGTGTCACACAAGTAACAGTAGGAGCTCTAGCGTGTCTCCTACAAGGGTGGAGGTTGGTTAGGTCCAACCAGTTAGAACCATGGAATCATATATGACCTACTCTTTTTAAGGGATCACTCTTAGGGCTTGTTTCCACTCGCGTGATTAGTTGCGGTTGGTCACGTCCATTCATTTGCATGGGCTTACTTGAATCACAGCCCCCCATGGCTGATCGCCCTGGATTGTGCCCTATAGACATGAATGGATGTGATAAAATTGCATTCATTCTCTATGGGCACAATCAGGGACGATCTTGCAGAGCAAAAAGCATCTGCTCTGCTGGCCTGGAGTCACTGAATAAAGGCATGTGTGTTAGAAGTAGTGTTGGAAAATTGCATGTCCACCCAGATTATGCTGGGGCAGTGTTTATCCTCAATGTCGATAAACATTGCCCTCACGTAACTTTGGTGGACATGTGCAGTAGTGTGTGAACATTTTCCCACACTACTGAGCATGACCCAAAAGTAACTCGAGGGCATCCTGTCGTTTGGCCACTTTAGGCCAGCGGAGCAGATGCTTTTTGCTTTGCTGTGCCTGGAGAAGTGTTTTATATAGAAAAAAAAGAAGAATGAAGTAAACAGAAGATTGTTGTAAACAAAAGAATTGGAGGAAAGATGATAAACATTAAACACAGATTAAGAAGGAAGATAGATTACAAGGATTTCCCTAGAATGCATTACAAAGTCAGAACATTGGCATGTATGTTGTGTTATTGATATGTTTATATGTTATATGTATGCATTTTTAGGTGTAATAACTTTTTTATTTAAATTTAATTATTAAAATATAAAATTATATTAAAAATATTTTAGTAATGTATTTCTTTTAATTGATTATAATTATCAGCTATTGCTAGGTTTATCCCTTTAGGAATAAATATAAGGGTCAACACTACCCCTATATTCATAGCATTTTTATATGTAATAATTTATTTAATTATTACATATAAAAGGTTTTGGCTGTATTTTTTTCTTGTATTTCATTTATTAATATGTTTTTAATTAGCAGCTTTTGCTTTTTGGTAATAAGTATTCCATTTTTATAGGTAAACATGTACTGTATTTTTCAGGCCATAAGACGCACTTTTGCATCCCCAAAATTTTAGGGAAAAATTGCCTGTGTCTTATGATCCGAATGCGGGACCCCCGTGGCTACTCGGCCGCAGGTGGTCGTGCCTTGGCTTTTCCTGCCAGCTCTCCCGGCAAGAGCATTAGCAGGGGAGCTGTCAGATGAGAGATGCCGGCCGATATCCGGATCTCCCATCTGAACTGATGGGCCCAGAGCTCTGCTGGCATATGCAATGAAGAGAGTGACAGATGAACTGCCATCTATACCTCTCTCCATCCATGGAAACTGCAATCACCCTGCAGCTGTCAGGGATCAGGTCAGAGGGGTGAGCAGATTAGGCAGCATATACAAAAATAGACAAGATGAGGCACAATGAGGTTTAATGTGGAAGGCTCACAGGATGTCAGGTACAAGGTTCAGGTATGGGTTAAGGTTCAGACGCAGAGTCAGGCATGTTAGGAATGTTCCTACTTAGGCGATTAATCACCTGCGCTGGCAGTTAATCTTCTGAGCTGGCATTTTTTGATCGCCTGCAGATTTGCCTGCCAATCGCCTACACTACTTTCATTGGGCTTGTCCTCATTGATAGGATTGAAAATCGCCACCTCAGGCGATTAACTGCCAGCGCAGGCGATCAATCACCTAAGTGGAAACATAGCCTTAGATTTAGATTGAAGAGTCATTTTCAGACACAGGAAACAAGAACAAGTACAGTAGCACAGGATTAAAGCTAAGCCATGTTTGGGAGGGTGAGGCACATCAATATAGGCCTCGAACTAATGAAACAGGTGTACCCAACCAAAGCCACCTGCTGGTGACAAGGGGAAACTACCTGGGGTGAATAGAATCACAGTGCCACCAGCAGGTAGTACCAGGAATACCACAGGTCCTTTATATCTGTGCTGTCTTAGGATGAATTCACATGAGTGCTTTCAGGGCTACGGATACTCAGCAGCAGCCGGAAATTACTGCCCGCCCTTGTGGCCAGGAGCGTCTCCACACTGTGTGTAGGCATTTGGGAGCTGTTCATAACCACCCCCTTGTTAACCCTATTGTGCAAGTGGCCAAATGTTGCCTGGGGAAGGCCTCTTGTCGCATTTTGGGCAGTGAACAGGAGGTTGGCAATTGCCCTTGCAAATGCAGCCTTACCATAAAACATCTAACACATGGGGATTTTTCCCCCCTTTATCATATTAGTGCATGTACACTAATATCTATGTACCAGCCCATTCTATGTCAAGGTTGTGGAAGTCTATACCCAATCCGGCCACTAATTAATAAGGATCTTTCACAGGTGTCTGTGCTTCATGTAAACCCTGTCACCATCTTCAGACATCTCTTTGTTAGTAAGAAGTGCAAAGATTAACACTCTCCACTCCAGCCATCCACTGCTTACATGATGTCTAATTCGTCAAAAGTGTGCAGGTATAACAATACCTCTGTTCTAATGCCACTTAGAGAAATGTCACAGTGTTTCTAGTTCTATGTACACACTTATTGTCTTTCTGAAGTTAAAGATTAGCAGAACTTTTTTATACCATTTAAAGAAAGAATTTATACAAAAATAAATAAAAGTAAACAGTTTAAATGTGTTTGCAAGATAAGAAAATGCTTCTAAACAGTAAAATTACATACAAAACTGATTTCCCTAGAGTATGTTGTATATACATATTATCCTCAATTTAATGATCTTACTATCAATAATATAAATGCCAAAGTGTAATGAATATTATTATTTATCATTACTATTTTATACTATAATGAGCAATTTCTGTAAAAGCACTATAAATAATATCACAACCTGTGTATTGAAATGTACAGTAGGTGGTAATACAATGATCATTATACTTTAAAGGCAGAATGAACAAGATATTTATTATGTTAATGCATATAAAATGAATGCCTTTGTATTACTAGCAACATGAAAAGCAATATGTCTTCAATGATATGGATAATGGATCAGTTTGCATTATGCTATTTTTACATACAGATAAGGTGTGAAATGACTAGGACAAAAAAAATAACAGTTTTCACATAACATGCATGACCTTGAACCAGTGTGAGAGCCAAAGAGACAGTACAAACACAGCTCCACTAGACAAGGGACTTTGATGCTGGGTAGCTAGGGGGTCAAGCGCGGAAAGGGGAAATAAGTGGTAAAATCACTGTCTCTAGACTCCTCAGATAAAATAGAAACAAGCACTTGGCATTTTCAGTGCTGACAACCTGGCTTGTTTGTTCACTCTAATGAGCACTCTGGCTCCATTAATGAGCAGACTGAATCCATTATCATCATCATTTCAAAAGGTAGCGTGCCACTAAATAGCTTCCCATATTAGCAGGCATTGCCCTTGTTGTTCCATTTGATCAGCTGTGGCAGCAGGAGGCTGCTGTATTCTCACTTTTTCTACGGGGAAATTAGCATGTGAAAATTAGTAAAAATATATATATGTATGCGACCCTTAAAATAGGTGTAATAAAATGTTGTGCAAGGTTATATGATCAAGGGTATAGAAGTTGAAAAGGCAAGTAGGAAAAAAAAAAAGCTGTAAAGATGCGTATTGATGTCGTGTATTTTCTCCTGGACAAATATTATGGACGTGCTCATCTTCTTTCATGCCAGTTCCTTCTTGATAAATCAAAGCACCAATTAACTTTGCTTAAGAAAAAAAAAGGGAACAAAATCCTAGTAGCGTGTTTACACTAAAAGGCTGCTGAGGGCAGCAAAGGCTCACTGTGCCTCCATCTGGCTTGCTCTATACAGTAGATTGGATTTGTCTATTCTTTTTTTATATCTTGCTGGATCTTAGAAGTGGAGCTTTTGTGTGCCTTCTATTGTTTCCACCCATAAAGCATTTTATGTACTGACTGAATCAACGCATGTTTGTCTGGGCTGGAGTTTTCTATAAAAATTCACACTTATGGTAAATGCATGTGTATGTCCTCCTGATTTGATAAAAACTCCTTAAAGTTTTAGTGCAGTCCTGTATTCACACAGTTTGGTTTGTGAATGTAGCCATATATATATATATATAAAAGGTTTTCCTTACATGTTGATGGTTACATTCACAAACTGTGTGAATACAGGACTGCACTAAAAATTTTACATATATATCATCCTATGCTGATTGTATGATTGTTAATTTCGTGTTGATTCCCAAAATCCAAAAAACAAAAATTACTTATAACTGCTAAAAGTTGGATGTAAACCATTGTGTTTAAATTCATGGTGTTCTAGAGATAAATGTTTATCAGTGTTAATCAATGTAGACATGTTTTTACATATTAGTTTTCAGAATATTTTATGCAGATTATATAATCTGATATCAGATTAATGATGAGATGCCAGACCGCTTTGTAAATCTAGGGAAAACACTGTAATTCGGTGTAAATATGGCTGTCGTTAATTCCTAACAGTCAAATTATTTAATATGACGGTGAATTAACCACCACAAAATGCATGTCATTTGATTGCCTGTATTCCTGAACTACATGATTTTCCTCATATTGAACCAATCTGCATGTGATTATCAGGCACATTTCAGATTCCAGTATTTGATCATGTACACGTGATCATGTATATCGTGCTTAGTACAAACTTGAAAAAAGCTTTTTTATCCCATGGGTCCATTGGCTGTGGGCATTAGAAAAGATGTACACTAGTTTTCTAAAAAAAATGTAACTAATTGAGGTGATTTTAGCTTTAATTGCATTAAATTTTTTGTCTTGTGATTGTCTAATGTTCAACTTGTAATTTGCACATTTAAAACAGGCCTGTCAGATGACCCAAAAGGAGTAAAATTCAATTGGAATCATGATTCTTTGGTCGTCAAATTCTGTTCCAGTTGTCAGCTTGTCTTTTAAGCTTCATCTTGTTGTAACATGAAATCAGCAGTAAGATGGGTTAGATATTTATGAACAAAAAAACCTGGCTTACGTTTGGTGTTGCTATTGATTCCATATGCCATACGTCCACGTGCAGGCCCCTTGAGTACGCCACACCCAGCTTATTTGAGTTCAGGCACACCAAACTCCTTGATTGCCATGCATTCATAGATCTCATTTTAGTGTTGAAGTATTTAAAAATATTTTATTTTTAAAATCTTTAACCCAATAAAGCTCTATTGTCAGTCAACAAAATGTTGCCTTATCTGCTTACATTTTACACATTCTGCATACAACCTGTAAAAGCTAAAATAGTATAATAGTAATAATAAAATAAAATAATATAATATAAATAATAAATCAATAAATCATGATAGTACTAATTTCCTCCTCCCTTTCAAGCAACAATGACAAATTAGTATTGTCGAACTGGTAAATGTCACTAGCCATTGAAGCTTGGGCTGGCCCGAAGTTTGCTGACTTGGATTTCAGCTTTGATTCTTTGACAGAAGAAGAGAATAAAAGAAGCTTGTAACTGCTAAGTAAACTAACTAGGAAGGTTGAAGCTGACAGATAGACTAACAGCAAGTACTGAAATGCTTTTTTCACACTTGTGCAGCCCCCTCCCAACTAACACACATGGTAAGAAAATTACCTAGGTAGTTTTGGCCTATACAGTGGCTTGCAAAAGTATTCGGCTCCCTTGAACGTTTCCACATTTTGTCACATTACAGCCACAAACATGACTTACATTTTTGGGAATTCCACGTGAAAGACCAATATAAAATGGTGTACACGTGAGAACATGATTTCAAATTTTTTTTACAAATAAATAACTGCAAAGTGGGGTGTGCGTAATTATTCAGCCCCCTTTGGTCTAAATGCAGTCAGTTGCCCATTGACATTGCCTGATGAGTATTTCAAAAAAATGGATCGAACTTGTTCAGGACCTACTGGAGCTAACCAACATCCCAATATAATTATTAGACGAAAAGGTCTGAAGGTCTGAAAACCGGGTAGACAGGGGGGGGGAACCCCAGTCCCAGGTACAGACACTCACAGGCCGGACAATCTCCCTCACCAAAGTGGGGGACTAGGGGACTTTAACGGTTATTTCCAGAAGCGATGGCAACAATCAAGGTGTGTAAAATAATCACGTAAAAGTGTAAAATCACAGATCATGCATGGGACCATGTAGGCTAGGAAGATAAAGTACAAAAACAGCACCCGGTTTTCAGACCTTCAGACCTTTTCGTCTAATTGCCTGATGAGTGTTTATGACTAAATAGAGTGCACCTGTGTGTAATCTAATGTCAGTACAAATACTGCTGCTCTGTGACGGCCTCAGAGGTTGTCTAAGAGAATATTGGGAGAAACAACACCATGAAGTCCAAGGAACACACCAGACAGGGATAAAGTTATTGAGAAATGTAAAGCAGGCTTAGGCTACAAAAAGATTTCCAAAGCCTTGAGCATCCCACAGAGCACTGTTCAAACGATCATTCAGAAATGGAAGGAGTATGGCACAACTGTAAACCTACCAACAAGGCCTTCCACCTAAACTCACAGGCCGAGCAAGGAGAGCGCTGATCAGAAATGCAGTCAAGAGGCCCATGGTGACTCTGGGCGAGCTGCAGAGATCTACAACTCAGGTGGGGGAATCTGTCCATAGGACAACTATTAGTCGTGCACTGCACAAAGTTGGCCTTTATGGAAGAGTGGCAAGAAGAAAGCCATTGTTAACAGAAAAGCATAAGAAGTCCCGTTTGCAGCTTTCTACAAGCCATGTGGGGTACACCGCAAACATGTGGAAGAAGGTGCTCTGGTCAGATAAAACCAAAATGGAATTTTTGGCCAAAACTAACAGAAAACTAACACTGCGCATCACTCTGAACACACCATCCCCACTATCAAATATGGTGGTGGCAGCATCATGCTCTGG
>CM070034.1:67076253-67089306 GCA_036250615.1 Ptychadena robeensis | reverse complement strand
GTCGAACTCGCCGTATGTTCGCGAACACTTGGCGAACGCGAACATGCGATGTTCGCCCCGAACAGTTCGCCGGCGAACAGTTCGGTCCATCACTAACAATGACCCTACCTACCTCCCATGACTAGTAACCACACCATGAACAGGACACTAAATGTCAATTTTAAGGTCGATATAAATTCTAGCTACAAGAGGCAGGGAATTTGAATCTGTCCGAAGGAACCTTATCTCAACCTTCTGTTATGCTATATTAACCTTTTTGTACATATTCTATTTTTGTAATCATATTAATACCTGGAATATTACGTTGAAATCTTATGTTCATTGCAATCTTAATCAATCTGGGATACTGGTCTTGTTTTTAATCATGTGACATGTTTATTAAAATTGTTATTTACTCTATGAGAATTGATATTACCTTTGAAACTTTCTTGGCCGTTAAAGTCCCCTTGCTCCTGGGGTTCTCCCAGGGGGAATCTAACGAGAGGAGACGGGACCTTTTGGTTCTCATCTCCCCTCAGTTCTTTGAAATATATTATTTGGGATGTTGGCCACCTAGGACTGTGATTTTCTTGCATACAACTAAATTACCAAGAGCAGAATAACAGTAAAATTCAAATAACCATAAAGATCTAAGATAGTGTCTCCCAGTTCGAGGTCACAGACTGCCTGTACCAACCATACTCATGTCAGCTCAGTTGGTACTTCCGTGACATAGACTCCTTTCATTAAACCTTAACTATTTACCAAAAATCATGTGGATCATTGACCCTCGTAAGAGATTAATGTCCCCCCCCCCCAACCTGTTGACTGTCCTACCACAAGCGAGTCACTCCATGTTCCTCCATCCAAATCTTTCTGGATACTGTCAAGGACCTGCTTGCTGTAACAAAAAGATGAAGAAAAAGCAACAATTTGCCAGATGGAAAATAAAAAAAATAAAATATGGTCAAACACATCACAATAGGCAAACATATCCCCAACCCCCATCTCCTGCATGCTGAGCCCCCCTATAAAACCAAGGGCAGTCACAATGGCTGATCTGACCACTGGTTTTTAACCCCTGTGGCTTGCCCACACATCACTTTCAGTTTGTGTAATACAGACGCCCCTGTGATCTCGGCGCCCTGGCTGGGGGTGGGTATTACCTGCTGTACTTATTTACTCACATGTAATCTTGATACATTTGGTACTATTGTTGAGCTAGAAAACAAAACTCTTTACTATCTTCAACCTATATTTTAATATTAGAGCATTAGCAGAAAAGTGATCTAAATTATGTAATCGAACGACTATTCAACTCGACTATGACTTTAGTGATGCATGACTCAACAAAAATTTCTGAATACATTTCTTTGCTACACATCAGCAAAACCCATTCTATCTTTACACACTGCAGCACTGTTGTGGTCCACATAGCTGTCATTATTATGACAATACTTGCCTAACATAAATATTTGCAAAACATAGCCAATGTAATTGGGCATATGATAGGAAAATGCAAGTTATCCAAAAGGGATTAAAAAACTAATTAGAATGCAAATCTCATAAGGATAAGCTTTATTTCACTTTATACAAATGCATTGAGCTTTGTATTGGTAGGTAACAAAATGTGCCCAATTTTTTTACCCACCAATACAGCGATTCCCGTACGATTGACCCACGATCCATCACAGCGTGGTGTCGTCACCACACTGTATTTGATTGCACGGGTAATGACCTGTGTATGCCTAGCATAAACCAAGAAATAACATATAAAGTGTTGTACATTCCATTACATGTACTGGTATGCAATGCTCTTGGATGAACTTGTTTTGACCATGCAGTGAAAATTAACATATTCTCTTTGCTTTACCATTCTCCATCAACAAATAGCTTCAATCCCTTGGCCTTCTGCATTTTAGCTGCCAAAATTTTTTAGGTACTTCTGGAAATAGAGGACCATGTGACCCTCTATTCTAATGTAATAGCAATTGTGATTGATGACAGCCTTTAGGCTTTCTCTCTTTTCTCCTAGAGGCTAAATGGAGTGGGCTAGGAAGTGGAGGAAAGATATACAGTGCCAATGAGGAGAAAAATAAAATGCCTTTAATGGGCTAAGCATAGGCTTTAGGCAATGTTCAGAAAACTATTACATGGAATGCCAGGACTTCCTGAGAACAAATAATAGTAAAAATAACACAGAATAACTATGTTTTTATAGTACATTAGCTTCTTCTTCTGAAATACAAAGGGAAGCCAGATATTTTTGTGAGTATAACCTTTAAACTTTAGGGACAGCATCAATTGTTTTGCAAATTTTATGCCGACCTAACTCTAAAATTTATTAAGAAATTTAAGGAGGTCTAGCAGTACTAATAGGCATATGTTCTAAATGTAAACTATACTTGGAAAGGTCAATTCACACATCAGGCCACATGCGACAGTAGCAGCACATATTTGCATACTTTGTGTGGCACCTGTTCCATGTTAGGAAACCCTACACTATAATATCAAAAGTAGTGGGACACCTGCCTAAACACATAGTGGAACTTTAATGACATCAATATCTAATTAAGAGGCTTCAATATGGAGTTGTCCCGCCTTCAAACTTATAACAGCTTCAACTCTTCAGAAAACACTAACCACTACGATTAGGATTGTGTTTATGGTCATTTTGACCATCCTACCAAAACAGCATTTGTGAGGTCAGGGACTGATGATTATTAAGAAGGCATCTCATTAATCATAACAGTGTTTGTATTAAGGTTGTTGCAGTAAGGTTTCTCCATATCAAGCTTGCTCATCCATGTCTTTACAGACTGTGCTTTGTGAACATGTGTGCAGTCATGGTGTAAAAAAAAGGCATATAACAAGACTAATGATATTCAATTTTTTGGTTAACATTACAAACCAGATGTAATGTGTCCTATTTGCATAGCATACTGGGATGCTCTGACCTGTCATCCATCAACTTTCTACATGTGTATGCACTCCTATTACAGTGTGTATAGAGTTTTGACCAGTTTTCTATGGAGGAGCATGATGGTGGAGGCTGGAAATGTAAGTTGTGTTATGTATAATCTAGTGTTGACTTCATAGAGAGTCAAATATAAATATTGTGGGAATATAACCTACAAGGGGTGCTCTTAATTAGTGATGAGCGGCATAGGCAACATTCGTATTCGCGGCATGCCGCAAATTTTATGGAAAACATTCGGAAAATATTCGCATTCGGCAATATTCGGGTTTTTTTTTGTTATTGCGAATATCGGCAGTTTATTGCGAATTTCGCGCGCGCAATATATGTTTAACATGGTGCGAATTTTTATGCGAATTTTAAAAGTGACGATTTTCGCAATATTCGCATCACCCCAATATTCATTTAAAAATCTGTTGATGGTGTTGCTAAGCTCTTGTTGCAGCCTTCCCATTCGTCCACTCACATTGAGAGGAAAGTGTAATGGATAAAAAATACCGAATATCCGGAATTGCGAATATTCGGCAATATATTCACCATCTTCGCGAATTTCCGAATTGACGATATTCGCGATTAATATTCGGAATCCGAATATTCGCGATCATCACTACTCTTAATGATGCCAAACCACACAACCAACCACATACATATGTATGTATATATATATCTCAATCATCTGAGAAAGGACTGCCAGGAACCACCACATCCACCCTTAGAGCTGTAGTACCAAGAAAACTTTCTGTTCTGCATTGGTTGGGGAAATAATCAAACAATGGGTATAACCAATGACCAATTCATAATGTATCCATTGATGTGCTATCAAATACTGTATATTCTATTAATAGTTACTTTAGTTTCTTTTTTATTAGTATCATCATATACTTTTTGTCAGCCCTTGACTTTATAAACCCTTGGCTGTATAAGAAAGAACCTTTTTCAGTGTAGTTATAGACAATATAAAGCACTTTAGAGGCTATAAAGAAACACTCCATATCAATGACACTGTACTATTTATACAACACAGCTAATTCAAATTACACAGAAACTTCAAATGTTAACATCCACTCCCAACATCTTGGAAAATATTAGCAGGGGTCCACATGTGCTTGATTTTTTCTATCTACCTCTGTCTTAGTTTTAGGGAAACAAAATGAGTAACTGACGAGTACAAAACAACCTACACAATAAAAGATTAAACTTAAACTGTTTTCATTCTTAAGGATTGGCTTTACTCCAACACATTACAGCAGTGAAAACATCTCTCTATAGTCTGATCTGTAGGAAAATCTGATCTATTGGAAATGTACCGTAAATTATAATTAAGGAAAATTCATGGTAATTCAAGTATCATGTATAATATTCTTCATGATGCATACTCCTTGTATTGATGCTGCAGGAAGACATACAGTATATAACATTTCCAAATATATTCCAAGTGTGATTTGCATTATAACTTACATTTTCAAGTTTATTGTTTAAAGGATATTGTCCATTTTTTTTTTATTATTCCTCTTTATAATACAGGTCTGAATGTATTTGTACTCCTCAGACACACATATAAAATAATGATCAGAAGTGAATGACAGATTAATGTAATATACAGCGTAATTTGATAATAATTTGCAAAACTTGCAAAGACTGAATACTTCAAAATTAGTTGGGAGTTTGCAAGGACCATTGAATGCTTTACATGAATAGACCCATTACTAATAATTTATTGTAGCAATTGGTCTACTGGTATGCCTTGTCAGAATTTCCTTTGCTGTTACATTATGTTTTAAAGCTGAACTTCAGACCGACATAAAAAGAACACAATTTAATCTAGTTATGCATTCATTAAAAAAATCTTTGTATATTATTTTAAATTTAGCTTCAGTTTAAGTATCTGAATCTCTGATTATATTCACTTCATATAATCCACTGTACAGTAGGATTTGTACTTGGAAAGGCATGGAAAGCACCACCCAGTCAGGCTGAACTTTTTTCATACTGATATTAATATAAAAAATGAAAATGTGCTATGAGAGATAGAGGGCAGGCTAAAATTGGGTAGTGTGGTTATACTTCCTAATTTCCCACCCAGCAGACTGGAAGTCTAATATAGCAAATGTATTACTTAAAGGTAACTCACAGAAAAGTTTATTTAAATATATTTCTAACCATCATTAGGGATATAGAACCCAGATATTGCCCTGTAGAATCATTTTTGTACTGCACATTATTTGTTACTACAGATTACTTGTTACTACAAAGTACTTGCTTCTACAGACGTTAAAGAGGGTTCCAGAAGTTCCATGCCTGACAAACTGCCTACAGAATACACACAGTATACAGTTACCCTGTACACGAAAATAAATCTAAGGTCAATGCCTGGCTATGCTGTTTGGTAGAAATGCCAGATGCAAAAATACATATATTAAGGAATACCTATTTATGTGAATTGTGCCTTTATTGTAGTCAGCAGTAAGGTTATGTTCTCACTACGTTTTGGATCCTTCAGTGTTTTTATTTTTTCTAACCAAGGGGTTGCATCCATTTGTGATTTGTTCATGATCCATTTATGGTTCCTTTTAGAAGCATGCATTTTTTTGTTTTTCTTACTTGAAGGAGAGAGATAATGCATTGTAGAAGCATCAAGAAGCGGTACCCATCCGTTTTTGATGCACCCACTGCATTCCCAATGGATGTGTAAATGCACCCACATTGCATTAGGCTAGGGCTACACTATGCAGTAACAAGCACAAGCCCCCTTTTCGCTCCATTAAGGCCACATTATCGGTGGCGCTACATAGCACAGCCAATAATGCTGCCCCTTTAAATCTGTGGGCTGACGTATGCCCAATATGCCTTTTAATGGGAGCAGCATACGCTAAGCCTCTGCTGCATTCATGACAACACCAAGCTCCATTACAGGCCGACAGATCGGGGGCTATAATGGGCTGTGAATTTTTGAGTTCAACACAGGGAATTTAGCACAAAATTTGCCATAGCCTTAGTGCTCCGTTGTTTTAATGAGGTGCCCTGAGTTTAACGCAACATAAAACAATTACACTAAAAGTCAATGGATGCGTCTATGGTGTGAAAAAAAGGCACTATAAATGCATCCATTTTGAAGCAGTGGAAACATAGCTTAAGTCTGTTCAAATATACTGTACATTTAGGTGTCTTGTTTTTATAACTTAACACAATTTCTCTTTACAGTATAGAAGATACCTTTAGAAGGTGGAAGCAATTGGGACCACAACAATTTTTTTAATATTGCATACTAAAATGGACCAAATTTTTCCAAATTTTTCTGTACAAAAATGACTATTAGTATACTTGTTGGGGGAAGAGGAGGGGAAGTGGGCTAAAAAAGACATATATTTAGAATGAAAAAACAAGGGATATTTTTAAGAATTCAATATATCATTTTCTGTAAGACAGCACTACCAAGGATGCAGGGATACATTTACTCTTCTGGCAGTGATTTCTACTGTTTCAGGCTTGTGTGGTAGGTCACTATCAGCAACTAGATCATGTTAACAGTTCAAGAGTTAGGATGTTAGTATGTCGAGTTCAGAAAGAAAAAACACATCCTTAGAACTCCATAATCACTATTTGATCAAGTAGAAGGCAAAAAAGTGTTTCTCTGCATTTAGTTGAAAATGTAGCTTCAACTTTAAAAAGGATCTGTAGCCAAATTTTTTAAAAGTGATAAGGCATATATTTGGATTTGGACTAAAGTGTACTACAATACCTTGTGAAATATAATGAATTGTTAAAGAGACAGCCAGGAGACTACCTTATAGACTGAATAGATTAGAGTTTGATGACCCAGAACATACTTACTGCCCTTACGGAGTACAGCTAAATAGGCAGCAAGACTTGCATGGACAAATAAAAACCATAAATAGGGAATCTGTTTTACAGAATAATTATGGACCCCAACAGCCATTCTGTACATTGGAATGATTCAGATGGAAGCCAACCAGTGCATGTGAGAACCCAGCACAAATCATATCACTAGTGATGGCCGAACATTCGGCGTGTCCGTCCGCGAACGCGCGGAGCGGACTTTTAAAAAAGTCCGCTGTCCGCCCGTTCGCGGACAGATTCAAATTCCCTGCCTCTAGGCGGGGAATTTGAATCGGAAAACCCGGATGTGACGTCAGTGACGTCACATCCGGCACCTGGAACACATAGTTCCTGGTTGTTCTAACTGACGTCACATCCGGGTTTACGAGCCAGATTTTCACTGATAGACCGGGTTCTCTACCCGATCTTCAGTGAAATATTCTTCCTGCGGCGGGATCTCGCTGCTAATGATCCCAACGGAGGAAGAATAGAGGGATCCTTCTCGCTGGTGAACACCCGTACTGTCCGCCAGCGAGAAGGAGAGTGAACATGCTTGTTTGCGGCCATCACTACATATCACTTACATACACATTGAGTTGTTCGTGGCACTGAATCCAAAGTTTGGAATTTTACTGCATTTGTACTATGCAAATATTTGTATACTAATTCACAGTATTGTTCATATTACGCAAGTCTTAATAAATTACTATTGTTCATACCACATTTGTTTTCCATGTTTTTTCACATTAGTAAAGCTGGGCATAGACGGGGCGTTTTGCTGTCAACTGCCGAGCCAACCTAGCGGGCGTGATGACGTCATCACGCACGGCCGCTAGTGCAGAGAATCGACCAGGCACCCTTTGTGTGCCGGCCATTACTTCGGCTGGGGACTGCCACCCCTATCGGAACTAATTTGATCGGATCTGAATTTACCATCATGTCGGATCACTGTGTGATGTGGCAGATTCTTGGTCAATATGACCAGTTGGCGCACCCGATTCCCTGCCGACCAGACCGCCGATCGATTGTGAGAACACGCACGGTGGCCGATCGGCTGTCGAATCGGGCAAGAATCAGCCCGTCTATGCTCAGCTTTAGAAACATATGCATGTATCCTTTAAAGCTTCAGATTTTGGGAACTTACTCAGATCAAAAGACTAATATAAATAAAGAAGGGTTTGAAATACTCATAGTGGAGAAGTGTAAATTGTACATATTCATAAATATCTATATAAAACCATGAAGGACCCATATTATAAAAAGCTTTATTCTTTAAAACATCATGCGAACATAGGTTAGGTTCACGTACAAACATATTTTTCATGAGAAATGCTCACAATTAAATACTACCACAAGAGAATCATTTTGCAAGTCTAATGTAAGAAAATATGAAATGTAACACCTAGAAAGTTTAAATGAGAATCTTTTTTTGTTAAGGTGGAAAGTGTTATTAAGGACATAATTTTGTCATTAAACCAGTGAGTTAAAGCACACATATATCAATACCCGCTAGTAAAAGGATGTTTCAGATAGGGAACAAATGATAAAATATAGTCAGAACTTAATTTTAAAATGCATAATTCATGATTCTAAGCTGATTAATTAATATGTTTAAATGTTCTGGTTCAGAATATAACATCTGTATTTAAATTTTGAGCAAGGCCAGATTACTTATTTATACCTGAAAAATGACTGTTGAAATGTTATTATGCCATTTGTTTTTAAGACTATGAGACCGAAGATTGACTACAGAAATGTAGAAATCATATGCAACATCATTCAAGCCACACAATGAAACGGGTGAATATGCTATTCCTCTTATTGCTGTTTAATATTTGATTCAGTGTTGCCTGTTTTGCACAGCATTTGGTTAAATCTTGACTTTTCCTTAGGAGTGTATTTTTTGTAAATGAATTCTTAAATAATCCTATTCTGGCAAGTTAGACTTTTTTCCAACAAAGTATTAGTGTACATTTTTTTGTTCTTAATCGAATCAATGATTTTTGTAAAATTTTAGAGCAATGAGTAAAAAGCAAAGCCTCTGAGATTAGGAGGAGCCAGGTGGCATTTAACCCTTGCTCACCCACCCAACACCTTTGTCTCTATTGAAGCCCTGTATTTACAATTTTGCACAGCTTGTCAACATTGTTCATTTTATCTCATTTTTATGAAATATTAGACAGAGTAGACCCAAAAAATGGCACAATCTGTTCTTCGAGCATAACTATATGGACAGAATATATACCAGGGAAAGGAGAGTTTAAGTTAGTATGTGACCTATTTTTATCCATCTCATCCTTTTATATTGTGATCATGGCTTCTGAGACGAGAATAAATATTCTCTGTATGTACCCTTCCCACCACTCTGCATTTTCTTTGACTCTCCTGCAGGTTTGAATAGATATGGAAATTAAGATAAATGTAAAGCCACATGTGCAAAGTCTATTACAGTAGTTTGAAGCCCTCACTGATCGAATATTATGATAGGAGTGTAGGCAAATGCCAGCAAATCATTGCAGCCACCAAATTGGACTGGAATAGGAAGGGTCAATATATTACATTTGTGTTTTTGGCTCAGTTATTCTTTATGGTAAAAACATATTGTTAAAAAAGTAAATAAGAGCTCTGGTTGGAATTAGTTCCTCAAAATGCTAACCAGGGAAATAGGCAGTTGTTAAAAAGGCTTAATGAATAAAGAAAAAATCTCAGGAAAAAAAAAGCACCGACTTTTCAAAAACTAGCCTTTCAATTGTAAATTAGGAATACTGTTGTTTTATTTGTAGGTATCAAGGATATAACAGTAAAATTGTGCAGCAATGCTAATAAGCTTAAAATTCTGTTTATAGGATGAAACAGGACTATCTTGCTGGAACTACCAGGATTTAAATAATTAGGTCATATCTTTGCATCAAAGTTCTATGAGCAGCAAATGAGGACACATGATCAGAGGTGCCCACGTTCCTTCTTAGAGATCTGGTTTGGGTTTCAGCTGTCTGGCCTGAGGTTTATTAGCCCATATCCAGTCCTTGAGAAGATCAATAGGATAACCTACAAGATCACTCTGCCCCCCTCTTATGAGTGTTAACTCTTTCCATGTCACCTTGTTGAAGTCAGCCACAGCTTCTGCACCTTCCTCAGTTCCTCCCCTGCCTGTCCTGATGCAGAGTCACGCCAAGGATAAAATCAGTGTGATCCTGGATTCCCGCTGAGTGCAGAATTCCCTTGAGTACCTTGTTGACTGGAAAGACTATAGTCCTGAGGAGAGGAAATGGGTTCCTGTGCATTGGGTTCATGCCAGGGTCTTGTCTGCATGTTCCATGCCCATCCTGCCCTATATAAACCTGGAAGGTGCATGGCTGCTTTGCCTGTGATAGTGTCAGTTTGCCTGGACTGCTGGATTCCTTGCTTTGTGTTTCATTGCTCTGTTCTTTGGAATATATCCCTGTGTATGACCGTCACTGTGTGCCCAAACTATACTGCTGTTTAACCCTATGAATATCGCATCTGTTAGACTATATTCCTATGTATGACCCCCCCCCCCCCAGTGTACCTAGACTACTCTACTTTGGCTCTATACCCACTCATAAGGGATGCAAAAAGGGTTTCTTCAGTCTAAGCTCTCAAGTGGTGAACCATATGCACCTATGTCCCAAGGGCAACGGAAGTCGGTTAGGCGTGCCGTGTCTCCTGTTCAAGCAGGGGCTTGGCTATAGGTGAAGACCACAGCACAAATTGGGGTCTCCTACCTGACCTGCAGATTTGTGATCCCTCCAAAACCCTCACATTACAATTTTACAATTTATGAACAACTATTTAAGATATACATGACGCTGGATTCTATAAATTGTCTTCTCCGTGTGTTGTCTACCATACAGAAATACCCCAAAAAATTTTTGGAAAATGGGTACATTTTTGGGATAATGCCTCTTTCCTACTTTTAATAATGTTTTTAATATCACAACAAGTTAACAAATACCTTACATTTAAATGTAAAAAAAAATCTAATATTTATACATAAAAGCCACATCTAACACACTGTAAGTTAGATAGGACGTTCATTTATAGCACTTATGATAATATATCACTGAAAAGGCTGCATGAAGGACAGGCTTTGACGGGATTATGCACATTGTAATAGCAGGACACTGAAATTAAAATTCACATAGATGATATATCTTGTGAAATGAAGGGTAAGACGATAATGATGATAACATTAATAATAATAAATAACAAGAATAAAATTGTTCACATAAATAGAATTTCCATCAGCAGCTATTATTGCAATTATAGAAGATATAAAGTAGTCAGCTGTAGAAAATAACTAGCTTTTATTGATTCTTCTATCCACTTCACTAGAAAATAATCTGCTCGGGCTAAAGAACTAACTGTATTGTTCAGATGTATGAGAATGTAATGTAAATAAAAGTGAATGCTCTATTAATGAAAAGTAATTGTAACACTTTATTTACACAAATTCATTGGCAGATAATCACAATGTTGGTAATAATACATTTAATAAAAGTATGCATATTTTTAAGGACACTCAGTGCTTGTCTATATGAAAGAAAATGTTGTTTTGTCTTACAGTCATCTTTGTTGGTAACTGGAAGTCAGAAAAAAAACAAAGGTTTCTTAAAATTTTACATTAATATATAAAAGGGTATAGAACACAAAAAGAAAGCTATTATGCACTGAAAAATAATAATTAAGATGTTTATGATGTAAAGACATGTTGTCCATCAGATTTATGTAAGCTACTATGGGGTCAAGGAGGAAATCACTGGTTCGTGTCCCAGTAAAGGATTTACCCATCAAACCAAGATGCCTTATTTGGGGTCAGCGATTATATTATTTAAACACTTTGAGGGATGTGTGGCATACATT
The DNA here is from genome assembly GCA_036250615.1 of Ptychadena robeensis. NCBI lineage: Eukaryota > Metazoa > Chordata > Amphibia > Anura > Ptychadenidae > Ptychadena > Ptychadena robeensis. The sequence goes on along the minus strand of CM070034.1, from coordinate 67,077,629 downwards.
CATGTTTCTTCATATAATGCATCTTAGACTTTTATTTAATGTCAACTATAATCATGTTCCTAAATTTAACCAGCTTGATAAATAAGAAGGAAAGTGTTGACAGATAGTAGACTTATGATTGTATATAACAGCCTTTACATCTATTCTTTCTGCTGTATATGGTGAAATTCTGCCCAGTTTGAAAACAATATGTCACAAACTTGGGTATTTCAAGCTGAGGATAGTATGAAATAATACCTAATCAGAGGTTACATTCAGTGAAAACTACATGCCAAAACAATATGTCAATCTGGAGATAAACCTGCTACATTTACATGCAAACCTCAACTTTTCCTGTATAAGTTGAGCTTTGTCTACTTACTTCTGCCACATGCGCCTTTCTATTATGGCTGCTCATCATATTACAGAGCCAATAGAATGATTGGGAGACAGGGTTTGATGAGGCCATGCTACAGATAAAGTTAAGGTTTTCACATATTTTCAACAGCATTATTTCCCAATCTACTCATCATTTTAATGTGGTAGTGAAAATAACCTAAGCTTACCCCAGGAAACCTGATTCAAAAATAGAAACTTTTATATTTGTGTTTGAAATAATTCCTATACTTTTTTAAGATTCCTATACATTCTTGGGACTTTGCCTTTAGTTTTGCCCCAGGTTCACTACCAAATTATTAGTGTTTGTAATAAGTTTTCTTTTTTTTTTTTTCATAAAGCGGAAATATCTTTATTGAAATAAAGCATTACAATGTAAATGGCAATAAATGCAAACATTTCTTGTTACAAAGAATAAAGTTTGTCTCCAATAGAAATGCAAAGTCAACTGTTTAAACATGGTGACATAAGAAAAAAACATAGTAAATTGCAGTTAGATGTATATTTCTATCATCATCATAGAGTATAACCATAACATGAAATGATACCACTCCGAGCTTAATAACTGAAAGTAACCAAAGTAGTTTGTGGAGTGGTCATTTACTATTAACATTTGTTAAACTCAGTGTATGACAACACAGCTAGTAATATCATCTCTGTATATCAATTTTTGTTTTTTTTGTTTACATTTTGGTATGGAAATAATTGTCAGAGGCAACAATACGTTTAAAAATGCAAAAGATGACGCGGTGACTATGCTAACATATGTAACTCTGTAACATTATGCTTTTCAGATTTAAAAAGCAAAGTGTATGAAGGCGAGCCCAGTATGTGGTATCGTTATGTGTTCTGGGGGTCATCTGCCCTGAAAGAGTTCCATATAGACCAGGTCTTCACATAACTAACCATCGTGTCGTGCGCAATGTGGACCAGCTTTTCCATCTCATTAATTTTATCTATCCGTTGATAGCATTCCTCCATTGAGGGTATCCTATCGGATT
>CM070034.1:67052041-67076153 GCA_036250615.1 Ptychadena robeensis | reverse complement strand
ATTGGGGCCTGGGGCGTTACCGGCTTTTAGAGAGCCTAACGCTTGTGTGAATTCCTCAAGTGAGATTAAGTTTTCTAACAAGTATAACTTTTGCACACATTACTGTACAATCTTGACACAGGAGTTGAAGAGGACCCAGCCCAATCAAGCTTGTCATCTTAGAGCTCTATTTATATTAAATTGTTTTATATTGCCAATAGAAAAACAATTAATAACTGATGGACATGTCATTAACATATTGTAGTTAATTGGATTCTGCTGTTATATGGAAGTGGATACTATACGTAGGTACATTCTTACATCATGACTTGACATGATGTTAAACTGATCCCAATTGAATATATCTGTCATGATTGAAAGACTTCTTAGGCTGACCATACATGGGTTGATACCCATTCAATCGATGAACCCTCAGGCACAGCCTGATGACCTCACCATGCTGCACTTGATCGCCAATTGAACAGAACATCGATGAGCAGCACTTCTGCACAGTTGATCCCGTTCAATATTTTGGATCTATCTGAGCACAATCAATCACTGTGAATGCACACAGACATGGATTGTGCTTGAATCTATTCAAAAATGTAACCTGTGTATGGCCAGCCTTAGTATGGCCTTCACATCATTATACCAAGCCTTTACAAATAGTACACATGTCATTCTGCACTATGTACTCCACAAAATGGCAGCAGACATGGCGTCTAATCAAGATTATCCAATTCTAAAAAAATAAACCACAGGGCTGTCTGCTGCTGTGACCATATTGACATAATTTTATCTGTGAACATTAAGGCTGCATTCAGATGATCGGTTCAAAACACATTGTTTTTACCAACCCACCTCCAAGTTTCTTTTGTGCCCCAGGGTTGCTTTTTGGGTGGTAGCCCATATGAATAACAGTTATTGAGAACCACCCCCAAATCCTCCGCATAATGTGTCCATTCTGCAGACCTTGTGAATTTAGTCTTAAGAAGCTATAGCTTTTCAAACCACAGAGCCACACATGATTTTAGAGTATTCATATATAGTATAGTGACATGCTTAACAAGCTCTTTCAGTCTGGTTATTGTCTGAGCCATCAGAGTATATGTGTTCTGTTCCCAGGGCATGGTATTTTCTGGGAATGATTTGTTTGCAATGGCTATTATGTGTTATGTAGCATATTGGTGAGGAAGTGGCAAGATATCTTTAGAAACAATAACAGATATAACCTGTTTCTTTTAATTCTTCTTAATAGAAAAAAAACAGGCGGTTTCCATTTCAGATATCACCTTCTAAAAATGTTAGCTCCTTTATGATGATCTATTGCATCAATAACCTGTAACAAGTGTGAAAATACTTTTTGACTTCACACTACACTCAACAGTTGCATGCTGCATGCATGATTCAGGCCAAACATTGTGCATGTCTGCAAGGCACTTACCTATTTCAGGAGGTCAGTAATTATTGCTTTTTATATGTCAGAAAACAGAATACAAATTTATGCAAATGCAAAAGCATTGTATCATAGTCATGTGTCACTATTGGGATTAAATAAACATAAAATCTGATTTAATCTCTAATTAATATGGGTTGGTGTATACCAATTAACTAGTCCCCAATAATACTTTATAGTTGAGAATTGTTTAGTCATGTTAATAAAGAGTTATATAACAGTAAAAAAAACCATGTATTCATTTTTTACTTTTACAATGTGTGGACGTTTAGAATTATGTTTTGCAGTGCGTTATTTTAAAACTACATGGAAAAGAAGTATGTATAAAAATATAAAAAAAAAACAATAGTGCAATCGCATGTGCTGTTTTGGAATGCATTTTTAAATGACATAGGGGGAGCTCTAGTACAAGTCATTTCATGTGCTGAATCTATAAATCAGTACACTGAGAGACTGTCATAGGCTCCATAATAAGGGTCATTTTTCAGGCAGAATGTCAAAACTAGTATCAAAGGACCATCTCTGAGTCACAATAATTTGGTTTCTTGTTAAATAAGCAATGTCTAGTACACAAAAATGGCAAACAGATAACAGGTCAATTTATACAGTATGAGGGCATTGAGACCTCTAGAGTAATTTACCCTTTGGGATTTTTTTTCTGACAGTTTGTAAGATAAATTATCTATATGTGGTGAGATGATTAATGAAAATACAATGTGTTGTATATCTACAACATTTTCAATTTGTATATAAGGAAAACAGGTTCTAAATATAAATTCTATTTTGGGAAAATTGAGTTCATCCCTCAAGCTCTGTACATGCTATATGCAAAACCAAATATTTAGCTCAGAAGCGAGATTGTCATTGTCATCCATGACCAATGAATCTTATTAGTCTATTTTTTTCAGGGAAACAGGTGAGGAAATAAAATAACTGATTAACATTTAAACAATGAAGTAGGTTATTTCTGGCATTCCGTAGCACCGAAAGCAATGCAGAGAAGTAACCTTTGCACATAAGCATATTGATTCTTACCTCAGTATATCTATGGCAATTAAGGTGCTGCTGTTCAAGTCAAATATCGTAGGTGGGGAAAGAGTATTGGATTTATTGTCAAGGTAAAATCATACTGAATTTGTAACTTACCTGTCGAGATAAATTAGTTGGAGCATGTGTTTTGTGTCTTCATTGTTTTTGTAATGTTGTTTGACATAAACGAGAAAAACGATAAAGAGAACATAAACAAAATACTTTACACTTATCTTTCTATAGTTCATTGTAGCAATGATTGACAGGTCTTCACACCAGTAATTTACCCTTTAGAAAAGTATCAATTTGACACTTCCTGGGCATTTAAAAGGTCAATGAATTGAATATATAATTGTTGCCTATACATGCTTATATAGGCATACAATTCTTTTGTAGGAGTGAGGTTCAGGTGACTGGTAATATGTAGGTGTACAGGGGCTAAATTTGGGGAAAAAGACTTTACAAGGTATCATTATTTCATACCCATGGTTCCAATTCTGCTTCAATATATTTATCATTATGGCAATATTTAATAATTAATCTCACCACACATTTTCAGCTGCAAAATCATAAAAGGTTAAGCTTTACCAAATTAGGGAATACATTACTAAAGGATTCTAAATGAAAAAAACTAAAAATGTATTATATTGCACCTTGAAAGGTAGGTAACATGATTAGAAGTTTCAGTTTCACTAACAAAGTTTGGGGATGCCTTAGGTCCCTTCCTCGTACTCAATGCAATTCTGGTTCTGTATAAAGCCTGGAGAAGGAATCCGACACATAGTAAGGCTTCCTTATTTAAAGTAGTTCTGTACTTGGAAAAAAACCCATATACATTACATAGACATATTACTTACCTGTCAGCTGTCTTCATCCAGGAAAACCACTCCATAATCTTAACATCCCTCTCTACAATCTGAAACTACTTCATCCAATCTTCCTTTGACACATATTACTTCTTATGCAGACACATTCCAGTCTTCTCCTCAATCTTGAGAAGCCACGTGACTGCGTCAACGTTATGCTGACATTACAATCTTGCTAGAATGTGTTCAACACTGCAAGGGACAATGTGAAACTATTTTTCTCTACAGCTAATAAGATAGTTTTTTTATTTAATTTAGTTTCCTCTTATTATCAGGGTTTTTGGTGCCTTTAATGAAAAGCTGACTATAGATCCACTGTAATAATTCTGTAGCCAGTAAAATGAAACAAGCCAAATTTTCTAGTCTAGTCGATGGCTAACATTGTACAAAACTCTACTCGATAAAGAATTCCATAAAGGAAAAGTGCTAAGAAATTATCTTAATAACAGCTCCAAAACTTAATGGATTTATTAAAGTTTTTATTTTAGGTTTAGATATACATAAGGCTATTGACTCAACAATAAAACAGGGGGATATCACATGCAGTCCAAAAACATTGTTCTGTCTGTCTTAAAAAAATCCATCTTCCACATGTAAAACTCACAGTATGCGCCATTATTCACAAGGGAAAAGATACACAGAATGCCATCACTCACATGGCATAAGCTGTACATAATGGCATAAATCACAGGGGAAAAGTCATAAAAAACATTATCAGTCACAATGGAAAGCCAAAATAGTACACCACAAGGCGCAGACGTTAAGCTACTTCACCAAATACCAAAGGTCATAGAGATAGAAAAGAAAATAGAACCACTTGCAACAGAGAAAAATAATACACCTAAATAATACCAGTCATAGGAGAAAAGCAACACAGAATGATATAAGTCACATGGTGTCAAGTGGTTCATCAATTGAGGTGAAGCCAAGGAGAAAGGGCATACATACTATAGAAAAGAGCAATATTGTGTGGTGCCCTAACCCATTAAGTTGAACAACATACAAGATGTTGCAATTTAAAATAATGCATTTGGGGTCTTATTAACATTATTGGCAGCAGCACAATAACACATTGGTGCATTGCTAAAGACCATTAATGTGAACAAGTTTTTTTGGCCACAGTTGCAATATGGTCTTGCCTGTGATCACTCAAAACTCTGTGGCATCTGGATGCATACAAAATAGTCCAATTAATTGAATTACAAAAAGGTCCAATACACAGCCCAGCCTAATGGGATAATCTATTCTTGTCTGCAAGTCTCTCAAGGTAGCACTTTCTCAAGGTTCTTGCCCAAAGATGCCACAAGAAATATGTGCATAGCTTCTTTTCAGCCACCCCTTTGCCTTTGGCCTGTGTTCCACTAAACTTTTTTCCTTTTATTTGGCCCGAGCGCCTGTTGTGAAACAGACAAGGACAGACAAAGACAAGAACACTGCACATTGAAAGTAATAGGCTATGACGTGCCTGTACACACATAGAAAAATGTGATTTACCACATTTTATTTAAATGAGGTAACAGTGTTGCATGTCTTGCGTGAGATGCTTCCATTGAAAATCAATGGGCATGTTCCACTGACATGTATAATACACATTGTTTTTCGGGCATGTAATGGTGGTGGTATGACCTTTGGTTTTCTTTGGATCACTTGCCTAACTGGGGTCACAAGGAGGACAAGTGCCCCCCATGCCCTACCTATCATGGAAAAAAATGTAGTGGAGGCCAGGCCCTAAGTCTTTTCTACAGACCAGCATCTTTGATTATCTAGCTTGGTCAGCTTAGGATGCCATGACCCCTGTTTATGTGCAGCTTGGTGCACTTTTAATGCAAATAAGGCATTGGGGCATATTGATCAAAACTGCCGAATAGCAAAAATTGCACACTTTTGTTTGTGTAGAGGTGTTTCTGACACAGAATAAATTAATTTAAAAATATGCAAAAATTTCAATCAAAGATTAAAGGGCAGAGAATTAGTGTCTACTGCCTGACTTTCCAACATTTGTGTGGTGCTTACTGTATGTGCAGACACGCTTTAACAATATCTATATAACCTTTTCTAACTTTAAACACACATGTTGTGACATATTGTTCAACACAGTTCTTAATATTTTCAACATTACACAGTATATTTAAAATATACATGGTAATTATTCTTGCACGCTTGGAAGCATTGATTCAACCACTAATTAGTTATCTTGCTCATCTTAGGCAAAGAAAGGTTATGCTCTTATGAATTGCGAACTTAGGAAATGACACCAGACATATTGAAATAACAAATTCTATTGGCAAAAGATTTGGCACTAACTACAAGAATTAAAAAGCTTATTTTGCCATGTAGGATATTCTGACTTGATGACCTGGGTCAGGCTAAGTTTATAAGATATGATTGCAGTTATTGAAATAAACTTAAATAGACTGTTATATGTATGAATGTAAGGAAGGCAGCTAGACTTGGATGTATAACAATATCAGCATGGGTTTGATTAATGTCTATCACAGAGGAAACTAAAATGCTTTGTTAACACTGTAAATTTTAAAACAGTATAATTGAATATTCAACTTCTCTGATGATAATTATCAATAGAAAAATATGTAATTGCATACAATATTTATGAATTCTCTGTATCTATCTTAACATTTAGAATGGTAGAGTTGGACGTTTAAAACCCTACAAATTCACTGGCATATAATTGACCATAATGATACATATATCAAAGCCTTAAATTTAGAATGCAAGCATTGAGATTTTCAAGCTCTACAATAGCTAACTAACACAGCTGTTAATATATATCTGACTTATTAATGATTTTAGAGTTGAACCCGAATGTTAATGGTAATGGTGGTACCAGAGCAATAGCTTCCATTTTGTTTTTTTTTGTAGCTTAAAAGATATCTAAAACTAAGAAAATCAAATGAATACACTGGCTTTAATAGTCCATAGATGTGATAGCTGTTGGATATAGTGGTGTAAATATGTGTAAAGGTAGGGGGCCTATTCATTGAATATTTTAATTCAATTAAAATTTAACACATTGGCTGCACATGTGACCAGGAAAAGACTAGCCAGATCTCTCACAAGTCTCTACAAAGAAAATATGGAATGGCAAATTTACCTAGTTTCAGTACAGAGGATTAAGTTTCATTACATCCTGCTTGAAAGTCTTTGCAAAAGGAATTTATATTGTGAAGTATTTAAATGGCATATAGGATTCAGTTTCTCTTTGCCCAGTATGAGGAAAAGTATAGCAGAATAAGCTGTCTACCTCACTGTGGGTTCAAGTTCTCACAGTGGACTCCACACAAAAAATGTACATGATTTATTTGGTTAAATTGAAAAGTAGCTCAGTGGTTACAGAAGATATAATTGAAAGATAGAAAGGAAAATATCACAATATGCACATGCAGATATGGTAATATGGAGTATTGCTAAACAAGGTAAGTGTAATACTTAGTTTTGCTGAGTGAAAATCAGGCCAGGTAGTTCTTGGAAGAAACAAGCAGTAGGCAAAAGCCCCCATGGCACGGTGCACCCAATGCTTATCTGATGATAGCTGCACACCCTTTGGAGACCCTTTTATGTAACAAAACTGCATAGGTGAAACTGACATATGGAGAAAGTACAAGGGCCACATTGAGACATGTGAGGGTGATAGCAGGACCTCAGGGAGACCTGTCAGGATTAACACTGACAAGTTGCATTGGGAGGGGGAGTTCCTAACATGAAAACCACATCTTCAAAATGGCACTATGTCTGCTTTTTTCTCTACTTGCAAAAGCAAATGTTAATTAATAATAAGTCTGCCATAAAAGACCATAGTTAGACATAAAATGAAGGATTGTGTGTCAATATGGCTGCTAAAACAGGCCACATTGGTGTGTAGGACACACAAGACTTTCTTAGCACCTATAATTAGTTTTTGTAAAAGTTCTTACTACATAGCAGGGGCTGTCTGAGAGGATGAAAATGTGGCCAGCCCTGAGTTTAACATGACATATACACGATATGTGTAGAATTCCGTAGCACCAGAATTTCTCTACACTGCCCAAAGCATTCTGATAAATAGCTGATAGGAACCCAGCATTTTAAAGTGAATGTCTGACACAAAACAAAGCCAATATTATGGCCCTTACATGTCTGCTGAACTAAGCTGAAAGACCAAGCAATATATTATGGGTACTATGAGGAGGTCCAAGCAAAATTCTTATAAAATACGTATGACATCTAAACCTAGCATACACTGGGCTGAGCTCATTCTTGTCCCAAACAACATGCAAATCACAATTTGATTTATATGCCATATAAAGCTCAAGTAAATAACTACAAACTGTGCTGTAAATGTTTCGAATCAGCCTGATTTGTGAAAAAATCATATAATTTTCTGCTATTGAATGATGCCTTTTTAAATTTAATGCTATATACGCCCATATGACAGCAGCCTGAAACAAGACTGCAGGAGGTAGAAGGTTTAATTTGGGGATTTTGTCTCAGTGCACTAAAAATATTATATAAAAACAATGGTACTTCTGTTCTTGCAGGTTGAAGAAAGAGGTTTGACGTTGAAAAGAACACTAGTCACCCTGTTGAAAATGTAACAGCTCGTCATCTACAGAGTTTGACATACTTTGAAATGTGACTCTACAAAGCTGCAACTACAGTTGAAGCTCTACTGTCTATGACGCCAAATTAACAGTTCTGTAGTATGAACTCCGCCTAGGCATCAAAACTCTGTTCATTCTTTTTTCATGGTTATAATGTTTGTGCCATAACAGTTCAGTCAAATGGGTGACCTTATGTGAAATTCTGTCAGAAAATCACTTGTGTTCACTGCAGATGTATATTTTTTGGTATCCATCACATGATTGGATGTGCACCTAAATTAATCAGAACCAGATATAATAGACTGTAAAGTATCAAGTCACCTCATAGTCAACCGAACAATGTGCATAAAATACAGTGTTTACCAGGTACAGATATTTCACCGAAACCCTTATCTTGGTAACAGTTTTTTACTCCACCTAAAATAAGGTAATGGACTGTTGAATTATGGGAGACATTGATAACTTTTTTTTTTCAGTTCATGGGGTGAGGTGAGCAGATAGCCTTAACCAGTGGTTCCCAAACTTTCCTTGCAGGGACCCCCTTTTCTATTTAGGAACATTATCGAGCCCTCCCTCCCTATTCAAACACAGGTTAAGAATGAGGGCCGGTGCCCCCCTGGAATACCTTTGCGCCCGCCAAGGGGGGCCCACCCTCCAGTTTGGGAACCACTGGCCTAAACCATGATTAAGTAATTGGGAAATTGAAAGAGAAGCTCCTAAGCATTGACTTTTGTCAGCCAAAACAATGTATGTCCCAGCATGCACCCAATAGTTTTCAGTGAAACAAACTGTTTAACTTTTTTTCTGAATCTCTTGAAATGATACAGTACAAGCTACAGATGATTTCTAATTTCTAGGGATTTGTCAATTAGTGTAAATATTTTAATTAAAGCAATCAAACCGCAGCCATAATATGTAACATCTGTTTTCCTTTTCGGGTTTCTTTTTTTTTTTTCGACATTAAACAAAACAGCCTGGTGCATTTTCAGTACCAGAAGCAATTTTGTTAAGTCATGAAGTGAACATATGTTGTCTACAAGCCTTCAGGCTCTTGCTGCAAAAAGAAAATATAACACTTCAAGGCAAATACTGTCCCAGCAGAAAATGTGCCAAAACCAATAAGTCTGTATATTGACAAGTCTCTAGTGATATAAATCATATGGTGATTTGTACATGGGAGGCTCAGCTTTCTATCTTCTCTTATAGGAACGGATCATAAAGAAGGAAAATTATCATGAAAATGCTAACATACTACAGATGCACTAATGTCAAAAGGAAAAACACTTTTATGCATTTTAGAAGATGACTTAATTTGTCATTTTTGACTCAATTATTCATATTCACAGTTAAAGAATCTGACAGTTCTGACAGTCTACTAATAAATATGTTAAAAGTTGGTTTGAATTGAGTTCATATATAGAACATATATTTAAAACATTTAATGGGGATATGCATTTATAATATTTATATTAAAATATATCAATGTGCATTTTAATTAAAACATTTTAAAAGTTAGAGTATGTTCATATTCTTCCTACAGTTTGTAAACATATATATATAAATATATACTTTTAAACAGCCACAACTAGTATTTACATATATTATATATTGTGCTTCCGTTCTAATACAAACACTCACAGTGCTCTTTGCTTTTTATTCCTCTCAATGGAAATCTCCATCTGCTCAGTTTGATTGGACACAATGTACTTTGAATAGGGCCTATACTCAAATCACGACAGCTGGTTTGCAAGAGGCTGAATACTACACATTGTTTTAGGATAGGCACTAGATTAAGAAATCTTACATCGGCATTAAAATGTTAATTAAAATGTTCTGAAATGTACACAAAGGTAACAATGTTATCATTTTACAATCATATTCCAGCCCATGTAGCTATGTTTTATGTATACCCTGCTCTTAGATACCATAGATGGTTACAAAACGTCAACAAGTTTATTTGGGAGTAAAATGTGAAGCTCCTGAACAGGTTTTAGCATAAATTAAGTTCAAAGTTAATTTAAAAAAAATCGAATTGACTTTGACCTAATTGATATAAAAACAATATGTGCTAGAACAATACTTTTTAAAGAACAAAAAATGTTCCCACAACCTTCAAATAAAAAAAAAACAATTTGACCATCTTGTTTGCTATTTGTTGATGCCACATGTTTGCAGGTTTCTAAAGCTCAGCAAATAGACAAATGGATAAGTCTTATATGCCGATGAAGAGATGGTGGTGAGTTTGTAATATTACACAGCAGAAAATAGAACATTTCATCCAGGTGTAATTTAGATGAATTGAAATAGTAAGATTGATTCACTTGAGCCAACCAATAACAAGCAAGGTTTGTTTTTGTTTCTTTAACCAAAGAAAATATTGTGTACTAAGGCAATACATCTTAGAACAAAGGGTGGCACTGTCACATAAAATATAGCAGTAAAAGATTAACCTCCCTAGTGGTTGAGATGAACCCTGTTCGTTCAGCGTTCAGGGTCGCCTTAACCGCAGGGGAAGCCAGCATTGCATTGCAGTGATTGTCTTCATCGCTGCAGCATTTCCGGGGTTTCGGCACTGCCCTGATCGCGTCACGGTGATGCGGAAGGGGGCGAGGGGGGGGGTGGTGCCATAGACCTCCATGTCAATAATGACATCGGCTGTGTGGAGAGCCCCGGAGGGAGGAAAGAAATAGTACACTGCCTCGATTGCCCGTACCGCGCCATTGAAAACGGCGCTATACGGGCAGTGCGCTAGGGAGGTTAAAAGAAAGAAACAAAAAAATATTTATCCTACAAAAACAGACAAACACATCTTTAGAAAAAAATATTGAAACCTATGTTAGCTAGTACAGAAAAATATTAGCAAAAGCTGATTTACATTTAATATATATCTGCTCATGACAGCTATTAGTATTGCCTGAAGTCTGGATTGTGTGTTTTGTCACTTCTATACTTTTGAGAAGACAAATACTAAAGCTGCATGTAAGATAATTGCAGTATACATGATTGTGCGATGTACATTAAATGCCTGTAATCTAGCAGTCTGAAGACTTCAAAACTCTTATTTAGATCGGTTCACATCTACCCAATTGACATGCATAGAAAAATTATATCCAAAAATGAAACATTATATCCTATGGGCCTGTACATGGGAAAATGTCGATACTTGTAAATCAGAACTAAACTTCTGGTAAACTGTACGTATTTGTGGCTCCTACAGGCAGTGGCATACCTAAAGGAGGTCATAGATGGTTAGATTTGTGGCTGATTTCAAATCGAATGCGCCCACCTTAAATTTGTCCAGAAATTGGCCCAGAAATCAATCTATCAAATTATGGACATGTCTGTAACTTTTAGATCGATCAAATGCCGGCACACAAAGGCTCATCAAAGGGTCATTACGTCATCAAGCACAGTCAATCTGTTGAAAAATAGAAGATAAAATGAGATGTCTCTGGATGGCTTAAGCTATTTGATACCCAGTGCAACTATTTTTTTTAAATCCCGGATAGAAAAAAAACAATGTTTTAGATATATAAATATAAGATCATAATGTAAGTTTTAGTTTTATTAATCTTTAAGTTAATAAAGAAAAGAACTGGAATTTACTAAACAAATCACTGAAATGTGTGTATATGTGTAAGTGTGTAAGTGACCAGGTATCAAAAATAAAATTGCCCAAATGGCTATTCTGGTAAATTGATGTAAAATGATAATGCACTTGCTAATAAGAATACTTACCTGCTAAAGGATACATTTCTAAACAAACCAAGGATGGATATTCTTCAAAGAAGCAATGTTGGGGTAGTAGGAATTATCTAGGAAAATACATATAACTAATTCAAGGAGTTCCCTATACAGCTTCTTTTTGTTTGAACAAGCAATCTTCTTACTTACCTTTTAGTTAAGGTTTAACATTTCTAAATGGGCAGGAGGAAAGGAGCAAAGCATTGAAGAGACTCTAGCGAGCATGAGGACTTGGAAAAGGGGATGGAAAAGGGGAGCCTTTTTAAATTGGGTATATTTTATAGAGTTCAAGAGATTTGTGTCTCTTTCATATTAGCTGAGAAACTGGCTGACCTGCCAAGCTGGCAGCTTCAGAGATAAAAAGAAAATATTAAACTTAATTGCAGATTCAGCATAAACATAATCCCGCAGTGACGCCAGTCCCACACTTTAAGGTATAAAATGCTTGTCTTATGCCCTGGGGGCTATATACCTCCTTCCTAACCCTGGTCATCTCTTTTATTCCTGCACTTCAGGCTGTGGACAAGCATTCTACCTTACAACGCAAGGCTATGAGCTTTGCACTGTGGGGGATGACATGACAGGGAGGGATACCGGTCGCACAATTCTGGTGGCTATTTTATTAGGTTAGTAGGATAAATAAATATACTGTTCACATACTCAAAGGAATAAAATGGCCATTCCCCACCAACTGCAAGTGTTAAACGCTTGTTTTTGGCTGCAGGGCACAAGTAAAAACAATTATTTACATACTTTCTTAAAAATGTTAAAGAATTTAAACTTTTTGTGCTATGTGTATAGACTTTATATACTCTTTTCTTCATCTCTGACGTGGTGGTTTAAAACACAGTTTTTAAACTGGTTTAGAAAGAAAAATAAAATATTAAATTTTTGTTTAATTTTGGGATAAAAAGTATATAAAAATGTTTAATGAAAATATCTAATAAAAAAACTAAAAAGAGGGTATTAGATGTTGCTGATTGTACAGTAAAGTACATCTTATGTTTGCTGGAATGCAGCACTACAATGTAAAAAAACGATGTCACTTTTATTTCATTGTATGAACTATACTGAAAATAAACATCTGCTCATATCAGTTTGTCATAATCACGAGTAATGTTCACGCAAGTTTGATTTCAGCGTACATCATGTAAAAATGAATTAAACCCATAGTTGGTTTTAAAGAGTAATTGCTTGTAAATTGTGATTGCTACCTGCATGTGTAATTATCCATGTTTACCTTCTTTGAAATGCTGTATTTCTTTTCTAATATATCAAATTTGTAGATTTGTAATTGTTAACAGTATGGGTAATTACCTGTGTTTACCTCCTTTCGAAAAGTGTTTTCACCCCCTCCAAATATAGATAAATGGTAATTGGTGCAAGCAGGAGTAATTATGCATGTCTACCTCCTTCTGAGCAACACACACAAGGCAGGAGCAAGTGTGCCAGAATAGCGAGCTTTTAACAGATGAGACGATAGCATGCAACAGTATTGGAGTCTGACGCCAACATCTACACAATGTACTGGAAATATGAGTGGAGCAAGAATTTGACAAAATAATCACTATATATATACATACATACGCACACACAGATATATGAAAGAGATACAGATAGATAGATTGAGCTCAGCTTAATTGGAGTCCACCTGTAGTAAATTCAGTTGTTTGGACAAGATTTGGAATAGCACACACCTGTCTATATAAAGTACCACAGTTGACAGTTCATGTTAGAGCATTAAACGTAAAGTCAAAGGGATTGTCTGTAGCTCTCCATGACAAGATTGTCTGGAGGCACAAATATGGCACAAAACATTTTTTTTTCTGCTGCTTTGAAGGTCTCAATGAGCATAGTGGCCTCCATCATCCGTAAGTTGAAGAAGGTCAAAACCACTGGCTGGTCAGCCATCTAAAGTGAGCAATCGTGGTAGAAGTTCCTTAGTCAGGAAGGTGACTGAGAACCTAAAGTTACACTGTCAGAGCTCCAGAGGTCATCTGTGGAGAGAGAAGAACCTTCCAGAAGGACAACCACCATCCAGCAATCAGGCCTGTATAGAAGAGTGGCCTGACAGAAGCCTCTCCTTGGTAAAATGCACATGGCAGCTTGCCTAGAGTTTGCCAAAAAGCACCTAAACAAAATCTCAGGTGTGATGAGACAAAGATTGAACTTGTTTGTGTCATTTCACAACCATATACTTAATATGCCTAATCCTTAAAATATATACATCACATGTTTTGGAAAGATCTGATTTGAATCATCTAAGGCCCCTTATAAAGAGTGTATGTAATGCTTGTCCACTTAATATACATAAATATGTAAACAGTTGTGTTGTTGCTCCTATGTATATATTGAAAAGCTTGACCTTTGATGCTGAAGTCAGAAAACAACCCACAAATGGAATCTCTAACTAACCCCCTAGTTAACCCCAATTATGTTAAATTAACTTTGTCCTCCTACTTTTATCCTAGTTTTTTCTTTAACCATTACTTTTTTGTATAACTTTTCATTATTTTCTTTTTTAATGTGAAAAAAAAAGAATCCATGTATGTAAGTCTTGAAGACCTTTGAAATATTAATTCAAAAACAATATGCTTGTTTTCCTCTATGTTTTCTTAGAATGAATTGAAAATAAACCATTAGATGAAAAGATAAAAGGGACTTGGGACCCGATGTTTGCTGACTAGCCACATCCCAACTTGATATAGAGAAGGAAAAATAGAAAATGTTCCCCCAAATTGAAAAATGTTTCAACTGGACCTGACTGGGTAATCTCTCCCAACAGTGACCTGACTGATGCAGGACTCTGACTAAGACTGGATACAGGGGATCATCACACCAACTAGGACTGTAACCTCAAGATGACGTCACAACCCTAGTGGAAACACGGGTTGACCATATGTTGTGTGCCCCCCATGCCCCCAGACACCGTTTGTCCAACGTCACCCAGCGGAATCCTTGAGCCAGATATCCTGGACCTGTACTCCCATATATATATGGAAACGTTAAGTAAGAATAAGTGTTGAAGTATAATGATCACAGATCAAAATATCCATAACTGATTCCTCCGGAAGAAGCTGGTGTAGCGAAACATGTTGAGGATTTAAGAGGATGTATAAGACATTTTGATCATGGTGATGTAACTATTCAAATTACTGTAACTGACAATGATATATGATGTACTATTTTTACTGTGTCTGATTGCACATTAAAATTGATTAACTGTACCTTTGAAGTCTGATATTGCCTCTAAAGTCCCGAATCCCCAAACAGTTTTTTCAATTTGGGGGAACATTTTCTATTTTTCCTTCTCTATTGAAAATAAACCATATTTACTTCATTTAAACCATTTATGCCTGAATTTTATATTAGAAGTAGAGGCATTTTGACAACAAAGTTGACAAAAGCTGTTATTAGGAAGAGGTTCTAATCCAAAAGGCTGTACAGGAACTTTAATGCAAGTGGATAAAATATGAAACAGAATAAAATCCTTTATGTGAAGTTGAAATGCAAGTATATCACAAAGTATAGGAACAATAGAAAGAAAACACAGAATGTACCACCAACTGTATATTTAGACATATATATTTATTAATAAACAGCACGTGCAGTTGACTCAAATTGAATTTGTATGTAGCATTACAGCCTGAACATGTGCATAATTAATCTTGTAGACAATTAAACATTCTTCAGTTCACAGCTGAATGCAATTAGCATTAGGAAGTTTACATATGCTGGCAATAACACAGATTAGCAGCTAAAGTGCTTGTTAAAAAAATTAACCTGAGGCAGCCTGAGTAGACCTTTCTTAATGATCTAGTAAATGTTGTTGATGAAGTAATAATCAATTTTGTTTTATAAATAGTAAATCACAATTTTTGGCCTAATTAGGAGAGATACAGATCACTTCGCAGAATACTGTTTTGGATGTGATGAACTTACTTGGAGTATGAACAACTATGAACATTGACATATATGCCTTCTGAGGAACCCAAAACCTAAAACAATAATTAAGCATTACATCTTAACATTCATGGCTGTTTTTAAATATTTTCCACTTTTAAATGTCAACTAAAAAACAGTATTTGTGAAATGAATGAATTCTCAAAGGAATATTAACAACTTTAGTTTTAACTAGTTCATTTATTTAAAACCAAGGCAAAAATAAAAGTGGAAAGCTCATAAAAAGTTGACTTGCAAAGTTTGCTTGCAGATGGAAGCCAAATATGGATTGAATATTATCCAAAAATTGACCTTTTTGTTGTAAAAAATACAATTGTAATCAAATATATCAAATATTACATTTACACTTGACCATTTTGAATACCATAGCAAGAATTATCTGAATATATTTTGCTCTTTGTGCTTTTTTAGAGTAAACTTTCTGTATAATTTTTTTTCTTTTGGCCATAAATGAAGCACGTGCAAGCTTAGTCATGTCAAGATCACAGTTCACTGAAATATGTCAAAGTACTGTTTAATGAGCTTTTGCTTTAAATAGATCTGATCACTTTCTGGAATTTTGCCATCAAATGGTTAGTTTTTTCAACAAGAATGCAGTAATTCTAATGTATGTAGGACAATGGACTGTACAGAATAAAAATTGCAGAAACTACATATAATTTGATACTCTTTTGCAGAAACTACATATAATTTGATACTCCTTTTTTCCTTTGTTCAGTTCTCAGGGCATTCTTTGTGTTGTCTACCTAAAGGCTTAGGTCAGGGGTTGCAAACTCCAAATCTCGCCCGCAGTGTGATTATATTTGGCCTGTGAGATTTTTTCAAAGTGTAATAAGAAATTAATTTATTTGACATTTGATTTAGAATGTGTTATAAAATTATTCTTAGCTTGTTCCAGGTTTAGTGTTTATGCAAATTTAAGTTTGTTTCCTTTGAAAGGGTTCATATTTATATCTGATGAGAAGGAAAACACCCACAATTGTAGACATTGTTTCAATAAAACTCAAGTTGGCCAATTACTCATTATTTAAAGTTTTATTTTGGCCCCCTCTGTGCTTGACATCCCCAACTTAGGTTGATTCCACAAATGGTTCACCTCTAACTTTAAAAAACATATTTGTATAAGCTTTGTACATTTATTGTTTGCTAAAAGAAAAGTTTTCTCAATTTAATCTATCATATATACATCTTTGAGGAGAATGCATGTATGTTATTAGGAAGGGGTAAAATCTTGATCCCATATAAAAAAGGCTCAATGCGTTTCATGGTACCAGACCACTTCTTCAGGATGATAGGGTATGTAGTCTCCTGGCTCTTTAAAATGCATTGAAAGAGCAAGGTTTACCCCTTCCTTCCTTTCCCCAAACCGGGGAAATTGACAATTGCCTTGTTCTGTGACCCCGGAACCCAGGGGCTGATGATAGCGACCTTATGAAAATAAGTAGGGATGAGTAGGGAAGGTACACATCCTATTATCTTTGCGGTTATACCAGCAGCTACAAAATTGTAAGTAATCTTATATCCTTATAATATTAAGCAGAACAGTTCATACACTCCCTTGTCTCTGTGTAGAGCCTAAAACACTCTTATTATCATTATTTTTTCGCCATAAAACTTGCTGAGCCATTCTTGAAGACTCCGTGGGCAGAACAACCGCCTCTGTAATGCATGTATGTTTTTGTTATAGTAATTCACATATATTTATACGTATATAACCAAATTTGTATTTCTATGTAACCTAATTTTATTCAGTTGAATCTGTTACAGCTAACTTTTCATAACCCTGTCCACCTCACTCCTAATTATTGTTACCTTAACAGAAAAGTCATGTTTTGTTTATAGAAAGCTAGAGTTACATCTGGATATCCCTAGCATTATTCTGGATAACTCAAACTCCAATGCCAGTGTTAAATACTTAATCATTGTCTTATGCCTGTGAATATTAATAAAAAAATTGTTACCAGCTGCAAAATTCCCAGCTTTTACCCACAAAGAGCCCAGTGTCCATCTATTAAAGTTCATCTTAAAGGTACTTATACTGTTTGGTCAATAAATACAAAGTGGGTGGCAAGTCAAAACCTTTTTTTTAGGTGAAACAGTCAATTGGACAATTTTAAATGGAAGCCCAGATAGTAAAATGTCTGACATAATTAGCAATGGTATTTATATATAGCAATAAACTATCCATAATTAGGAGAAGGTTTTCACAATATATACTTTAATAATGTATTAATAATAACAGAGTTGCATTAATTTCAAATTTCAAGAGGTTAGGGTGATCCAGGCTATCTGTACGTTTCACAAACGTTGTGTTGTATATTATGAACTCGATTGTAAATCTATAAGTAAAATGAGGAATCTTTCAAAATTGGCACAGCACAGAAACTTAGGGAGATTGATCTCAACAATTAAAGCTTTAAAATATAAGAAACCATCAGGTAACTGATAAACACATGCAACACTGAAATGTTAGTTTTAAATAAACTAGTGCAGTAAAGTACTGTATTTTCCAACGTAAGAGCACTTTTAAACCCATGAAAATCTTCTCAAATGTCGGGAGTCTTCTTATACACCGGGTGCTTTTACTTCTCCATCGGCTGCCGTTTTTGAGCTCCCCCCACCATATGCAGGGTGGCAGTCCATCAAAACGTCCGCCAATGGAAAAGTCTTTCTGTCAGAAATCCCCAGCTCCCCCCTCATCCCCCTCCCTTTCTCTCTCCTCCGAGACGAAGCCGGCATGCTCACGAGAGGCTGTGGCCCCAGTTCCGAAACTGGTATTGCAGCTCAAACACATTTAAGTGTAAAGGTCTACTGAATACTCACCTCAAAAGTCCACTGGGGTTGGCCACCCCTTGGGTTTAGTTCCAACCCTCTCCAACCAAAATACATATATTGTTATATTTTCCTTGGATCTGCCAAAGAAAATTTTTCATTTATATTGTAAATCTTAATCACCTGTTGTCCAAACAGCCCTGAAAGGCTATCAGCTTTATAATCAAAATAGTAGGGTGGGAAAAAAGCAGACTAAAGATGTGACTCTTATCATAACTTAAATGGGACTGGGATTGTAGCCAGTTAAGATAAAAATCAAAGTCAATGATTAGGTTATGATTGCCAGATGTGACGTCACGGACGTCACTTCCGGTTCTCGGAACCAGCTTGGAAGACTGGGTTCTCTACCCTGTCTTTAGTAAGCTCCTTTTCGCCTGGCGGACAGTTCGGCCATCACTAATCACCATTATGGACATACGAATCAACTTTGTGTATAGCTAAACAGCTTTACTCATTGATGGTGCCCTATAGATGAGTTTCTGCCTACAGTGGACTTGATTTAGATTTTTATCCTAACTGGCTACAATCCCTGTTTAAGTTATGGTAAGAGTCACATTTTTGGTCAGCTCCCTTTCACCCTACTATCTTGATTATAAAGCTGATAGCCACGCAGGGCTGTTTGGACAAGAAGTGATTGGGATTAACAATATAAATTAAATAATTTCCTTCGCATGCAGGCAGGCAGCAAAAAGCATACAGCTACAGAGTATGGGTCTGGCGGGATAGCAATGTAGATCCTGTGAAGATGTTAAAACGGTATGTCATGTGTTATCTGTTGATGTTTAATTACCAATCCTTTTGCTTGATGGTAGTATTCACCCTAATAACAGGGAGGAATGTTTAGTTGTTAGATCCTGAATCACATGGATCTTGCTCCCCGCTGTTTCTCCTATGTCCCTCTTTCCAAGATGGGTGTAGCCGATGGCTGGGTTGCTCCTTTGTCTCTCTTTGATCATGGTGTAAATGATTGTTTACACAGTTCCTTATATACGTTTACAAACAGGTACTTAGGACATAAATCCATACCATAGTGGACCATAGTTATACACCCCACAAGCACGCGGACACTTTTTGAGGGGTGTCGTGGAGTGGTGATGAGCTAGGAGACAATTCTGGTGGTTCAGGCATCGGCGGTAAGTGTTTTTTTTCCTAGTGGGGGTGAATGTTACTGTGCCATGGGAAAGGGGATATTATTAAATATTCATATTTTCCGTAGCTCTTTATGCCTCATGAGGGCAGACCTGGAGGTAGTAATCTGTTGTAATTATGAGGTGATCATGCTATGTTGGACCTATTACCACTATATTTGTTTACATTGTAAATATTATATATATATCTGACCATGCTAAACCTTGGACAGTTTTTTACCTATTTATTGTCAGAAACTGTATTTATTGTGAGAAACCGTACAGGATACTTACCTGGACCTTTCTATGGACATGGAATTATTTTTAATTGTTTGAAATAAAGTGAACTTTAACATACCTTGGGTTGTGCCCTTCTCCACTACCAAAATCTCACGGGACTAGCCACCCCTCGCATCATCCAGCTATGCAAGATGTTGTGTTGTCTAAGCTAGAGTTAAATGATGGTGGTTTGGCACTGTACATTTTTCTACCTCAGTACCTTATTGCTCCACGTTATCACTTTTGTTTTATTGAGAACCAAATATAACAACATATGTAGTGTGGGTCCTGAAGAAGCTTCAGCGAAACATGTTGACATACACACTAACTGGATAAGAATGTTATTATTGTATTGGATTATTACAGATCTTACAGGACTTAGGCTTGGTCTACAATGCAGTGCCCCAGCAACCGTGGGGGGCACGTCAGCTTGTCCATAGCACCCGGCCGCTGCTTGGATTGCCGCAGAAGTTGTGAGTCCGCTACCACTGCCGCGCCGCCCCCAACCTTGGACATGATGTGCTAGTATAGACTGGCAAGTCATTCCCCATGAGAGATTACAGGGGGCGGCTGCACTGCGCCTTTTCCCCCGTGGTCTACGCACAGGAAAACTGCGCAGTTTTCCATAGTGTAGACACTGCCTTAGCGCTAAGGGTGTTTTTGCAAATGTATATTGTTTATTTCTTGATCAAAATAAATGGATTGTGAAGCTGATGTTTTATATCTAACTGTCCATATAAAGTCCCAGTGAGGGAATTTGTTTAAAATTGTTGTTATAGGGATGGGACAGTTGGATAAGTAGAGTCATCTGGTTCAATCAATTTTTTTTACACCTTTAATTAAAGTAAGCTATGTCACCACCATACATCACATTAGAATTTACTGCATGATGATGACAATAACAATTTCCCCTGACCACCATTTCCACATTAACATATAAAAGAAGGTAAGCAGATAAATACATATGCTTTTAACACACACAATATCATGTAGCCTTTGTAGTGAAAGTGATACTTGATTTAAAGAGATAGTTGCTCTTGTGCATTCATAGGCACCATCACTCTCAAATAGGCACTCATTGGTAAAAACTGTTTTCACTTCATAACACTGTAGCTCTTATCATTTTACTGTATGCATTGAGCTTAACATTTTGCTAAACTATAGCCTGCTATGGCAGTAATTCCATTCAGTTACTATTGTCACCTGTTGTGGACAACCTACATAAATTCATATGTTACTATTGCAATCAAATGCACCAGTTTTGTATGTATTTCGAAACAATATTATATACATTCCAGCTATGGGCTTCTTGTCAGAACTGAAACAAGTTTCAGCACTTTTAATTTTAAGTAATATATATTTATTTATTGGAGGAAGGTTGTTTGTCAATGACTTTTCATTTACTAGCTTATTATATAATTAATGGTTAAATATATTAACTAATTTCATGGCAGATGGGATCTGCGGATATCCCATCTGTCACCAAATGGCTTACAGAACTGTCCCGGGTTGAGCGTCTGGAATCTCTGACAGCAGATTTACTACACACTCACAACAAATTTAACAAGTCTTGGACACCGTGGCTGATTTTCAAAGACACAAAATCTTATAGAGACCTTATAGCCAAATATCATGCATAATAATATTACACGAACCTTGCCCGACCTATAGACCACTCCTGAAGAGTTGTAATCACAATAGGTGTACCTCCTCGACATGTCCGTGCTTCCTTCTTCCCTTTCCCCCCTTCTCCTTCCCTATCCCTTTCATCTGTTCTTTTCTTTCCTTGTTATTCTTTCTTTTTTCTTATGAACCAATCCTGATACCCTGTCCCTTGAGTTGTCTAACTTGCGATGGCGCATAGCAGTATTGGTATTGTTATGAAACTCGTGGGAGATGATGATGGACTATATGCATTGTATTGTTTGTATTTGCTGTAGTTGCTTTTGTATCAGATTTGGAAAATCAATAAAGATTTATTGTTTAAAAAAAAAAACTAATTTCATGGCATCTATACTTCATCTATTTCCCGTTAACCTTGAAGTTAAAATAACCATAAACTTTCACTCATAAACACACAACAAGCACTGAACACACATATAGTATTTGTATTGTGTTAATTTGCATCAATGTAAAAAGTGTAAATGTACTTATTTCTATAGGAGAAAGTAAAGAAACATTTTAAAAGTATTTCCTTTGTAAAAAAAAAAAAGATAACACATGACATGCTAAAGAAGATGGCCAAGAGGGAACCAGTGATGTTAGTCATTAGAGCAGGAGACAGTTTATGTGAAAAGATACAGAGTGAAAAGTGGAGCATCCATGCATAAGTCTCAGAGATGAACTCTGTGAAGTGCTTAATAATGCTGTATGAACCTGTCACCCAGCTAGTTTCTGTAGAAGGACAGAAATAGCATATAAAAAAGAACAAGCAGTAGCTATAGAGGAAGTATCGGATATAGCATTGATAACTGCTGTAGATATTGATGGTGGAACTGCCAACAGATCAAGTACAGCCATAGACCAAAATCACCCTATAGTATTTGCAAGAGAATTTAAAAAAGGGCACTAGTTATAATTAGGGTTGCTGTTCATGTTCAGGGAAAAACAAAATGTGTCCTGACATTTGGTTCTGAAAATCTGAATTTCAAACAATTGTTCTTTATTCTTTTTTAACTTCAATTTTAGAGCTGTTACAGTTATTGAAGCTTCACGTTGGTTGAATGGCAGCTATCTTATTGACTACTGATCTTCAGGGAGGTAATCAGGAGTTGCTAGACTTTTATGTGCCATATGCAATTCCTAGTTGCATCAATGTCCTATAGATAAAATTTTTGCAATTTAAAGTTACCAGCTTGTTTATAAATACATAAATAGAATTCATACTTGTAGCCCTTCCCTAAGACTAGATTTACATGGGTCATTTTAGGATCAACTGCTGGGAAGAGCAAATAAGCAGAGGGGTTTGCATATGGTGTTTGTAGCGGTGTTGGTGTGTTTTATTTCCAAAAATTGTTGTTCTGTAGTTGATTATTTCGATTTTTGCATTACAATAACAAATGCCAGTTTGTTTTTCTCAAATGTTAAATTCTAGCCAGAGCTTTCCTAGATGTCTGGGGGTGTTAATTGTGATACCACCATAATATCCCTCTACTGTTAAGCTATTGATTACCCCGATTGTATATAGGAATATTTTGAATGCTGTTGTCTAAACAATAAGCCAATGTGAGGTCAGCAGCACATAGGAACAGTCAACAAGTTTAAAACTATCTATTGCTAGTAGAAAGTGTATGTCAAGCCAAAACATTTTTATTAGATACAGCTAGGAAACAATATTGCCCTGCAGACTACAGTTTCTCCTAAAAGAAAGTGAGAGAATATCCAATAGCACCATAAGCAGCAATTAAATGGTTTTACAGGAATAAAACATATTTGATTTATATGTATTGATTTGTGTCCTGCTAGCAGAGTTTACTTGACATCTAAAGGTAGCCATACACAGGTCGTTTTCCCACTCGATTTTTGACTGATCGATCACGGTGCGCGTTCACGAGATCGATCAGCGATCAATAGCAAACAATCGCGTTCTGCCCACCCTGAACGATCGACCAAACAAAATCGGAATCGATTAAAAATCGGATCGGACATTGAACCAACATGCTGGGTTTTTTTGGTCGATCGTTTTGCAATCTGAGTATGTTGGTGGACCCACAGCACACCTATGCAGCAGCCTTTCCGATCGATGATTTTGTGGAATCTGCCATTTTGGAGATCGACTCATGTCCAAATCAGCCACAAATCGGATTGCCAAGGTGGTATTGCATCAATTCCCAATCCAATCAATTGCAGATTCCCGCTCGCCTGGAAAGATCGGATTGCAAATTGATCTGCAATTAATTGGTGACAAATCGGCCCATTTATGGCTACCTTAACAGTTCTGATCTTGCATAACAAAAATGTGGTGGCCTGGCAATGTTTTACTTGCGTAAAGGGCCTCTTATCACAATGCACTATGTAGACTATAGAATAATTAATTAATCCTGGCACTCCAACCTACCAAAATGGATGATATCACACAACTTTGTTTTTTGGTGTGCTAAATTACAAACAATTGGTAATGCAGCACCTACCTTAGCAATGTACACTCAGCCTAGCCTAGTGCACACTATCATTTCTAATATAATGAATAGATACATGATTAAAATATTGCAAGCAAATTTTTTTTTTTTTTTTTTATAA
>CM070034.1:66993485-67006936 GCA_036250615.1 Ptychadena robeensis | reverse complement strand
GGCAACACGCCGGTGCCCCTACGTGCTGACCGTCGGGCCCCCCTAGCTGCCCGGGACGGGCGTCCCATCTGTCCCCCCCTGACGGCGGCCCTGCTCAACCCATATGTAACATTGTTTTTTATCTGTTTATTGAAAACTCTTAAATAACAGAATAGTTTGCATATACATTGGTATGAAACCAAGAAAAAAATTAATTGCATGGGAAAAATACAAAACTTAGCAATGTAAACCATCTAAGCAAATCAGGAAGGACAAAATATTAGCGGAAACACAAACACATCTCTAAAAGGACCAGCCCATTCACCCTAGAGTAGGTAGAAATAACAAGGAAACACAGTGTATGAGAAAAGACATGTGAGAAGAAGAGAAAACTATGCTGGGCCTCCATGACATAATGGGCCAGAGGGTACTTTGTTTCAGCCAAACCTGCTTAAGCATGGTTTAAAAAATTGCCATCTTCCTCACTGTCTTCCTCACTGTCCTCTACATCAGCCTCCTGCATGGTAGACTCTGCTGCAGATGGACCTCCCTGTTCCTGATTGAGCCTCCGATTAGTCTCCATCTATAGGTCAACAGCTGGTTTTGGGTCAAATGTGTCTGTGGTCTGCTTTGATAGGTGAATGTGCATCAGAGCAGAGAGGCGAGCATGTGACAGACGAGATCTGTACTTGGTTTTTATCATGTTAAGATGTGAGAATCCCCTCTCACAAGCTGCACTGCTTAAAGGCAATGTAAGAGATAGCTTAACTACCTTGTTGATGTTGGAGAAAGAATCTTGATTACTTGTATTTATTATTTGGACCAAGTCATACACAGAAGAGGTTCCCAAACGTTTTCCTGCCTGCTTTAAGCGCATCCATTCTGTCACAGTAGTGTCTTGGTCAAGTTGCAAGTTGGCCTCGTATTGCTTTAGAATGCTGTAAATGGTTGTGTTTCCAAAACTGTGAAGATCTTGCATTCCCTGAGGCCATGTTGAAGGATCAAATACTAAGAAATGATCACATGACTTGAGGGAGTCATATCTGATTTCAAACTCTTGAATTAACCCCCTGAGTAAGTTTCTCTTGTCTCTGTCAGCATCAGCATTAGAAACAGTGTGTGCCCTGTAGTGGCCTTCACTATCAAGTAGAAGGGTAAACTGTCCAATGGTCACCATGAGTTCATCCTTACATTCTGCAATGGTCAGCTTTTCCTTCTGAAACCTAATAGATGTGGTCTTTAAAATGTTGCCAATGTCAAGCATGTTTGACAGAAAGCATTGAAAACGCTCTGTGCAAATATGCTGCAAGTCGCAGTTATTACTCATACCCAGTTGAATTTTAGTTGATGGCCAAGCTTTCAAGAGAGAACAAAGATGGGATTTAGAGTTGGTGCACCAACAGGCAATAATTCTATCAAAAATGTATACGACAGATAGATAGATAGATAGATAGATAGATAGATAGATAGATAGATAGATAGATAGATAGATAGATAGATAGATAGATAGATAGATAGATAGATAGATAGATAGATAGATAGATAGATAGATAGATAGATAGATAGATAGATAGATAGATAGATAGATAGATAGATAGATAGATAGATAGATAGATAGATAGATAGATAGATAGATAGATAGATAGATAGATAGATAGATAGATAGATAGATTAATGCTAGCCATATACACATGGATTTCAAAGCTTTGGCTAGCAATTGTATGCAACATGGTGACCTCAACACGCTGCATTCGGTCTTGAGCGGAACTGACAGGAATCCATGTGTATGCCACTCACACATGGATTCCCCTCAGATACTTTGGATGGGGGCTTTGGATGTGGGCACCCATACAAAGTATCAGGATCAGCACAGAGCTGAGAAGAAGACATACTTTAGATGGGGACACTGTGTCCCTGTCTAAAGTATAAAACCGACCTAAGAATTACGGACATGTCCGTAATGTCTTAAGCTGGGCATAGACGGGCCGATTCCTGCCCGATTCGACCGCAAAATGCCGTCATGCACGCTCCTGCAATCAAACGGCGGTCGGGTCGGCAGAGAATTGGGTGCGCCCCCTGGTCTTATTGGCCAAGAATCTGTCGCATGTTGGATCACACAGTGATCCGACATGACGGTAAATTCAGAGCTGATCCCATTACACAAACCGTGCCCGGCCGATACTCAGCACTAGCAGACGTGTGTGATGATGTCATCAGGCCGCTAGGTCGGCTGGGCAGTCGATAGGAAAACCACCCATCTATGCCCAGCTTTAAGGCCGCCACAAACGCACCGAGTGGCGGCTGATTTTGCCGCCAACTGATTTGCGTGCATGCCTGCGGCCATCGACCAGGGGTGCCCACATGGGGCGACAGGAAAGCTCGGACATGTCTGATAATCTCTGGCGGATGCCATTAGTTTCAATGGAGACCGGCGTCTCCATTGAAACTAACGGCTGGCACACAAAGGGTGCCCGATGATGCTGTGAGTGACTTCATCACGCTGCACTCTATCACTGATCTGTCGGCCCCCACTCTGTACGTGTGTGGGGGCCTTGTGATCAATTTGGCTGCCGATTTTAAGCTGTTTAAGCTTAAGATCGGCACTCGATTTTTGTCCGACCGAATGGCGATCGGTTGCCGATCAATTAGCGATCGTTTGGCAATCAATCAGCGATCGTTTGGCAATCAATAAGCGATCGAGCGGCCATAAAAACTAAGCGTGTATGGGGGGAGGCTTTACTGAGAAAATAATTCATGGAATGAACTTTAGAAAGAGCATAGTGAGGGGCAGATGCTTCCTATCTTGTGTGCTTGTAATGAAAGATCACACAGCCAACTAGAAAGGTAGTCCTATGCTCTGGGTGAACTTGGCTACAACTCATTATTCTGCCCAGCAGCAGCTGTTTACTTACTGTTATAAAGACTTCATTACTGAAACCACCGGCAGTACTGCACAGTAAATCAGACTCTGCCGGAACTAACAATATATTGTCGGGAGCTGAGGTGGATATCCATACGCCGTGAGTCGGCAGCTGAAAAAAAAATCCAATTTCACCTGCCTGCCTCCCACTCCAGCCTCATAGGTGTCAGCGAGGGGGTTGTGATCACAATGGGAGGACCGTAACAGAAATATTAAGACACAGGTATGCAAATGCGCTGTAATAGCACACCTCCAGGTACGCATAGCAATTTATCATTCCGCATGCGTAGCTGCGGACCTCTTATGTGCATCCCTGCATATGTCATTGGACATGGAGGCAAAAATACTGACTTCAGATTAAAAATATATTCAAAATCTGAACACACAAATGCAGGTCAGTTACACAAACAGGATCACTACACATACAGTTATAATTAATGCACATTAATAATTAATAATAATAATAATAATTAATAATAATTAATGCACTTGTGAATCCATACATACATATCAGGAGGTAACACCTTTGGTTGGTGTTTGTAAGGGGTGCCCCTGATTAGTGATGAGCGGCATAGGCAACATTCGTATTCGCGGCATGCCGCGAATTTTATGGAAAACATTCGGAAAATATTCGCATTCGGCAATATTCTGGTTTTTTTTTGTTATTGCGAATATCGGCAGTTTATTGCGAATTTCGCACGCGCAATATATGTTTAACATGGTGCGAATTTTTATGCGAATTTTAAAAGTGACGATTTTCGCAATATTCGCATCACCCCAATATTCATTAAAAAATCTGTTGATGGTGTTGCTAAGCTCTTGTTGCAGCCTTCCCATTCGTCCACTCACATTGAGAGGGAAGTGTAATGGATAAAAAATACCGAATATCCGGAATTGCGAATATTCGGCAATATATTCACCATCTTCGCGAATTTCCGAATTGACGATATTCGCGATTAATATTCGGAATCCGAATATTCGCGATCATCACTACCCCTGATAACCAAGTGGGACATTGTTCACAATGTAACTTTACAAGGACTACATTAGTACATTACATTTTGTTTGGCAAACGTAATTCTATATGAGACACTTCGCTATGTTGTTAACAATGCATACCCAATGTCATTTATTGTAGTCTTTCATCCTAACTAGGATAAGGTAGCCTGCCTAGGTTTGGTTCATGAACAGTATAAGGCCCAGGTGGCCCCCCTCGGTCCTCCACTTGCGGCCCCGAAACCTAACTGTTATTGCATAGGAACTCACCTGTCCACAGATCCCCTGCTGACAGGTCCTCATCCAGGAACTTCTTAGAGTGGGAAGAGGATAAACTTACATGACAGGCACAGGTAAAAAGCCAATCACCGACCCAAATGGTTCCTGAACAAGTCCCTTGCCTCCTCTTCTCCTCTCGTGTTGGAGGGGGATGGGCAGACAGGTGAGTGCCTGTGGTTCAATTTTTTCACCAATGAATGGGGGTGATTGTATAATATAAACTGAGGCACATAACCTGAGAATAGGGGCACATAACCTCAGAATAGGAGCAAATAACCTCAGAATAGGGGCACATAGCCTTTTATAATATGATATATAAAGCATTACCATACTACAGTGTTCCCTATTGCTTAAAGTATCATCTTGCTCAGCATGCTGTCATTTCTCATTATAAAATGCTTATACAAGTCAGTATAGATTGAAAAAATAACGTGCTGCCCTTCAGTGATGCAGAGGGCTGCACTTGTGGCCCTCCATATCAGTTGCCCACCACTGGTATAAGGAATCTTCTTCAAACCTGTGTACCTTTCACATTAGACCTGCGCTTGCGCTTCTGGTAATATGGAAACACCCTGCAGCCCCCATTTTTGCATCTCCCACACAAGCACAGCACACTGCAAAATGCAGTTTTTATTGCAGATAACAGAAACGGTTAGCGGGCAGGGTAGCATTACCATTACTGCAAAAAAAACCAACTGCAAACGCAGCTAGTGTGAAAAGGCCCCCAAAGATGCGGCAAACACCAATTTTGGTGATTTAGTGCACAAACTAGCATTTCGTCAAATGAAAGTATTTGGAAGCAGGCACTGTTATGCTTTTTTTTTGAGGGGGGGGGGGTTAAGAATTCCAAATTCAGAGAAACAAAAACTATAGGCACTTGGGAAAAAGGGGGTGGGGGGGACTAGACCCCCAAGGGTGGCCAGCCCTAGATGGACTTTAACGGTGAGTATGGTCCAAAACAAGTTCCAGTCTAGAGATTGGCATTTTACCATTTATTAAAATATCTTGACAGTAAGCATACACGACATTGGAATAACTGAATGCCTTAATCCACAGTAACAGGGATTTGATTCTCCACACATAAATAGCACATTATATTTTTAAAAATTTGTTATCATACATTCTGGTGATCCAGAGATTGAACAGCCTTATATAGTTAGTTCCAAGTGATCCGACGCGTTTCTGTCCCATTACCAGGACTTCATCAGGGATTTTAAATCTGGAAATCATCAAAATGTCAGTATTTTGTCATTTTTACAACATACTAATAAGAGCATGGATAGATGCCTTTATAATTGTTTAAAAGATATTCCATCAATGAAAGCCTTTGCTTCCCGTTTATAATTTATCCTTTCATTTGTGTTGTCTCCTGTGCATTATGTTACATCTCAGTGAGACCATCATTCGGTGCTGACTGTACTATACTATGATTCAACTTCTAAAAGAATAATTCTTTAGCCATTCTCAAGTTTTTATATTCAAAAAGGTGGTCAAAATAAATTTTGGCTTACCAGTCATTTTCCACTGTTTCCCTCTGTGGGTAGATAGGCTGGTCGCAGCTATTTCACAAGTCTCAGTTTCAGCCGACCCCAGGTTACCCCAATGAGTTTCATGCACCTGGTCGATGGGCTTGTCAGAACACACTAGCGTGGGGGAAGGCAGTCATATGCTTATTTATTTATCAGAGATATCCTGTCTCAATGTATTATCCCTTAAACCGGATAGTGAGATTACACCCGTGTGGTATGAAGGTTCAAAGAGTGTTGTCACACAAGAGTCTCCACAATAAAGCAAAGCATAGACTTGGAGGTCAATAATGTGATAGGGTTACTTACTTGGTCTGGTCAATAGTCCATCAAGTCTTGGTTAGTCTGGTCCTGGTTGTGTCTCAGCAAGGCCAGACTTGTCCAGTTCAGTCGTACTGTTTAGGGTAAGAGTGTCTCAGTCTCCATTCTCTCATGCAGTCTTATGGTTTTAAGAGATCCCATTATTATTATTGCCAAGTCCTAACCTTGCTCTAGTGGGATGGTCAAAGAGGGAGGGATTCAGTCCTGTCCTCCTTTATCTATACCAAGGGTGCTCCGGTCACGTCCACACTACCAGTCTTAACTGTCTCCTTGTCTAGGGTAGGTTTATATAGGCCGTCTCCCGCCACTCCAGCTGGCTAGGTGGATCCACCCCCAGGGTCACGGATTTCTCCGTTGCTCCCTAGGGTGTCATTTCCAATCGCCAGCCCTCTTTTGCGGGCGTAATGCGCCTCATTGAGGCGCATTTCCGCCCTAATGCCAACATCACTTCCTGCTGAGCGCGGCTCGGCAGTAGTGATGTCTATGCACCTCCGGTTGCCTAGGCAACACGGAAGCGTCAGTGTCTGCTTGCACGGAGCATGGCAGCAGTCTCCCATGGCCACGCCCACCCCTCCCCGCAAGACACGCGTCACCTGTGAGTGTTAGTGTGGTGCTGTAGGGTGTAAAGTGAGGGCAGGTAGTGAGGGAAGATAGCCACAGTGAGGATGGAAAACAGGGAAGGTGCTATGTGTAGAGTGTTGTGTGGTGTGGGGATATATTGGTTGCTCCATGAGGGGTGAATTGTAAACTGGAATGTGCAGTGTGTGTGTAGGTGCTATGGATGTGATGAGGTGTTGGTGCAGGTGGGGGTAATTGTATGTGGGAGTTGTGATGAATGAAACGTGGAAGCATGTCAAAAGC
This sequence comes from Ptychadena robeensis, assembly GCA_036250615.1. Lineage (NCBI taxonomy): Eukaryota > Metazoa > Chordata > Amphibia > Anura > Ptychadenidae > Ptychadena > Ptychadena robeensis. The sequence continues at coordinate 67,000,054 of CM070034.1, read as the reverse complement.
ACACTAAAAAAAGACCAAACGTGACAGGATGTGTGAGCGGTTGGGAGTGCAACAAAGGAATGTGTGAATGTTGGAGGGTAAATGTAGGGAAATGTGCATGGGGAGTCTGTTGGTGAATGGTGTGAGGAAGGAGTTGAGGTGTATGTGCTGATATGGGGAGGGATGGAGGAAGTGATATTTAGGGAACCCAAGTGAAGGAAGAGAAAGAAAGAAACCCACAAAGGAAAAAGGGCACAGGGACTAGAAAGAGGGGGAGAGAGATGGGACCGGTCCGCGACAGGGGTTGTGGCGCACCACTGGGATGCGGTACCCATGACTCAGCATGGGTCGATGGCACCCGCTGATGCTTACCATACCCCACGAGCAGATATTAGGGTGGATCCCCTGCATGGTACTGGGGAAACGCCCGCTCAAGAGTGTTCCTGAATACAAGACCCATCTATCCACTATTGTCTGGTACCTAGGGGATCCTGGGGTCCACTCGCGGAGAAGTCACCTGGAAAAGCGGCGATCCATCTAACTCATCCCCACAGTCTGAAAACAGGGAATAAGTTGTTATTTTTTAAGGGGATGTGAACAACAACATTTTTTTGATTCTCAAGATTGATGTCCCAGTCTATACTATAGGCACTTCTTTACAGCTGCAGTGAGCCTTGCCTTTCATATAGGGATGACGTATTGATGAAATCACATTGTGCTGCAATTGTGACTTTGCTGCCCAGGAGCAAAATTTTGCACTGCAATGTAGGCTGTTTTTTCTGGTGCCAAACTTTATTAATTCTTGGGAGCCCACCATAACAGAAAACTCTAACCTCATTCCTAGTGTATTGATTTAGCCCTTATCCTTACATTTTCAGCAGCATTGTATAGCGATGGATAGATAGATAGATAGATAGATAGATAGATAGATAGATAGATAGATAGATAGATAGATAGATAGATAGATAGATAGATAGATAGATAGATAGATAGATAGATAGATAGATAGATAGATAGATAGATAGATAGATAGATAGATAGATAGATAGATAGATAGATAGATAGATAGATAGATAGATAGATAGATAGATAGATAGATAGATAGAGAGAGAGAGAGAGAGAGATACCAAATAAACCAATTTATCTAGGTCAGCTCATAAATTGTAGTTATCTTCCAAGCATTTTTATTACACTATATAGCTTTGTGTAATCTAGCTGACCTAAGCAACATTTCCTTGTCGATTTTGTGGTAAAAGGTTATAATAAGAAAATACTTAAAAAGATGAAAACTGAAAGAAGTCAGGAAAATGTTGGTTAGATCTTCTTGAACTAAAATAACTAACAGCATATTCCTTTTTGCAGAATAAGGTGCATGACCAATTATTCAAAGAAAAGTACTTTTCTCCCATAAAAGAGGCAAGATGACTCAAGATCCAATTTGTAACAGTGACATTAACATGATAAAAAAAGGATTTTAGTGGTTTTTAACAAATGTGATGACTTTCAGGATTCTATTGCTTATCTACATTTGGGAAGGCATTTCCATTATTAATTACAAAAATGATTGTAAAGGTTTAATTATTTAGCAGTTGGGAATGCTTAGACCAGTGGTGGCCAACTGAATTGATAGGAAGGGCCACATGTGCGGCCCTCAGCATCACTAATAGGCCGCACATCACATTTGTAATCTATACTGACTTGTAAAAGCATTTTATAATGAAGAAATTACACCAAGCATAGCTAGAAGACATTGTTTTTAATTTACAAAACTTAAAGCATTAGAGAACACTGTAGTGTGGTAATCCTAGATGAGGACCTCTCAGCGGACAGGTGAGTTCTTATGCATTAACAGTTAGGTTTCAGGGCCACAAGTGGAGGACTGAGGGGGCTGCCAAAGAAAACCCAAAGGGCTGCATGCGGCCCCCTGGCCACAGGTTGGGCACCTAGGGCTTAGACTAACATCAAGGAAAATAAACCTGGGAACCTGGACTGAGACACGACACAATTTTGTTAATCCTATATCCCATACTGAATACATAACAAAGCTTGATGGTATAGTCATCAATTGAAGCAATCACTAATACTTTAAGGAATATTACCTTGTTTAGCTCTCACACCTGTACAACCTGACATGGGCCTGTGTATTTGGCGATACATTTTAGTAACAATAATACATAACACATATATATACGTTGGCAAAACGACCAGAACTTCTTTTAGTAACGTTGTCTTGCAAAAATATTTGTTTTTTTTTGGTAGGTTTGCTGGTGTTTTGTATCCACAAAACAAAAAAAAATAGTGTCATGGAATGTAAAAGGTCTAAGAGCTCCTACTAAGCGCAATATGGTTTTAAAGCATTTAAGGAAATTAAAAGCAGATATAGCGCTACTCCAAGAAACCCATCTCGGGTCCGAGGATGTTGTACGCATGAAGAAACTCTGGGTTGGGGAGGTCTTTGTGTCCCCGGCAGTGGGTAAAAAGGGAGGGGTGATGATCCTCCTACACAGGCATCTCTCCTATAGGGTTCATGCCCAGCAGGGGAGGCTCCTTCACATCTCCATTACCCTAGGAAATACGGATTTGAGCATATACAATGTATATGCCCCAAATTCTCCTTCACAGCAATATTTCCTGGATCTAGCTAGCCACCTTGCCCGGGATGATGCTGAAAACAAGGTAATTGCGGGTGATTTTAATTCAACTATGATGGACTACTATGATAGGAAATCCCCTAAATCTATAAACCCAATAGGCCACACTGGGGGGACCGCCGTCCCTCCGCGTAACTTCTTTTTGGGGGACTTTTCTACTTCCATGTCCCTACATGATGTGTGGAGAAACCACCACCCCCTGGAAGCCCAGTTCACTTTTCTTTCCCACCCACATGCCTCCCTCTCACGAATAGATTATATGTTAGTGTCGAAATCACTACAACCACTGACTGACAACCCCACCATACATGATTTGGTGATTTCAGATCATACACCTATCAGTATGACATTGAATGAACGTATACCAATGGGCACTGATATCCTTTGGCGCTTCCCAAATCAATTATGCAATGATCCTGACTTTCACACTACCTTGACCAAGGCGCTCAGAGACTATACCTATGACAACATACAGCATTGCACGACGCCGATATTGTTCTGGGAAGCAGCCAAAGCGCATCTCAGAGGGGTTGTGATCTCATTTTTTTGCCGGGAAGCGTAAAAAGACACAGGCAGGGTATGCACAGACTTTAGCCACCCTACGAGCGGAACAGTCAGAGATGGTACGTAACCCTACTCCCTTGCAGCAGAGGAGGGTATTAGATGCAAAGCGGGAGGTGGACCAGTGGTTAGAAGCCAAGGAAGCCCTTACTAGATCGTATTGGGAGTCACATTTTCATGCCCACGGTAATAAACCGGGTAAACTGATGGCAAACCTGGTCAAATCCTCGTTTGCCTCCTCTCATATCACGGCGTTAAGAGATGAGCAAAATGGGGTAGTTACTGACCCAAGGGCTATAAATTCCCTACTAGAAAAATATTATACTACCCTATATGCTCCAATAGCCAGTAATAAAGTGGCCCAAACCGCCCTCCTTAATACCATCCCACTGCCCAGTCTGTCTACAGAGCAGCTAGATATGTTGAATGCTCCCATATCACCTACTGATATTGAAAGAGCTATTTCAAACCTTCCAGATAATAAGGCACCGGGCCCCGATGGGTTTACCCCAGAATTTTACAAGCTCCTTAAAAAGGAGTTGGTGGACCCAATGTACAATCTATATCGTCATCTTTGGGCCTCGGGAGGATATTTCCCAATGGCAGATGAAGCCTACATTAAATTGATACCCAAGCCAGGAAAAGATCCTCTATCCCCTGGATCCTATCGTCCAATATCCCTAATTAATTTAGATGCCAAGATACTATCGAAGATCCTAGCGGCAGGCTTGCTCTGATTCTCCCCACGGTAATACACCCATCCCAGGTAGTATTTACCAAGGGTAGAAGCGCAGTCGCAAATATCAGGAAAACCTTGTTGGCTCTGGATTATGCTAGGATCAACCCTCAAGCTGATGTAGTGCTCCTGACCGTTGATGTGGAAAAGGCCTTTGATAACATAGACATCCAATGGCTATTTTTGGTACTACATAAAATGGGCTTCTCAGGGCATTTTAAACACCTGCTAAGGGCCATGTATGATCAACCCTCGGCCAGAGTACATACACCCGGCTTTATCTCTGAGCCTTTTTGACTGTTCAGGGGCACAAGGCAAGGATGTCCACTATCTCCTTTGCTATTTAACATAGCACTGGAACCCCTGACCCGACTGTTAGAGTCTCACCCAGGGATTACGGGTGTACCCGTCCGCAATTACTCGCTACGCACAGCATTTTTTGCTGATGATCTTTTATTGTTCTCTGCCCATCCCTGCCAAGATATGCCGATTTACAAAACCTCATTAAAACATTTGGGAGACAGGCCGGCTTTCAAATAAATGATTCTAAAAGCGAGCTGCTATTACTCACCTCAAAACCTAGTAGACCATGGCTATCTGCCTCTGCTTTTGCAGTGGCAGAACACCATATCACCTACCTGGGCATAAAAATAGGGAAGACACCGACCGCAAAGATTACCCAGAAACTGCACTCATGGCAAAACCTGCCATTGTCCCTATTTGGTAGGATACATCTGTTTAAAATTATCCCTTTTGCCCAACTATTGTATCCGCTGCAAACTATACCTTTGTTATTAAAACATAAGGACGTGTCTCTTCTCAATAAAGCTCTCTCCAAGTTTTTATGGCACGGCAAAAGGGCACGAATAGCATTTAAAACATTGTATTTACACAAAGAGGAGGGGGGAGCAGGGTTGCCAAATATCCGGGTGTACAATATGGCCAGTCTCCTACGTCATGCTCTTGACTGGCTCAAACACTCTTCCCAACACTCTAATTACCACCTAGAGACAGCAATGGTTTACCCTTGGGCATTATCGGGGTTGCTACATTGCCCAATTTCCAAACTCCCACACAAACTGAAACAGAACATTCTAGTACGCGACACGGTGCTGGCGTTAAGAGAGATCAGGAAAGCTTTCCATTTGCCGACCAGGGCCTCTAAATACCTACCATTGGTGGGTAATTCAATGTTCATGGCAGGTACTTACCAAGCTACTTACCGGGCCTGGAGCAAGCGGAAGCTCAAATATCTAGCAGACTTCTTAGACCCAGCCACCATGGAGATACTCTCCTGGCCCCTTACTTGCGCCAAATATGCATTGCCACCAAATGCCGCACATCCATTGGGCTATCACCAGGTTTCGAGCTATATTAAGTCATTGCCCAGGGACCGATCGTTTTTATTTTTGCATTCCTATTTTGACACAATTGTGGCCTCAGCCAGCCTCGGCTGTCTACGCTATATGCACATATTAAGCCTAGTTTTACGAGGCCCTTGGAAAGATCCAGTGTTCACAACTGGCACAAGGACTTTCCAGATGATGACATTGTGGATCAGATTATTCTCTGCTATCAGTCCGTGCGCAGATGTATAACAGCTGAAAATTGGCGCGAAACACAATTTAAAATAATGCATAGGGCATATAGATTGTGCACCAGACTCGTTGCTGAGGGGGACAATAAACAGATTAATAAACCATTCTGTCCGAAATGCAGGAAATTCTGTTAAATCAGAATTACACATAACTGACTGATATTGCTGAAATAGGAGTATATACGCCATTACATATAGGGACCTGAAATGTATAACAAATGTATAACGAATGTATATTCCACTCACACGTGAATCTCTACCCAAGCGGAATAGCCAATTTTTGATATGTTAACCGAAAAAGCTGTCCTGTTGACAGCCATTCAGCATTGATTATATTCTACTGGTTTTCTTTTGTAATTTTTTTTTTTTTTTAATTGTTCATGCGAAATTCAGTAAGAGATTCTTCTCGACGATGTTCTTTCTGTATGACTTAAAAACTCAATAAAATATTGTTAAAAAAAAACAAAAAACAAAAAAAAAAACAAATATATTAAAACATGTATAAATTGCATTCTAATGTAACATGAAAGCTTAATGCCTAATGTTTTGCAAATTACGTTTTTTTAAGGTTTACTTTAATAATAATAAAAAAACTGAAAAAGATACAATAATTAAATGAAATTAGGGGGAAGTTTTAAAAAAAAAGAGAATGAGCAATCAAAGCAGAGTGCAGTACAGAGAGTACAAAGCAGAGTGTCATCGATGATAAAGAAGGTGTGAAAAGGAAAAGCAACAATGCCTGCCATTACATGGCAACTCTAAACTGTCATTTTGGCAGCTGAATACTGCTTGCAGGTGTAAAAGGGAGCAGTAGAGGATCAGAAGAACAGTCTTTTGGGGTGTGGCACAACCTAAATCAAAAACAGTTTAAAGTGTATATCCAAAGTAAACTTCAGCAAGCGTTTGTATATATTGTTTTTAGGGACCGGAATTGTAACAAATTCTAAAATATGCAGACAGATCTTTGTTCCTTTTGTTTCAGATTTGCTTTTTGATTCCTTTCATCCCTTCTCACCATAACCTTCACGGGTACTTCTCTTTGTTC
>CM070034.1:66966897-66981344 GCA_036250615.1 Ptychadena robeensis | reverse complement strand
TTTTACATAATTGTTTGTTTCAAACATTATTATATTAAGGATGTCTATTAGACCCTTGTATGGACATGATTTGTGAAGTTACAGGCCTACAACATAATGAAAAATTTACTATTGAAGTCTATGGTGCACTTTTGGTACAGAAATCTGGATCTCAGCAGTGCGCTAGGGAGGTTAAAACATTTTGGCTAATAAAAACCAAGCAGTTTCCTATCTAAGCCAACCAAACAGTTAAGGCTTGTCTGGGGTTCAGTTTGGGCGATCGGGTGATTGATTCCAGTAATCGATCTCACAAAAATTGTACAGAAATTTGAGATGTCTATGCCCAGCTTTACAAAAAAATATATATGTTTTTAAATACACGAGGAATATTTTTCATATGTGCACGTGTATTGGTTATAGTACTTCCAGAATGCATTGACTTCAAAGGAACAATTCTACCTAAGCTATCATTGTGTATTGAGTGATTAAACTAGTATACCTTTTATTGGGGAATATTGGCTATTATTCTCCATAATCATGTTTGTTACATTGTTGGAAAGTCAAGGCCAGACATAAAGTAAATATTAATAAATAATATTTAATCATATCTGAAAAATACATTCATTTAACTTTTATGAAAAGAGCTTTGACATGAAGATTTAGTCGCAGTTTGCTTCATTGTTTGATGTTGTAATTATAAACCCCAATAACTTTTTGTTGTTACCTAATGAGTGATATGAAAGAACTATTATATTGCATTCCACTATTGTATATTACTGAAACGAATAGAAAACGTATTTTAGTATTCACACAATCACAGTTAAAACCTACGTTATAATAGAAAATACGCATGTTTCCCAGAAATATGGAAACAAATTATCAAAAGCCAACGTAAGGGAAATCAAAGCTCTGAATGTATAAATTGAATAAGAGCAGACAAATAACAATACCATGCCTTTGTTACCTCTGTTCTTTCTCAACTGTTGATGTGAGAGTTCCCATATTTAACCTGTTAATGTAATATAGCCATGTGAACTCTAGGGAAACTATATTGTTCAGTCTATTAATATGGTATAGTCAACATTAGCTGAGACTGAATAAGCACATATCTGACAAGCTAAACTAGGCACAAGATGTTTTATGTGTTTAAAGCTTTTTAAATATTTTTTTCTAACTTTACAGAGGCAAAATGGAATTTAAGCAAAATAATGCACCTTTACAAACAAAAGGAGATATATAGATAGATAGATAGATAGATAGATAGATAGATAGATAGATAGATAGATAGATAGATAGATAGATAGATAGATAGATAGATAGATAGATAGATAGATAGATAGATAGATAGATAGATAGATAGATAGATAGACAGATAGTAGAGAAGGTAAAAAAAATATGAATTTTGCATTTTTAAGTAAAAATTTTGCTGGATCAAAATTCTACAGGTTAAATTAGATTTTTTTTTCAACGAAAGCTCTACCATGAAATAAACACTTTTATATTAAAATCATGAAAAATATTCATGAATATAACCTGCTCATGGCTCCCCACCTTTAAGCAGCTACTAGTAGGGTGAAACACCAAACCAACAATGTATCCTGCTGTACTATTTAAATTTTTTTTACTACCCAATAGGTTAAGCCAAGGCATGTTGGTGCTTACATATGAGAACCAGGCAAGGTCTGAGCAAGTGCTCCTCTGCCTGGGAGCTGGAGATTTTGAGGGACATTAACCCATAAATAGTGATGGCTGAAGTTCGGCCATCACTAACTATGAATAGATTATATCAGTGTGCATTGTTGCAACCGTGCAGGTAGGTCTATGGAAACACAAACATATGGTCTATGTTTTTTCCTAGAACTTTTATTTAACACTTTAGGAATGGGTAAACTGTTAGGAGGCCTCTATACTTATTTTATTTCATTTTTATAGGATTTATTTTATTAGGTTTATAGATAGATCGATAGATAGATCGGATGTCTGCTGAAACTCAAACAAATTTGGGCAATTGGAACACCTTTTTTGGTCAACATTTTAATGTTTGCTTTTTTTGCCTTGACAATTCATTTGTTTGAGAATTAAGCATTTCCACCTTGATCTTGCTTAAGAGGATTGCAACTTGGCATGGACAGCACAGTGTAAAGGCTTTTTTACCCTACTGTATATATTGCACTTCTACATGCTCCAAGTCAATGCTGCATGACAGAAGAACAGAGCCAGAGATATATTTGGGAAAATATTTATTTTACTGCAGTATTGCTTGGGATTATTAGTAGACAAATGTCAGCTCAAATTTATAAACACTTGTATATAGATTTACAAAAAAATGTTACAGACTCTTTGCTACAACCTTATATAATCCATTTACTAAATTAGATGCATATCAGTTTTCCCAAATAGGGATGGAAAAAAAACACAGAAGCCTTCAGGTAAGTCAATTAATCTTGAATTGTTTTAGCAACACACCACTGATTTTTATTTCATAAATTCTTTACAGATTTCATATAGACAAAGAGAACATACAATGTTTGATTAAGATTTACTGATTGCCTCCAATTTAGTCTATGTATTTTATAATTAAGATACAAGAAGTTCTAATAAAATGGGGACAGTCTTCAAAAGTAAAGATAACAAGCTTATTCTGCATAGACCCTGGGGTCATCGAGGAAGCAATTAAATGCTCTCTAGGGTACATTATAAAAAGGGAGGTTTGATGGGTGAATGACCTTCTTATATTTGCCTTAACTTTTATCTTTATTTTATTTAGATGAAAAATACATGTTATGCTGGTTAAATGCTGCTGTATTTAATTTTATTATTTCTATATTTGGCGTCATATTTTTTTTTTATATTACATATGACTTGTGCCTTACAAAAAAAATTATGGAATCACAAAAACCAACATATATAAACATTACAATTAACCTAGGTACATTACCACAAAAAAAAGGAGGCGTTAAATGAGGTAGTTTGGTTTGATAAACATATTTTCTTTGATATCATGTAAATGCCTGGGCACACATATTAAGTTTACCTTTGAAAAAGAGAGCGGCAAAAAAACCTAGCAAGATGTGGAAAAAGAAAAATTTATCAGATTACAATCTGACACAACCGAGAAGGTATGGCTATGGAAACACAATTTTTCTAAAACCTTCTATATGTTTTTTCGTATAATTTTTATTTAACCCTTTAGGAATGAGTAAGATGTCCAGGAGGCCTCTATACTCATTTGATTTCATTTTAATAGGATTGATTTTATTAGGTTTATTTATTACTCATATAAACATTTCAAATAAACAAGTCAAAATTATGCGGTCAGAACAAATTTTCACATTTTGACAATTTCACTTGTAATGATAATAGATAGATGTAATGCCTTAATGCTGGTGGGTTCTTTTAGTATTGTGGCTGCTTATGCTGGGCATACACACACCGAGTAGGTCAGACCGACCTGCTCCGATGTGTTCCGAGATGCTAACGTGATGACGTCATCACGTTAGCATCCCGTTGCATTGTGGGGCCCCTTCAATCGGCTGGGCACCCTTTGTGTTCCGGCCATAAGCTGCGATGGAGACGCCGTCTTCATTGCAGCTTATGGCATCGGCTTCCATCGGCCCGTGCCGGCCAGAGATTATGGGACATGTCCGTTCTCTGGCCGGCCGAGCGGTGGGGCGACAGGGATCGGCCGCTTATCGGCATGTGTATGCCTAGCATTAGTAGTACATGAGATAAAGTTTATCTTGCGATAGTACAGACCTCCACAAGAGTTACATAAAATCATATCAAACAGGTCTTATATTTAGTATAGAAAACAAAACTATGCTACATATATGGTGATAAATGCCATACTAACTTGACCAGTTGTGGGCAAACTTTTAACTTGTACAAAAATGGGTTCTGAAATTCGAGAGAGGGGTTGGCATGTATGTCCTAAGTCATTGCACTGGAAGCCTGATCACATGCTCATGTCGCTGCATTTTCCCAATGATGACATTCATACTGCTCTAGGCAGCCAGAAAGTCTTGTCACCAAGGTGACAACAAGCCAGATTAAGAAACTTAACTGGTCAGATATGACCCGTGTCCATTTTGATTATTTAAGAAGAATTCTGTAAATTGTTCCAAGTTCTAAGGAACTAAGGAAATTGGAAAGGACTTCTGATTGTTGGTAGATTGGCTTGCATCAAGAGTTTTATATTATTTTATAGCACCACTTAGATACATATGATTCACTTACTTACACACCATTTTAATACCATGTTATAGTTAGTTCACGTTTATTTATCTGGGACACACAAAATATGGTTTGAATTGCTCTTAGTAGTTGTTAGTAGTTGGTAGTTATCATAAACCCTAATTAACATTAAAAAAGCACAGTGAAGTAAATAACCTAAATAGAGGTAGCATTTAGAGTAATTTTTTGTATATTTTATCTGCAATTGGTTATTAAACTTAATGGGATAGTTAACAGAAATCTGTTTTCAATTGATTTTAAAGAGCAAATTCCAAGAGGTGTATGTTGCCCATAGCCTCCCCCAACAAACTAACACTAGAATGGGAAGAGAACAAACTATGAACCAAATATCTGTATTTAAACTATATAAAATTTAGCACATTAAGGATATCCACCCACTAATGATAAAAAAAAGATTTTACAGTTCATAAAAAAAATCACCTCCTACTAACCTAAATCAAGAAAACATTTGTACATAAATAAATCGCCACCAAAAAATGTATGCAGATAGAACTATCTAAAACTTGGGGCTAAAAATGTAGGGCAGTAGTGATTAAAATACAATGCCCCTAATTATAGATGAATCACAAAAGAAAAAACATAAAATTATTATATTATTTTATAGCAAGATTCCTTTGAAAATCTACACTTCTAATAACATCTATTTCCTGTCTTATGTTTGCCGTCATGCTTTAGGAAATGTAATTGTGAATAACTTTTTAGGCTTGATTACTTGCTTTTTTAGAAAATTATATTGATATGTCTGTTGTTCTATGTATATAGTCATATTTGATGTTGATATTGAATGATTTTATACTCCTGTCTGAAAAAAACATATTTTAAATGTTACTTTGCCAAATTTTTTTGCCTTAATTCTAAAGAGTTTCCTTAGTGGGGCTCTTTCTTTAAACTCCATATTTTTCAGTATATAAAAGTAGATAGCCAAGTTATAGAACAACTAAGTATTTTACTGACTTTTTCTAGTTGATACTGTCAATATACATATGACAATAGCAAATTTGCATGTTTACTTTTTACAAAATAACATCAACTGTGAAAATATTCTGTTTTAAAAAGAATTAGAATCTATGTAGTGAATTTATTGTATGTTCGGTTCACACAATGGCTTTCAATAAATTAGGTGCCTTTGTGCCGTATCGGGAAATGACTAGAAAAGTATGTTATTCTGAAGAAAAAAACAGGCAAAACATCTTAGCACATTCATTATGACTTTTTGAAAGTCATATGCAATAGCATGATTCCATTAGATTTCAAGAACAGCTATAATTTTGGGTCTTATACAAAACTCAGAAATTAACATAAAAGACTTGGTTGGAAAATGTATCAATTATTTTAAACACTGTGAAGCAATAAATAAAAAAAGCTTCTTAAGTAGGTCATCATGATGTCGTGTGGCATGTCAAATGTCATTTTCCCCTATTAGAATGAAGAATTCTTAAAGTTACAATACAGGTACATTTTTATTGCGTTTAAAAGCTGCAATTAAGACTATGCTTTGTTCAACTCTTCATAAGAAAGACTTTTCTAATGCATTGTAAATTACTATTAATGTAATCCATGATTAACACTTAGGGCAGCCCAAATGTGTTCGCTCATTGTGTCCCTGTAAATTAAGGCAAATTATGTGTGATTTCTTTTTGTTGTTATTTTTTGTATGGGGTCTTGATGTCCAGGTTCAACAACTCTGACAACGCACCTGCAGGCTCACGACCCCATATCAAAATGGTCTCAAACCAGAGAAGAGTAGCCTTTTGTGCAGTCTGCCATTTGCCACAACACATCACTTCACAAATAAATGTATAGTACTTTCTTTCACATTATTAAATTGTATCTGTCATTCGCTTTCTGAGATAGCTGCAGGAATACATTCCCGCTTTAACTCCCTTAATCTTCGTGAAAGATCTGTGGGTTTTGTGTTTTATAAAAAGTCCTGCAAAAAAATCAGACGGCTCCCGTTAACTTCAGTCAGCATTTTATCCATCAAAAAGACTTCTGCCAGTCTGGCTCTTAACAGTTTCTTCTTTTCGAAAGGCTGAAAAGGATGAGTATGTTACTACAATTAATTTGGAAAATTTGGATAATTTAAGATAAGCAAAAAAATAAGTATTTTCCATTATTAGTCATCTTTTTATATTAATTTATTTGACTACAATTTATATGACATTTCAAATTTGTCTTTGTATTTGATTTTATATTGATTCATACATAATGTGAGTATATATATATATATAGATATAGATATATACATACACATACGTATTTCAGTTTAATGTATTGGTGATTAACAGCAACCGATTTTGTTTAATAATTTTCACTGAAGACTGTGGAGTTGTTACACTAATTTATTGTATTTCTAAGAGCAGGATATTGATTGTTATGCTTCTATTCATTATAATTATACTGAGTATACTGTTTAAGTAAAAATAATCTTAATTTTTATTTGAAATTTTAAAAAATATATAATAAGGCACTTCAATTTAACTGTACTTAATTTATAAATGTTTTTCTCTGTGAATTTGTACACTGTACCTTCATCTAACATTTCTGAATTAGGCTCTGGTTTGTGATGAGAAACCATAGGCTTTTTTGTTTTCTTTATTTTCAAATGAGATATTCAGATTAGCCAGTCAGTCAGCTTTATCTTGCTTATCATGTTTTTTTACCTTTCAGCAATATTCAAAAACATTTTGTTCCATTTCTCAGTGCAATAGCAATACTAAGTTGGATGCTTAAACGCATCAATTGACTACAATGGAAAGCACATGGTATCTGACACTGTGGAAATAAAGCCTAAGTATTGTTCCAAACATATTCATTGATATTGAGTTTGTCATTCAATGTAATTGTCACTGTACTAACAAATTTTTATCAAAAATGACTTGGGTTAAATATCAAATGTCTGCTAAAGCAGTGCTAAATCTGGACATTGTACAGTATCTGTCCTACTGTGAAAATATAACATTATGGCAGGCTGTGCAGCTTATTTATAGCACTTCCTGATCAATACTCACTATTTCTGCCATCATTGCCATCTTTTAGGCAATTCCTTTAGACCTACAACATAAGACAGCCAATGATGATATGAAGTGGAGTTACATTCTCACACTACCCAGCTTCATTCTTTATATCTTCATATGCATGAATTTTAACTTTATTTATATTTCTCAGCTTTGATCATGCTTTGAACCTTATAGATTCTTTAAGTTCTCAATCTAGCTTTTGACATAAATTTATATAGATGTATACATATAGTTATTTTACAAATATAATGATAATACGGTTAATAAATACATTTGCAATCAATTAAAAAAGTGTTTCTAATCAAATCAACAGGAAGTCTAAAATTCAAAAATTTTCATTGTTGCTGTAAGGAATAATAGTCTTCATCACTTGCTGACATATGCTTGACTTCAATAAATTCACAGGCATACACTCTTAAACTAAGTCATAGGGTTCATTCACTTGCAAAAATTGGTAAATAAAAAAAGTCCCCTATTCAGTTTATTCTTTTATCATAACTGTTATTTTTTTTAGAAATTCTGAACACACAGTCACAGGCAATGAATACAAATTATCTATAAATCTGTACACAGAATAAACCCCTTTCAAAATAACACTTAAAACAGGAACACATGCAATATTCACATACACATTTTTATTATAACATATATTATGAAAAATATATAATTTCTTCCTCTTCCTAAAACACAATACATTTGCATATTACTACTTAATTTGGGGGGGGGGGGGCATTGTAAAATATTAATTCGTTTTTATGATGGGTTTATTAATTCATGTATAAAGTCCTTAATTTATTCAACTTTTTTATTTACTTGCATGTATGGACATAGACATGTCTGGTCTGTGGAGATTCATATACTCTCTCAATTCAGATGGATGTCTGCACCTTGAAAGTGTAACTCTCTTTACATTAGATAAATCTTCACTGGAAAAGGCAAAAAGGAATGATAGCTGATTCATGAGATATGTAATCCGAAAAACTAAGTGTATTATTATTCATAGGCACTTTATTTTCTGTGATATTCAAACTTGGGATGGGGGTTTATTTGAAAGTAAACAAATAATATATACAGGGCAGCACATAAGTGGTATGGAAAATAGACCAAAAACTAGCTATGCGTACCTTTATTATCCTTACTAAAAACATCTGTGTTCTAGCCAGAGAAGGGAGAGATGCACACAGTGTCCCCCCCTCCCCGTTGTGTGAGTATGTAGCCAGTGATGTACTCTGTATTTTGATGACAGTGTTCACTGGGGCCATCTTGTGGCTGAAATTGATATTGCAGATTGATATTAACATTAACCTCCCTAGAGCACTGCCCGTATCGCGCCGTTAAATGGGCAATCGAAAAAAGTACACTGCCTGTCACTACCTCCCTCCGGGGCTCTCCACACAGCCGGTGTCATTATTGACGCCGGCTGTGTGGGCGGGAAAGCCAGCGCTCCTCCATTAACATGGAGGTCTATGGCCCCGACCCCCCCTGCCCCCTTACACATCACCGTGACACGATCGGGGCGGTGCCGAAACCCCGGACATATTGGTGCTCGAAAACAGTACAAGAAGGGTTTCTCAAATAAGAAAAAGGCCTCAACTTGTCTCATAGTGGTAAACTAATCCTGCTCTTGAAAAGGGTCCCAAAATTGCAACTAAGATCATATGGGTTCATGGCGCCAGCCACCCCTGCCCCCTTACGCGTCACCCTGATGCGATCAGGGCGGTGCCGAAACCCCAGAAATGCTGCAGCGATGAAGAAAATCGCAGCAGCTTTCCAGGGAGGCATCGGGTGTACCTGATGTTGGCTTCCCCTGCGGTTGGGGCGACCCTGAACGCTGAACGAACAGGGTTCGTCTCAACCGCTAGGGAGGTTAAAAAGCTGTACAAACAACTTAATTTACATTTTTTAAGATTGTCTAAATTCTTTCAGTTTCTATTGTTAAATGTATACAACTGATGTCACTTGCAAACATGGGACAAACGGATGAATACGGCCCTGATGGCATCAACATCATCAGATGTGATCAGCAGATCAAAAACCATGTGGGCTAGAGACACAGAAAGGTGCACTCAATAATGAAAAACAACTCTAGAGGTACCCCCCTGGTGGTCTGTGCCACATCCCTCAAGCGTGTATGAGGACTTGTAAATAATAGAGGGAAACCATGTCCAGACCTATTGGTGCTCGAAAACAGTACAAGAAGGGTTTCTCAAATAAGAAAAAGGCCTCAACTTGTGTGTTAGTGAGAAACCAAACTGCTCTTGAAAAGGGTCCCAAAATTACAACTAAGATCATATGGGTCAGAACCACCCTAATCTCCAATATGTCCTCAGCTCATGTTTGGATGGCCATCACCTGCAGTGAGGAACACCAACACATAACATGGAATTCTATTATTTCCTATATGTTCATGGTGGTATGCAAGGTAAACAATATACATATTTTGAAGATAAAGTATACTCAATACATATATATATATATAGGCAATATTCGAATTTGCGATATTTCCCGAATAATTCTACTAATATTTGATTCTAGGTTCCCGAATATTGGTGATCGCGTACGTTTTTGAATCTAGATTTGCAATTATAATCGCCTTAATTTCGTGTAATTACCTTTAAAATGAATGGTCACGTGTGCTATCTATTTTCGCATTGCGAATATATATTCGCAATCCATGCCCATAAGCATCCCAATGCGAATATTCGAGATTGCGAATATCCGCCGCCATATTCGCAAAATTTGCAAATTCTCGAATAGCCGATATTCGCCGAATATATTCGAAATTCGAGCTCAACACTAATATATATATATATATATATATATATATATATATATATATATATATATAGGTGTGCACCTTTTTAATGAGCTACTCAGGAGTGGTACTCATCCCAAATGTAGCATAGTTTTAATAA
This sequence comes from Ptychadena robeensis, assembly GCA_036250615.1. Lineage (NCBI taxonomy): Eukaryota > Metazoa > Chordata > Amphibia > Anura > Ptychadenidae > Ptychadena > Ptychadena robeensis. The sequence goes on along the minus strand of CM070034.1, from coordinate 66,971,176 downwards.
GTGCTTTTTAATAACTCACTGTCTTCTGCGTCATTTATGTAAATCAGTTCAGTAGCACAAGAACAAATCCTAAGTGTCTGCTTTGAAAGAAAACTGTTTCCTAGGTCATGCATTACATTCCGCTACCATGTGCTGTCATCAGAAACAGGCTGACAGTGTCTTCATTGCTGTTTACATATTGGTACCACATTGGCATGGATTTGCATAATATATTGTAGCTCTATGCTCCGGGGATTTGCATTGTAACATATTGGTGGTTAATGAACTCTGAAAAAATTGATTTTCCACAGAGTAAATTAAGAAATGCATTATAGCTGTTAAAGCAATCTTAAGGGAAATCTGAGCCTTCCACTGCAGCACCATGCTTAGTAAGTAATAAATTACATGTTATAGTTATTTGCCTTAATTCATGCTAATTTTGTCCAATTAATGTATCACAGTAATTCAGAAGCCTGTCACAAGAGAGCTAATTATTTATTGGATTTTGTGTTCGGCTCCCTAGGAGTCTAGCAGCAAACAAACTTGCGACTGTCTGCTTGGTCTTTTGGTAGCATTCTTATGTCTAAGTGTGGTCATCGAGTTCTAGAGCTGTCATCATCAGTTTAACAAAAATGCTGTGTTTGAGGTTTTTTTTATTTCTAATCATATCATGCCAGATCACTGTCACGCCAATTACACAGTCTGCTGTTTTCTTAATCAATATAAACAATTATTACTTCCCAGTTAACAGTGTAAAAAATATAACAAAAACATAACAGGACTAATAGGTTCATAAACCTGCAAAATCTTGATACTACCAAACAGTCTGCTATATTTAAATACATTTCTGCAAAAGTTATAGGCTTGTTTCAAAAAATTAAGCCCATCTATGAGTCATTAGACAGTGCTGGGCCTGTACTAACTAGCTGTTGCATATAGAGTACTGAAAACCAGTGATAGACTTTCTTCCCTGTTTACAAATTTAACAACTGCAGTTAAATTGCCTTAAATACAAATAGTGTGACACATGAACACATTAAAGGCTAATTCACACAGTCGGTTGGAAACTATGCATGTTAAACAGTTCTGTGAAATTAGGCATCCCCTGGTTGGTTTTTAGGGGGTTGCACATGAGGGAAGTGGTCAATATCTGACAGCCTCCTCCCAAGCACCCTCACACTGCTGTACACAGGGGAAGAGTGGCAGTTTGGGTGACCATGGTGGCAGGCCAGTGGCAGAATGGCTGTTAGGTCTGTAGGCTCACCTGAGTCTGAGGACACTGTGGGTGGAGAGTGGAGAGAAGCCCAGTGGCAAGGACCGCAGGACACAGCAGGTAGCTAGATAGATCAAAGGCAAAGTCAGATAACAGGCAGTAGGCCCAGGCAGGCAGCAATAGGCGTAGTCAGACAATCCGGGTTGGCAGCAGTAGAAGTAGACAGTAATCAGGGATAAGGCAGTAAGGAGTAGTCGAGGGCCATTCCAAGGTCAGCAGCGGTAAATCAGTTGTAGCAGAGGAGGGGAGGAGATGTAGCACGATCAAAGCGCAAGAGCACAATAATCAGCAAGGGTAGATTGCAGAGGGTTGGGCTTTATATGGGAAGTAGCAGCTGTCAAGGATCACCATAATTAGCTAGGCTGGCAGGAACAAGGAAGAACAGGGAGATTCAAGAGTGAATAGTCCAGAGAGGATGGTAGCCTAGTGAACAGAGTCACAGGTTCAAAACCCGACAGTGGCTGACCATGTGAATTTAAGCCTAAGGGTAGTAGCCGTAAATGGGTCAAAATTTCCGTTTGATTGACCACAACATTTATATTTTGAAGTCGATTCAACAGGAATCGATTCCTGCTCAATTGGTTTGATTGACCACAAGAGATCGAAATTGAACATCGCTCATGTCGGTAATTTCATTTGATATTTCACAAGGAAAATGTAGTTTCTTTGGTTTCCCTCTTGTTGGAGAAAGTGGTAATGAGGGGGGTGGGGGTGAAAAGACAGTCTACACATTATGGACAGTGGTTATTTAATTATATGAGATCTCTATAGGGGTTAAAGAGTTTTTGGAGAAAGATTTGGAGCAACATACTTGAGGCTTTATTTATGGGTTGAACCATCAGAAGTTCTAGTTTTAAATATCACATTTTTGTATACAGTAATTATTTTTAATATGTGTAGCATTGAAAGGTATGTAAAGACTTAATACACAAATGATCTTGCTATGTCTTTGATTCTGCCAATATACATGGGGCTTATTCACTAAATCAGAAAGGATGGTTCCATTATTTAGACAAATATATTCACAGAATATAAATATTAAAAGTGTATGTTCAGTGTTTACGGTAAATGACAATGAATGTGTTTACTTTAAAAGTAGTGTGGGAGTATTCTAAGATATTAACAGTATTCTATTTAATACGTTATGGGGACCTATACTTTGCAAAGTGAATATTTACTCTGTTTACTCTCTGTGCATAACACACTTCATTCCTGGTGTAGAACTCCAATGTGTAAAATATTTAAATAATATCCTAGAAAATCAGCACTTACCAATAACTCATGTACATTTTTGCTATTTTTTCAGACCATTCTAATACTTGCTCCAGGTGCCTATGCTACTTCAGTTAATTACATTAAAGAACGCCAAAAAAGACAAATTCCAAAAAAAAAAGTCCCTGCTGGCTGTACTTTTTTACTTTAAAGAAGAACTTTTATTTTACATCTTGCCTCTTACAAGCCACATTGTAACATCAAACACATTGTGAATGGTTCACTGAAAATGTAAACTGAAATAAATACATGCACCAAAATCCTTGTGTTCCGGCACCTAGGGTTTTTGTTAAATTCTGATTTGTTGTAGTTTCTGGTTGCTAGAAAGTCAGTATTAATGAACAGAATAACAAGTTTGTTGGAGTACAAGTTCCAGTAAACCATCACCTAGTGATGATATACATCATTATCTAACCCCACCACAGCATGGCTTGACAAGTGTCTTTTGTTTTTTTTTGGACTGGCTCACATTTTGGTTGCTTATGTTCTGGGTAACAGGGAGTCTACTGTACTCACTCACTATTACATTGTCATGTAAATTGCATTTGCACATGCATGGATATTTCAAAGCCATCAGAAATTAGTTTTTTACGTGATTGGCTAATTGAAGTGAATAATCACATATTGTTTTAAGGGAACATTGTCAACATATTAACCCCCCTGAGCGCTTCTACCGGCTCCATCTTGTCCAGCACTGACTTGTCAGTACTGCAGACGACAAGATGGAGCCATCAGGTCAGAAGATCAGATCCCCGGCAGCACATTCTCACTGTTCCGTGCTGTCATGCTGGATCCTCTTAGCTGGCTTCTTCACTGAAGCAAGCCGATGTCACCCCTCCCCCCTGTGATGTCACTTGGGGGGGGGCGCGGGACATTCAAATGTAAATAAGGTTAACTTCAAAGAGCACATCTGCCCCCAGTGTGATTTCCAGGTGTGCACTTTGAAGTTAACCCTTTCAGAGGGTACAAAAGGGATTTGTATTGGATACAGTGATAACTGTTTTCAATACAATTCAAAGTAAAACAAAACCAAAACACATTTAAAATTGTAATAAAAATTTTATTATAAACAAAACATAAAAAGGAATACATACTGTTTTGAAATCTTTCATACCAAATAAGTATTTAAGAGATTTTATCATTCAAATGATACCTTTTATAAAAAAATGTATATGTACTTTTTTTAGAATAATTGTGTATTTCAAACATTATATTCAGGATGTCTACTATACCCTTGCATGGAAAAATTTTAGGAAGTTACAAGCCTACAACATTTAAAAATTCCATTAGAGTCTATGGTGCGCTTTTGATACAGAAATCTGGACCTTGCAAGAGCACTAGGGAGGTAAAGGAAACAAGTCTCATCACCTCCCAGATGGTAATAGGTGTGCCAGCTACACTTTATTGGTAAATCTCTAGCATAGGGTTGGCAAACATTTCTAGCATAAAACAGAGAGAAGTGGTAGAGAGTGAGGATGGGCAGAGAGCAAGGAGCCGCAGCTGGTTCTGCAGCCTCAGATCTCGACTAGTGATGGCCCGAACTGTTCACCGGCGAACTATTCGTGGCGAACATCGCATGTTCGCGTTCGCCACGGGTTCGCGAACATATGGCGAGTTCGACCCGCCCCTATTTTTTTACATTGCACAAACTTTGACCCTGTGCGTCTTTGACCCTATTTTAGGGTATTAGTACCCTTTGCACGGCTTTCCGTCCCTTACAGCCTTGTGCCAACTGTGTGTGCGCCCACACTGCCC
>CM070034.1:66950733-66960799 GCA_036250615.1 Ptychadena robeensis | reverse complement strand
GGGTAAAGGTCTCCAGAGCAGCAGCAGTCGAGGACAATCTCCAGGAGCTAAAGGGGAACTTTATCCAGATTCTACAAGCAGACGGATCAGTGGCAGTGAGGTCTGTTCCAAATATTCCCAGGGAGGATTTGTCAAGACAGTGCTGTGTTCGTTCATTGAGAAGAGGAAGCTGCCTAGGGGAAGCTAGGCCAGAGTCCATTGTAAATGCTTTGGTACTGAGAGGAAGAAGCTGCCAAGAGAGGAGCTAGGACCTCAGTCGTTCAGAACAGCCTTGTCCCCAACCCTCCTTCCACCTGATGACATGTGTCGAATAAACTTTTCTTCAACTTTCAAGTAAGTGTCTCCTCCTGGTCATTTCTGCTACCCGGTATCCCACTACACACAGCAGCACCTACGGGTGTCAGTGCTACACTTTTTAAAGCATTAAAAAAATACATGCACTTTGCACAGTGCACATGTTTTTTTATGTGTTTCCTGTGCTTTTATGAACCATAATTCCAATGCATGGAAAATGCATGCAAGCAGGGCGATATGAAAAACGCTTGCATTAACGTGGTGTTTTCAAAAACTAAATTAAGAGTGAAAGGTACAACTGTCCTATAAAAAAAATGCAGTAGCATAAAAACGGTGCGTATAGTGTGAAAGGGCCTTCAAAACTGATGTACACAGATTACAGCAAACACATTGCTTTTCTAATAGCACAAGATGTAATATAATTAAGTTACTAGGGTAAAAGTTAAAACCGGATTATTATATCTGGCATCATTCTTCTAATATACATTGCTGCAATATTTGTGTGCATACCATGGTTTTGGCAATATCATTCCCAAAATCACTAGATTCACACAGATTTTGGGAATCTTCATTCTTCAATGGGGTTCTTACTTTTTTCATTGCAGAACTTTTATATGGTGGATGTCTGATAAATGGTTTCTATAGGTTAAAGAAAATTTGGGAGCATAAACCCTTTGTATGTTTTCTTCCAATACAATTTCCCCCAGTAATTTTTTTTGTGAACATTGCATGTACAGTGAAATGGACAATCTCTGCAACAGAGTATAATGCAGAGAATGAAGCTGTATGTAAGGATAATTTGCCTTAGGGTATATGGGTGGGACAATTACATCATCACCATACAGCCAATACAAAGAACCAGACTGGAAAATGAACAAGAACAGTAGGTGGACAAACTGGCCATACTAGCACATACTAGTCATGGATCTTGATATTTGCATAAAATCAGCCCACTGCTTGCATGAGCACTGAGTGGGCTTATCAGGAGTTCTTAGACAAGGGTTTATGATGTTTTTAGGAAACTATGTACAGCACCATGCTGATCACTTCCACCAGTAATGAACTTTTTGCATTGAATAGAGAACCACACAGACCAGGTGATAATATATCTGGATCTCATAATGAACACAGAAACTTTTAGTACATTAGTTAGCATGTTAATATGGGGGAACCAGGGAAGATAGGTGTTAGCAGATAAAAGTCAGCTTTAACATGCACTAAGAATTAAAGATCACTTTTAAATTCATCGTTTCATGGCACTTGTAGCCGCACCGCCTACTTTATAGGAATATTGTTTGAAAGAAGAAAAAAACTTAGCTGTAAAGAGTCTGCGAAGGGCAATATAGAGGATAGCAAAGTAGACAGCAGAGAGCAAAGAACACGGAAAGATAAGTTTGTGGTTTGGGGATCATTTGGCCTGGAAAAGGTCATCGGACAGGTAAGAAATGTGTAATGTTATTTTTTCAGATTTTTCTTTTTACACCATACAGATCTGATTTAAGATCTCTTTTATAGACACTGATCATTTACAAGGCTTTCTTTACACGTTTTACCAAGTGCATTGAAAAACAATTGTGAATGCAGTGTTTCTTCTTCTGACCTGTATTATCAATTACATTTCTAGCTCAGCGATATAAAATCCATATTTTCATAAATGTTTACCATAACCAAGCCCTCATATATGTCTATTGAAAAATCCTCTACTTCCACATCTTTACACTGTAACTACGTATGAATTCTGCTACCTGGATTTCATTCTGATTAATATACCGTTACAGTAACAGTCAGTTTTTAAAATGCCAAATACAGTCAACAAAATTATTCTATGTATAAATAAGGATGGACAAGCAGCTGCATCCTGTTATCAGCTTTGAAAATGAGTCATTTTTCAACAAATCAAGGAAGGAAATGTCCACATTTTGTTCACAGTTTGCTAGAAATCATGCTGATAATATTTGATTGGACAGAATTGTTTGTTATACAGGACAGGCACATTCCTGTAAGATACGAGAAGAAATCCATCCATAGCAACATGCAATTTCTTTGAAAAGCAACACAGCAAACAAGCAAATAATGGAAAAAAAGTAGGAGAAAAAAAAGGCAAAAGTGGAAAAGGTATCCTATAATGATCAAAAGTTTGGTGTGTGTCCATCTGCATTTCTTTGAAGTCTAAATTAAGGGGGGAGTTGGGGCAATAAGGGAAGGGGGGGGGGCAATTGAGAAGTACAGAGTTAAATATTTGAAAATAATTATTTTATTACAATACATTGTTAATAAGATATATCTATGCATGTGTTCCCTGCTAAAGTGTCCCAATTGTCCCTGCCCTATTATACTTGACAGATTAAAAGCTCTTCATAGAAGAGATAATGCAGCTGAAGACATATATTTACTTATTATTACATTTATACTTGCTGGTTGTGTAAGGTAAATAAAATGGCATGAGCACCACCATGACACATAGAGATGAGGGCAAACCATAGTAATGGGGCAGGAAAAGTAAAAATCCAGATACTTAAGTGAAGGGAATATTGGGTTTGAATAGCAACTGATTTTACCTAAATTACCATATATGTGCACTAAAATATGCATGTTTTAATCCTTAAAAATAAGGGGAAAATATATATTTGCATCTAATAGCGCAAATATAAAAAAAATCCTACTGTGAGCAATAGCACACCAACCCAGGAGACCTGGATTTGTTCCACTCTCTCCCACCAATCCTAAAGCCCATTGCCAGTAGGCAGGTCTTCGCCACAGGGTACAGGGCTGTAACTCTAGAACGTTGCTATACACTAGCCGTGCCCATTCTCTGAACCCACTGACCAACTTACGGAACGTCACATTTTACATTCTGGCACTAAATACTTACCCATGAACAGCTATTTACAAATGGGAGGAGGTCTAAATGTGTCACAATTTGTTTTACTGCAGTGCAGAAGGTAAATAGCCAAAACACATGCTATACTGTTGTAATAACTTAGTGGATTTATTCTGTTGCTGTTAATATATAATGCTAATGCCTTGTTCCCTCTGCTGGAACTAAGCTCTGCCACTAGCCTTTTGGTTTGGCTAAAGGAATATTGGGTAAATACTGCATGGTCCAACCTTGCCAACTATACTGGTACATGCTGTATACATGAAAGGCTGTGTCTCTCTTTATTTTGTTTTCTAATTTTCTCTCCAAAACCATAGGCCGCGTCTTATGGTCCAGTGAGTCTTATAAGTGCAAAAAAAAAGATTTTCCTCCAAATGATACCTGCAAAATCTCCTGAAGGACTGATGGTTCTGTGAAATTTATCGCATTTAGGAAATGTATGGAAACACATTTTTATGTACCATATATACTCGAGAATAAGCAGCAAAATGGATACAAAAGCATACAAAAATGGAGGACATTGTGCTTACTGGCACCTTCAAAAAAGCAGACATGTTTATGTAACCCTTTCCAGTTTTGTTCTTGGAGACAGTCCTATGTCGGAGGTCTACAGACAAAAAAGTGATTTGTTGTGAATATTTTCTGGTTGGACTATATGTTATTTGTATTGCGTAATATATGTGTATTGTATTATATCATCTGTTTACATTTATATGCATGAGTCTGTGATTGTGTTTTTATGCAGAAAGTAATCTTTATAGCATGGGCACAGATAGAACAATCTTTATTAGAAGAAGAATGTATTAGAACAATTAAATGCATGTGTATATGTGGTACATTACTGTTTAGTTGTATGGTGCCCTGAGCATTTATGTCAACAGATAATGCAGACATTATAGCTAATCACACTGTATTCATATATGTGCCATCTATTATAATCTGGAACTTATTCTCAATTTATACAACCCCAGACTGTTAACTGCACTATAAAGTAATCAAGGGCATCATTCAAAACTTCATCATTTAAATATTTTGCCCTACTGTTTCTATGACCCAAGAATTAGTGTTTGATTGTTATTAAGTAGGATTTTACAATCATTACATCAGATATACTTTATCTAATTATTTGAGCATTGCATACTACCTAAATGATCTCACGGAGATGTAAAATATGTAAATTACAACTGCAAAGATAATCAGATTATAATTAACATGTGATAGCACTATCTAAAATCTTGTAGAATGTGTATTATATATTTATGCAACAGGTTTTGTTGAAATTGTTGATAGACCACTGAGCACATTCTTTTTTTTTTAAGTTTCAAAATTTAATTTGTTAATATGATTATTATCTTTTATTTATCTAGCGCTAACATATTACGCATCGCTGTACATGAAATTAGAGTTGAGATAACACACAGGTACAGGTTATGACACAGAAGTAGTTGAGGACCCTTTCTGATTGGGCTTACAATCTAATAGGTTGGAGAACAGAGTACACAAAAGGTGTGGGGGGACTGGCAGGGTGATGATGTTAGGAATGAAAGGATGGGTAGGTCAGAGTTGAGGGATGGGTTGTCAGGACTTTTTTTTTTAAAGGGCCAAAAGTAGGAGAAAGTCTAATGGGCAAGGGAGAGAGTTCCAGAGAGTAGAAGTTTTGAAGCCATGGATATGATGATGTTTTTACGAAAGGGGGTGTCATTAGTAGGACACTGGATGAGCGGAGGGGGCAGGAGGTGTGGGTGATTTAAAAGCAAGACATGGCCTTCAAACTTTATTAGAAATACAACACATACAATTTGTTTTGGTTTTTACACCAATCATACAGAAGTATTCATCATTCACATAAAGGACACACATGCTACATACATGTAGAGACATGAACTAATCACATAGAGACAAGCAAAGAGACGCACACATGCACCCTATTTACTGTCTGCAGCTAGTTCCTCCATGTTGGCGTCCTACTTTTTCCCCCTTAGCTGCGGCGCCTGTCCCCCAGTTTGGGATCCACTGCTTTAATGAATGATCCTTATTATGCAAATATTTGGTCTTATACCTCTGCTAAAGTCTCAAATGCCAAAATAGTATATAAGCCGCTGCTGTTTGGTTATGGGAGTTGGTTGAGATTTCTGCATGCTTTTGTGCAATGCAACTAAAATACAGGAATACAGAAATTTCATGAATATTTATTCATGTATGCTCTAAAAGTCTTTCTTCTTTATTTTATACATACGAATATTCTAGGTTTCCACATTTATAAAATTATCTATAAAAGCTTAATGAGGTTTATCCTCAAAAAAGGCGTACTGTCTCCTCCCAAAAAACGGAAAGGATGGGGAAAAGGATGAATTCATCTGATGAATGTCTGTTCTTATCAATAAAGGAGTATTTTTCATTTCTACGGGCAGCTCAACTCGAACCTTTCTTTTAAAGTGGGATTCCAATTTTTTACATTTATAAAATTGGTAGGTTGTATGATTCATGCTTTGTATGATTTTAGAGGCTGTTAAAGTGTGAAAACTTTTTGAGTGAATGTTTGGAATTTTTTGAATTACGATAATATTTGCTAATATTTGCAAGGAATTGTGCAAAAGAAACTGAAATGACCTTTCTAAATGATTTAGGATAATGTGTAAGAAGCAAATAACATTTATTATATACCCTAGTAGACAACCCTGCATTTAGAACACTAATGTACCCTTTAACCTTTCTGAAAGTATATAAAGTATATAATATCAAACTCAGAGAGAACCCAACTAAACTCAAGTGTTCTCTTAAAAAAGATATCGGAAATGCACTTTTCGATCATTTATCATCAAGTAATCAATCCATAGATATTCAGGGAAAGTCTCTTACCTGTAACCTAATTTAGCATCCATGCCTCTACAGTCATTAAATGCCTGCTCGCAGCGTGGTGTCATCACAATGGTGTCATCACGCTGCGCTCCAGCATTCGTCAATTAAATGGTGAATCGATGTGCACCATTTTTCACAATCTATTCCCATTTGATATTTGAATGGGGACCCCGGTCCCCATCCAAAGTAATGGCAATCGAACAGGTATTTACCAACATATTGGGTCCCTGTTCAATCAAGGGGTGGCTGTGTTCAATTCCTGAACAATGGATGAATGTGAACGTGCACAGCGAACAAGTTTTCAGGAATCAAACTAAAAATTGACTTGTGTATGGGGACCTATAGGGGTCCAAGGTTTGTTGCTCACTTCATATTCAGGAAATACTGTATATGACTTTAAGCACAAAAACACAAGCTTTCCATGCCTTTGATCCTATCCAATCATAATATTTTTTACAGAAATTTTTATATATATATATATATATATATATATATATAAAAGAAACGTTTTTTTTAGGTGCATTATTAACCTCCCTAGCACTCCAGATTTCTGTACCAAAAGTGCACCATAGACTCTATAATGTTGTAGGCCTGTTACTTACCAAAATATGTCCGTACAAGTGTCTAATAGACATCCTGAGTATAATAATGTTTGAAACGCACAATTATGTAAAAGAAAAATATTACATAATTTTTTTTATAAAAGGTATCATATAAACAAAACATTTTTTGTTTATAATAAATTTTTTATTACAATTGGAAATGTATTTTGTGGGTTTTTTTTTTACTTTGAATTGTATTGGATACAGTTATCCCTTTGGCACTCTCCTCTGATGTGATGAACACACCACGGGAGGGTTAACTTCAAAGGGCACATCTGGGAATCACACTGAAACTTCTGCTGTATCTTGTGCGATTTACATTTGAATCTCCCGCCTGTCATGACGTCACTCGATTGGGGAGGGGGACATCGGCTTCAGTAAAGAAGCCTGTAAAGAAGATTGGAGCCTCCGGGACAGCACAGAATGGGGAGTATGTGCTGCAGGTGCTCTGATCCTCACTGGACGCCGCACCATCTCATCCAGAGCAGTACTGACAGGACAGGATGGTGCCATCAGAAGCGCTAGGGGGGGTTAAATACCATACATTCTTAGGATTAAAATGATTGTGCAATGATTCTACTTAAATTCAGTGCCATGGCCAATAGGCGATCACAATCACTATGCAGAGTTCTATTCTTAGTTGATTATATAGTGTGCTGGTTAAAATGAAATGCTGTACATCTGTGAATCTTTTTAAGAAATATCCTTACATTGTCAAAACTAATTTTCCAAAGTGAACAAACTTTACTTCTTTAGTAAATTGCCCAGAGAGACGCATTGACAAGAATAGCAGGTGACCCAACCATTTGTTCATAAAGTACAAATTGTGCTACATGTGGCTATTTCTCTGTTGCCAATCATATTTCACTACATGAAGGGACTTCTCTGTAACTAAGCTTAAACACAAAAAAGAAGAATCTCATAAAAGATAAATATGATGATCATTTAACCTCCTTAGTGTTCATGACGAGCCCATCTCGTCCAGAGTTTGTGTGAAGAACAAACTCTGGATGAGCTGTGCTCCCATGAAAGCTGCATATCCAGCCGCAGCATTTCCGGGGTTCTGCGGCTTCACTGATCGCGGTGACGCGGAAGGGGGCGAGGGTGAGCAGTGCCATAGACCTCCATGTTGATGGAGGGGCCTCTGCTTTCCCAGCCCTCCCCGCTGGTGTCATGAATGACACTGGCTGTATGGAGAGGGGAGAGGGGAGGGGGAGGGGGAGGGAGGAAATGGCAGGCAGTGTACCTCGTACACTGCTGCCGTTGCCTGTACCACACTGTTAAAAACGGTGCGGTACAGGCAGTGCGCTTGGGAGGTTAATATAAAGAGAATACAAAAAGCAGTAGAAATATGTTCTGTGTTTTTATAAAAATCTAATTATTGAGGGACAAAATTAGGAAATGTTACATGTGAATTATTCCCAAAGGCTTTTTAAACATTAGATAAAAGCTATTTTGAACACCTCCACTAACGCCAGTCAGCCATTGAAAATTAGATGAAGAGATATGCCTCGTAGATAAACAGCAAAAAGTAAGATACATTAATTAATGCATAGGGATCCCAGCTGTTTTAGCATAATAGCTAATCATGGAAACCTCTAGAAGTGATTGTTAAAATACTTGCAATGAATGTTCAAAAAATGATTAAAAAACCCTTACATGAAGACAGTTCCTTCTATTTCCATAACGACATCAATATTTATAAACTAGTTTGTTAAAATAATGTAATCTTGCAAAGTTAATGAAAGGAATCCAAATTAAAACTTAGAAAAAGTTAGACTAATATCATGCAAGAGCACTGGATGCCTTTGACATCTGTGATAGAGAACTGGCATGTAGGAATTCCACACTGAACTAATGATAGTGATGAGCCAAACAGGCAATATTCATACTTGCTAAATATTAGAATTTAACATAATATTCACAGTAAATTTGAGATCTCCAGTCATTATTACCTTCGTTGTGCAAATCTGCACTTTTACATGCGCATAGAGCAAACACATTGCATGGTACTAATGTAAAAAAAAACTTGAATATTTGTGATTACAAAGATAAAGCACTATAATCAAGGTTTTCGCAAGATTTTCTTGAAGTAACTATATTCACAATTAAAATTAGTGATTCGAATAATCCTGATCAACACTATTGGTAAAGAAACCAAAAATCCCTTCACTTAACAAATGTGAAAACTTGAAGAACATCTAATATGGAAAACAAGAACATCTAATACCTACATGTCTCATTTACCCCAAACAAGGTCTTAAATCTTACATTCAAAAAGGAGTCAGCTATAAGATCTCAATCTGAAATCCCAGAATACTTCAAGTGGACTCTTATGGAATCCACATTCATGGGAGGAGAGAAAGAGGACCCTGCCCCAGAGTAGAATCATTAGGGCTTATGTTTAGGGGATGTCTTTTTTTTACCAACAAGATCTATTCTTGAACAATGAAATTAACTTGTATTTAAATTTTCCTTTTAATATTTCTGTCAGGTTGAAATTCCAGCTTGTTTTGGGTTTTATGTGTTCTTGACCAAAATCCTGTCTAGCCATAAATGTGGGAATCTCAAATTTGCAGCTTCTGTTGTTGTTTGTACCATCCAACCTAAAGGCTGTAGAATGTAAATTCAGAATTGATTCATTGAGGTCATTCAGATTTAATGTTTGAGCAACTTTACTTTTGACCTTTGTAACAAACAAGAAAAAAACAAATAATTGTAACTGACCTTTTTGTTAACCCCAAATTTTTTACCAAAATGATAATTTACACTTGTGAGTTGAGAGACACAGTTCAGACAGATATATTTTTTTAGATGCAATGCGCAATATCTCATATTAAATATGTTCTAAAAATGTATATTGGTGTTCAGCATCATCATTCTGTAAGAATGATTTTTAATTATGATATTAATTATTGATGCTATCATAATGTAGCCATTGGCATAGTATTAATTAAAAGAAAAGCAACCTAAAACATAATTACCTTTATGTTAATGATGACAGTAGATAAATCTTATGTTGCATTTGAAAAGAGAAGAATTCTTAATGCTTATGTTAATTCTGCTTAACATTATAACAGCAATGTTTCCCATTGAATGAAATAATTAAGCCCTGGCACCATGCTCAAGGGCATACAGGTAGGTATCACTGTGCCCAGAGGCCCACTTTCATGAGGTACTCTTTCTATGTTGATTTCAGACAGAACTGGTGAATTTTGGTGATACTAGGGTGTTCAACTCCAAAGCAGGTGTATTTATTGTCAACAACTCACAACTGTGTTAGTTAACCCCCCTGCCGTTCCTGGCGGCACCATCTCACTCAGGTCTGTCCATTCAGTACTGCACTGGACGAGGTGGAGCCATCCGAAGAATATCAGAGCCCCGGCAGTCCATATTTACCATTCTGCACTGCTACTGTGGCGAGGAGAGCGGA
>CM070034.1:66930776-66948283 GCA_036250615.1 Ptychadena robeensis | reverse complement strand
ACGAGTTTAAAAACATTTTAAACTGAATTTAAGGGAGATAAAAAATTAAGCAAACCATAAAAACGTTTGAAGGATTTGAGAGGGTAAGTAGCCTCCAGATGGTACTAATCATATTCACTTAATTAATTAATCATCAGTAAATGTGAACACCAGGTTTGGATAGTTTTGCTGGTCTGGACCATTTAGATGTTTGTTAACACAATGTCAAGTTTTATGCAACTGTTGCACCTATATATATGGGGAGGATCTCAAGACTATTTACAAGCAATAGGAATCTACAGTGAGACCAGAAAGCAGGTGACAATCTTCCGTGAAGTGGACATTCCAGCAAGATCAGACCATGCAATGCTCAAAGAAGTTCCAAAGAAACCCAAGAGTTGCATCTGTGAGACTCTGCAGACCACTCTTAATATTATATAACCAGAGAACTACTTTTTGCACACAAATATTTAAATGATCCCTGTAATGTAGGCAACCCCCAATTGAACAGAGCAATCAAATTCAAATGGAAATGAAAAAAAAGCAGGAAAGTTTATCAGAAATACTCCTTCCAGTGTCGGACTTCATGGTGGTGTTGCTACAACCCAATGCACTACCATAATTACAAATAGTAGTGAAGTGTAGTTTAAACGTATTAAAGGTGGTCGAATGCAACAAAACAAAATTCTCTGTTCAGACCTCTATGGCCAGTGTGTGTGCCGCCCATTATTGCCGTCCCCATCCAAAGTAATGGGATCGGCCGGGAATTTACCAGCATGTCAGATCGATCGGACATGCGGCACATTCCTTGTCGATATTGCCAGGTGGGCGCACCTGATTTTCGGCTGTCTGACCGCCGACCGATTAGCAGGAAGGCGCATGGCGGTCGATCCGCCAAAAAATCAAGCAGGAATCTGCCCGTCTATGCCCAGCTTTATATATATATAAATATATATATATATATATATATATATATATATAAAATCACCCAACTACTAGCAGTAGCAGATGACTTACTAGAGATGCTCAACTGTCATTGGTTCTAAGTAAAACCCTATCCTTAAATTTGGTTACACAAAAAGTAAATGCTTTTCCACTTTTCTCAAGAAAGAGGAAAATCTCCTTAAAATGTGTCACCATCCAGGCCACCTTTGGAAAATATCACATCCTGAGGAGTTTTCAGAGGTAACAGTCACAGTTGCCATTGTGCTTATGTCAGCTCTGCCATTGTTGCTCACAGGCTAAAAGGTTTTGCTCAGGTAAGGACCATTTTAGCCACTATGACTAAAGCACCTTTCTCTGTATATTTGGGCGCTGCCCACATGCCTTTAGATAAACTCTAAACATATTTCTTGTATTTAATGTCAGGAAATAGCTTATAATAAGCCCTGCACTATGGAGTGTACAGCTTATTTTGGCACAATTGGCAGATACTCCAGTCTCTGGTGTGGAACTCACCAACTTCTCAGGGTTACCCTTGGTCTGTGTGCTGCCATCCAGTATGACTTAATTTCATTTATTTTGTAACTTTTGAAAGTAATTTTTAGGGACTTATATACAAATAAAAAATAATGGGAAGTGTGAATTTGCTACCCTTGTATATATATATGTCTTCACTGACTTTGAACCCCCAGATCTCTGATCCAATATTTCGGAATATACCACTGAATATTTACCCTCCTAGTTTCACAGCTCTAACTGCAACCTTTTGTATTTATATTAATGTTTCTCTGTCGATATCCAATGGACAAACTGTTTAGATGATAAAAGGTTAATGATAAGTCAAGCTGTTTATACAGCTACTTAATGTGTTAAAAACTTGAAATCTAATTTCAATTGGGTGAAAAAAATATCCTTGCACTGCTATCTTTTGCCTAAAGATGCCACTGTTGCACCCTTACCATCACTGTATATCACAGCTCCAGCTTTCTCCGGCTTTTTCACTTGGAGGGCCATATTTTTCAATTTTTCAATTGTCTATTTGAAAGAGGTTCATGTTCTAATACACTTTAAGTTAGTATAAAGTTTAACATTCTTTTTTACATTAGGTTAGTTAATTATCACACCTTCCTCCTTAACATGGCTATACACAGACACTATCTATGATGGAACAATGATACAATTGCAATTAAAGTATTAATATCATAGAGAAGATTATCAAATATTTATAGAAGCACCTGCTCACATTTACATGGCTATATCTTCCTATCCTATTTAATCATTAACATTGGTTGATATAAAACATATACATACTATGGAATTAATATTATTCAAAATATACTTTAATAAACATTTTATTTCCATAATAACTCTGTAACTGGTTTTATTATAAGACAGATTCACACCACAAGCACTGCTACCACAACCACCTGTAGAGACTACATAACAAGCAGATTTCCAGAGCTGACATGACACTAAGGGCATTTGAAACACATATCAACAAATGCACTTCTGGTTTTCAACCTACCTAAGTAATGTTATTCTAGACAAGGAAAGGTAAACTCATCATGCTAAATTGAAATGCTTCTGGCAGATGTCTAGTCCGTAACAATCAAACTGTGTGTTCTGCCGAAATTCCAAGTCACTGCTCCAACTCTACAGAAGGAAAGCCTGTAATATGAATAGAAAATTGAAAGACTTCGGCCAACAAATCCTTCACTGGCTACTTCTATTAGTCAGAGCACACATATTTATATTTTAGCTTGTTTAATTTCTAGCACAGATACACAAGACAATGGAAACTGCAAAGACAAAGAGGAATTTAGGACAAACAATACAGCACAACAGGAATTTTATTACCTCCAATAGTACTCCCACATTGCAATGACCTAGCTAGCAAAATAAAAAATGACAAATATATATTTTAATTTAATTTGTTAGTCTGGCTTAGATGAATTTTTTAACACTTCAGACACAGAGCTATTTTATTTCCCAGAAGATCAGAAGGTCTTGCTGTCTTTTCAATTCAGTTATGGTGTTGTCGCCTTTTGACTATGTGTTGTGGCACAGATCCTGGCACAAGTCATGATAAATAGATATGTAGTTGAAGTAAACATGTTGTTTGGGGATAAGGTTGGGGTTTATAGGTCTTGGTTTAACAATAAGGTTATTATAAAACTAGTCATCAAGTATACTTAGTTAATTTGTACATTATGGTAGACTTACTTACCAAGCATTCTTTCTTCAGCAATGGGACATTTCCAACCTCCTTTATCACTCTTATTAGCCACATATATATTCCCAGTAGTCTGTATTCACCCTTTTCAGCTATCCTAACTGAATGGTCGAAGAGGAACTCGAGCTCATGCTTCCATGAGTTCATCCTGGCACCCAAGTCATATACAAAAATTTACCAAATGCTTTTAATGCTTCAGGTGTAATTAAATGCTAAAGTTTTATTTTACCACTCTCATTGATATCAAACATTAAGGAAAATCCAAACATTTTGAGTTGTTATGAGAGCAAAAGCTGGATTGTCCAGCAGGGGAACCTCTTCTCACAACAATTATCTAAGATCACTTTGGAAAAAATTCTCTTGTTCCCTGTTGTATCTCTGGGAGAGGAAGAGAAAGGAAAACTCCAGAATGGTAGACAACAAACTTTAAAGGAATTTTAACCATACCCTATTCTATCCACAACTAAAAAAAAACATTTTGCCTTGACAAAACAGCACAGTCATCAGGTAATGCTTAAGCCATGAACTGCTTTAAATATTTTTTTGGGGCTGATTTAGTAAAAGTTTAAAAAATATTTGGAAAAAGGTAAGCAGATATCCTTTTCAATTGATTGGATATCTATATAAAATAGTAATGATATATATATGGTTTGAAAATTCTAAACATGTTGAATAATCGTACCTATGAAGTTTATCTTAGGTGTTCTTTAAAGTTTTGAAGGAGTCAAAGGACTAATTTATAATTAGATTAGGATTCATTATTTAGATCAGATAAAATTGTTGTAACCTATGGATGGAAATATGGCCTGAAATCCAGTTACACAAATCCATTTGATCTTGTGATATGTATTCGGCTTTCCTACCTCAGTATTCTCAGCAGGAACATGCAAAAGGACACACTTAGTGATGTATAACCACTAATGTGATATTATAATAAAGGGTTACAAGTTATTGTGGAGAATTATATCTTTAGTTAGGACACAGTGAGAGGGAGAATAAAAGGCTCAAGAGGCAGTAGTATTAGTACAATAGGCTCTACCAGGATAGAGAAGAACACATCAGTCCCTGATGCGTTCTTCTCGACCCTGGTAGGGCCTATTGTTATTTATATTTTGGGGGATGGCTATGACTCAACAAGATGGGTGGTATCTATTAGTTTAAATTAGATGCAGTGGTTAAAGTAACAAGACAATTTTTTATATGAACAATTTCAGAAGCTGTTGTTCTTTGAACTAATGTGAATTCTAATAGAATTCTGACTGCTGTGCAAATAAAAAATAATAATAATAAAGTTTTTAAGACTGGGTAATATATTGCGGGTAGCAGAGTGTAAGGTAATCTGAGAAAATCCGTTGGAGTAGGGAAAAAATCTCCAGTAAGAATATTTTCATAATTAATCTATGTAAAGAGCATATGCACTACATTAAAAGGCACATATTTTCATAGAGTGAGCAACATTAAATAGGAATGCCTCTTATAATTAGTGACAAGGTGACTGTTAGATGAGATTTAGGATTCTCAAGAAAGTCTGTATATCATAATGAAAAGCTATACTCAAAAATGGAGGAAACTGAACAGACTATTCAAAATACCTTTTCATTAGTATTCAGTTAGGCCTGTGTTTTGTACTTCCATGGCATTCACTTCCTACAAAGTAGTCCAGTATGGTTCAAGTTTACCCTTAATACATTCTTTCTTGAGTTCTTTGAAAAAGTAGTGTGCATGGTGTCGGACACATGTAAGACTATGTTCTATACTATTACATTTAATGTTGGATCTCATTCATCTCTTAACATATCATAATCTGAGTAAACATTAAAGGGGTTATAATATATGGCCCAATCATTTAGATTTAACAATGTTCTTCATTGTGCAAACATAATGCTAAAAATAAGTGATTCAATCTTTTTCAGCCAACAGTTAACTCACATAAATAAACAGGAATTTGAGGTCTTATATGGTAGAAATGTGATGGAAATAATGATAAACTATTTCCAAATACAAAAACAACTATACCGACCTATGCTATGTGATTTTGTTTTAGGATCTGCCGTATTGAGCCAACCTGATGGTCTCCTGCTTGCTTTGGGTCACCGCATCTTGAAAGACTGCAAGTAGCTATTTGATCATCTGTAATTAAACAATGTTTTCTGCACCCTTTCATTTTGAAATGAGGACAACCATTAGGAAAAGAGAGGAACAGATGAAATGCCATGGCAAGCTGTTAACCACAAGGGTCAACTGTGTAAAGTCATACCAATTTCATAGCTAGTATAAGCAGAATATCAATGATTAATTTTTCTTGTGTAGACATCTTTTTGTATAAAACACCCATGTATTACTTCTAAAGACAACAACATTGTACATCATGCAGTCAACCATTTATCTTTAGTATATATATATATATATTTTTTTTTGCTTTGATCCACTCAAGTGCATTAATGTTGAGGCTTCCACAGGAAAAAACTCCACAAGCTTCCCAAGTTTCAAAGCAGCTTGACCTTATAATGTGTGCTCCATGTAAATACTTCATAAAGTCATATTTGGGATAGGAAATTTTATAAATATAGTTAATTAAACAATAGCGTTTTAGCTTAGGAACACAAAGTTCTACACACATGACAATCAAATGTATACTAAATGTGTACGAGAGATTGTTTTGAAAGAAAATTTCATACTCCCAATGTCATTCCCAATTAAGTTCTCCAGGTAATGACCCCATTTGCATAGTAAGCTGAACCCACATGTGGGAATTTTAATGGGCACACCACCTGAGTACATTAATTGAGAGTGACACTACTTGAACTAGTTTTGTGCTTAGCCCACTGAAAATTCTACTCAAATTATTTTTAATGTCAAGCTACAAGTCAAATTTCAAGATGATGGATTTGTTCTTTTTTAAGCACAGAGTGTGAATAAAGGCATTCTGTTATGCACTGCACATCTTTCCTTACCTAATGTGTACTTCTCATTGCGGCCCGCTCCATGTCTTGCCAGCACCTGGGATTTCATTTCTACATGACTGTGTTGTGTTTGGTTTCCATAAATTTGCACATAATTGACAGTAAATAATCCGCTTCATTACTAAAATTGCTTAAAGACATTTATTTTTCTGATTTGGGGTATGAAAGACAGGCAATTATGCATTGCATTATAATGGGTGGTAAAAAAAATCCATTATGACTGCATCTCTACGTGATAACCCGTCCCGATGCTACTGCAAGAAATGCTAAAAATGTGAGAAAAATAAACAAAGAAAATGTGTAGCAAGTCATAGTGTTGCTTAACTATTAACTAAAACAATGCAATGTATAAGCAAGTACAATTTTAGAAAAATTCTACTCTATAGGCTTTTCTGATATCTGCTGGGCCTGTGAATGGGTTGACTGACAGGTTTTACAATTTTAGATCCCTCTATTTACTCTTAAATATGGGAACAAAATGGCAGAAATTCACGGTATTTGCAATGGCCTATAATATCTGCTTTGCACACACTAAGAAAGCATATCTGGAAAACTTTTAATGACCGCTTCTGATATTCTGGTATTGGGGAGCCAATATAGGGCTGCATATATAAAGAAAAACCTTCCCGTTTTTTGGGTTCTACCAGCCAAACTACATTTTCATCACTAAAGAAACCCTGGCTGCTGAATCGAAGATGTAATGAACGCATTTGGACAGCGAAGTGAGTTGCTTTTGTGCAGTAATAAGAACAATCGTATTTGAGAACATTAATAATACAGCATATTATTATTTTTTCTTGTATGCTTTTAGAAGCTTTTCTTTCTATGTTCATATTATTAGCAAACCTTGAGTAAATAAACATGTTGTTATCATTGCTTGTTTCCATTCCAGTCAAAAAAATATAGACAATATATAATTCTGTCTGAAGAGAAAACCTCAAAAGATCTAAAATAAAATAGGTCAAACTAGGTAATGTTGAAAAAATATGTGTTACACAGAAAAAGAATGTGTTGCATGGATTGAGTTCCAATCCTTTCCATTTTGTACAAGCTAAATAAACAAAAATCCATCCACTCTAATGTGTTCTTTATAAAATAATGAATGTATAAATCAGTTGCCAGGAAATAATTTATCATAAATATTATACAATTAAAACACACATAGGAAAACAATAAATTGGAGATAAATCATGATTATCTGAAGAAACTAGCAAAGGTTTATTCTAAACATTTAAAGGCAGAACTTTGAAACTTAAATTGAAAAGAAAAAACAAGAACTTCACAAATACAGGTAGTTTTCTGGATTTGTAGCATAATTCATCTAAGAACTGCAGATTACATCCAAACTTCATTTATTCTAATGATTTATGTTTGTTGCAAGCCTGTTTCTGTATGATTTAAGGTATTTCACCTCATATACATATAACTACAGAGGTTGTGTTCACTTGCCAATCTGTCTTTGTTTCTGTTTTTAATGTCTAATTGTGCTGACAAAAGGAAAAATCTAATAAGTGACATATTCACCACCCAAAAAAATTTGAAACAAATATGCTAAATAAAAACACTTGTTCCAGTGATTTGCAACTATACACAGTTGAGAAAGTTTTGTGAAATTTCAACTAGTTAATTGGAAAGCCTCTGAACACGGTAACCTTGCTGAATTTGCTTGAGAAGCATTGCTAGAACACTGCAAAAAATAATAATTATATATATATATATATATATATTGCTCTAGTGTTTGCATAAATTAAGTCCAAATTTAAGACTGAATTGTTTTGAATCAAAATTTCTAGTCAAAAACTACATAGGCTAGAATAATACTTTTTTTAAAATTACATCTACATCTACAACAACTTTGGTGAGGCTTTGCTAGAATTTGGGGACAATTATTTTTTTTTTTCAAAAGTCTAAGAGACTTTCATTGGAAACACTCCAAAGTGAAACTTCACTGATAAGACACAAAAGGCAAAGGAAGAAAGATGTTTTTGTATTTTATTTATATATTAAGTATTTTGTACTTTTAGTATTAAATAAAAAATAATCATTGAAACACTTTTTTCCAAAAACATTAACAATGCAGTAATGTGTATGTGGTTTAGGCTCTCACATGCTCCTTGACCATGCTTTTCTTCTGTATTTCACACCTACCATAGTCTGTTGTGTATTAGGGCATTTCACAGCCTTTTAAATGTACAGAAGAAGTCTATAAATGTCCGTGATCTCTACAATATATCACTTCATTAGTCAGCATCTGTTTCATGAAAACAAAGGCCGAATATTTTCTTGCCAGAATGAAGAAATACTAATTAGTAACAGTTAGTGAATGCCAATGACCGTCTTAACTTTCAGGGCTGACTTTAAATTGGTTGAATACCATGGTTCACAAGTCCAACCACATTCAAAACCACTTTTTTTTTCGTGTTACTTAGCTAGCTACCACATCATGGAATCAGAATTATAGAATCTCCCTTTTGTGTTAGTGTCTTATATCTGCATGCATCAGTCTATTTTTAGCTATAGGGCAGGATGCCTATCTTGTGTTGCACCTCAACTCTAATTAAATGTACAGCAATGCGTAATATGTTTGCGCCATATAAATAAAAGATAATAATACCTATGCAGTTCACCAGCGATTGATGAAGGGGACATCTACTGGAATTAACAGTATATCTAAAATTAAATGCTTCTTTGGTTTTGGATACTGCATGCAATGACGGTTGGCTAATTGTAGTTTATTGGTCTACTGCACATTTTAAATTCTTTATACCTTCAAATCGTTACTTTTTCCCTTGACTCCATACAAAACTATAGTCATGAGAAAATTAACAAACAATTGGTACCAGATAAATATATAACATTCTCCACTGCCAGCATCCTGGTAAGAATGGTAGCTGTGGAGCAGCCATGGTTATTTTTCTACTATAAATTTTGGCAACCAATCTACTTTTGGAAATTGCAGACAGCCAGGACATAATTTCCTATGGGAGCTCCAGGTACAAGTAAGGGAACCCATGATATATGCAAAGCTGCAAAGATTTTGCAAGGCGTCTATTTTAACACTAGGCCTGTGGTTCAGATCTGAACAGTGTAGTGGGATTTAATCAGTCAAACCGTTCCGATGGAGAAGGCTGAGCAGCGATTAAGCTTCAGTCAAAATCCGATATTGACTGCAATATGGGATATGTACAGCTCTACCCCACAGGCCTCTTCCATCTCACTTGGAGAAGTCAAGTTTTACAGTAGTAAAAATGCCTTCAGGGCTGAATTTATTCTTTATTTCCCTAAGCACGCTTGGGCCACCCTTAACCAGTTAATGGCTAGCTTTATATTACAAAATCAGACGTTAAAGCTACAGTACTTAATTTGTTGGAGCGCCGTAAAATGAAGTCATAAACACATTCATTACCATAGTACAATGGTCGTATATGGCAATGCAGAAACCTATCATACAGGCATATTCTTCCATTGTCACAGTAGTCAATTGAAGAGGGTGCATGTGGCAAGAAAGAAACTGCAAAGATACTGCAGAAGACCAGCAGTACGGAGATGTCACAGAAAGTTTGAAACAATGTGAATATAAGATTTTGAAGAACATGAGATCCCAATTGTTCAAAACAAATGGAATCTCATCCAAGTAGAGCATACACATTGCTCTATATAAAAAGGCGTATTATCATCTTCATTTACTTGTTATAATTCAGTTCACCTTATTCTGACAAGGATTTTATTTCAGTACATCCCAGTGATATGTGATTTGTTTTCCTTTGAACAACAAATGTAGGGTCTGTGTACTTTCCAGTGAGTCATCTCCACCACGAACAAAATATTCTTTCGAATGGAAGGCTAGCACAAAGTTGAATGCGTCTTCCACGGTAGAACGTTTTTTTTAAGAGTACCAAGTGCAGTTATTAGAATCTTTTTTATTATTTTTTTAAAAATATTCAGACATGTAAATAATTTTTATTTTTAAAATAATGTTTACAATAAATCCAGTTACAGTTAAAAAAAGGCAATGGGAATTCTTACAGTTTATGTTCTGCTGTTATAGAAAAATACAATACAAATGTAAAACAAAAAACTAGTAAGCATTGATTAGAGACCACTACATCTGCCACTATAATATGGATATGCTTTCACATTGTTAATTGTTTGCTTATTCATATTAAATAAGGTGTTAGTTTTGTATGTTCAATACACCTTATTCAGAAATAAAAGCACAATATAAATATAATATATATATATTTGTATTCTCTGCTACAGAGATAAATATCACAAACTTGCTAATACATCTAGTGCAAGACAGTAGAAGTATACAACAGTTTTGCAGGAAAGAGGTCATGGTCAATGACCATGAAAAACATTACAGTTTAGGAACATTTGACCAATATCAAAGACATTATTTGAAACAAATAAATCGCATTGACATCTGATGCAATATACAAAATAGAAAATAAGATATGGTCCATCTTGCAAAGTATCAACGTAGAGCAGATACCTTTTTTTTTTTAAATTTGGTTAACAATAAAGTTTAGGAAAAAATAAAATCTCCAGAATAATGATTCTCTCAGGGAGTTAACGGATGCCTATCTACAATTTCAAAGGAAGGTTCTTGATATAGAGTAGACGATGACATTAGTAATACCATACTTAGGAGTAAAATGTAAATATCTTTGAAGTCCCTGTATGTTCAAAGAGAATTTTTCCATAATGAATACTCAATTTAATGACTAGATCGTTTGCTTATAGAAAAATCAGCATAGGGAACAGATAATAATCTAAAACAGGTTTACTTTTATTACGTGTGCAGATAAAATCTTTATATATTATTTTCAAACATGAATTTGGTCCAAATATCTCATTGACTTACACATTACGAACACTATAGCAGTTAAAAAAAACAAACACACAGTACCATGAGTTTAGTTCAAGTTACTCAACAAGTAATTCACGTCATAACTGAAGATTGACATACACCCATTACTTTGGCATTAGTAAGGCAAGGAATGGAACAGGTTCATCTTACAGCAGGCACAATATTCACACTATACTCAAATTCTTTATGCTCCTGGTCATTGTGTTATGCCACAAGATTTAAGCAGTGTAGAGGGACTTGTGACACTTCCTACAACACAGAGCTCAAGACATAAATCAGAACTGAACTCTAAAATTAGGCTTAGAATGAGAGGTTTATGCTCACAAACTTGTATTGGAATATCTTTAGTCACAAATGCATTGTCTGCATCAGGATGTATTCATGAAAACTAACATGGCCACTTGCCATTCTAAAATCTTGCCTAATACATGTTCTGTAGATCATCTACTGACCTTTTTCTCTTTCCCCATTCCTATGATTGGTTCACGGTTTATGACAAAGGTGGGGGGGGGGGGGGACGCCCACAAAAATCCCCACCTACTATATTGCCCAATGAGTAGATACCCTGACAGCACTGCCTTGTAGAAGAAGAAAATTCAGGGGGCAAACAAACTACAAGATTGCGTTTCAGCCTTGAGAGGAA
The DNA here is from genome assembly GCA_036250615.1 of Ptychadena robeensis. Taxonomy (NCBI): domain Eukaryota; kingdom Metazoa; phylum Chordata; class Amphibia; order Anura; family Ptychadenidae; genus Ptychadena; species Ptychadena robeensis. Next base: position 66,936,650 of record CM070034.1, on the reverse strand, counting down.
TATCCAGATTGTTACAAATTAGTCCTGTAAAGACACATGAGCACAAGTTCCTCATGTGAGTCTGCTTTAACATCTTAATACCGGGCCAGACAATGCAGTTGCATACATGAAGGGAGAACAATGCATAGATTTAATATTCTCAGGAAGACAAAATATAAAAATACAGTTATAATAAGGAGGTAAGTGTAGGCCTCTTTCTCTGCCTGATATAAAGTTAGCATTTTACTTTGTCTACTAAATATTAAAGCAAAACTTTCAGGGTAAAAGAAAAAAGTTTGCACTACTTTAGAACTACCAGTAACAGTTATTTAATATCAATGCAAATAACAACAATATAAGCAAAGAGTAGTAAGTTCTGATTGTTCCTTTTATTAACCAAAAACCCATAAGCTCGCCTTAGTAGCCTTTAACACAGATATTAGATAACAATAGTATGACTGCCGGAAAATCTTATTCCAACAAACAAGCCAGAGACTAAGGTATTGGTAGATGGCTGAGAAGATAGATATGGCTTAGATGATAATGATGGTTTTCTTACAGACATCCATCTTTAATACCACGGATTATAACAAACACTTGTTTCTAATCAGAGGATAATAATCGTAGTTTGCTAAGGCATTTTCTTATGATACTGTATAGATTATAAAGAGTTATAAGTTACCAGAATACTAAATAAACTGGTACCCAAAAGGCTTTGAACAAACACATTGTTATATGATTCATTTACACCCTCACATTTTATGAAAGATATCTATTATTGTTCACGCTGTACAGTGTTTACATTCTACAGTTTCATAATGTCTTGGTTGAGTTGTGGAAGAGACAAAATGCAGAGGCATATCCTAAATATCTCTATATTTCCAGTTTCAGCATAAAGGTCAGTTGACGAGTTTTAACCTAACACCCTTAGTTGTAGCCATGACTACGACTAAAGAAGTTAGGTCTGAACACATCATGTGGAATTATCACCTGTATGCTGAAGTTGAAAATAGAGAGTTATTGGATGTGCTGCTGTCTTATGTCACCTCATTATGGCGAGCAATGTGCAGTGCTGACTTGCTGGCAGAGAAATGGCTTGAGCAGAGCAACCTTGCACAGTTATATTAGCTACTCAGCGGGATCAGCTTATGGGATACTGTTCTTTATAGCAGTAGGGCTATGCAACTCAACATTCAGCATACCTCTTTCAGATTTCAGCTTCGTCAGGCATGCTATAATCTGTTACATTAACTAAAAACAAAGTTTTCTTCAGTTCTTTCCCACCTGTTTTTCCAAGTATGATCTCCAGTATAAAGTAGAACATAAAAATATCTAGCAGTGCAAATAGGATATGTCCTACAAATCAAAAAGTCTTCTTTCAGCTTAAATTAAAATCACATATAAACTCCAGTTGTTTTCAAACAGTCTAAACTTCATGATGGGAAACAAATTCCGCAGCATTCCATGCAAATTTCCAAACAGTCTGAAGATTCACAACAGGCGTCCATTATGCCACAATCCATGTCACAAGGACAGTTGCAGTCGTCCCCCATTTCTTCGCCACAGCAACAACAACAAGCTTCAGAGGTGCAGATTCCACATGTGGCTTGTCCCAGTACAATGTTACAGAGTGTCAGGAACTCACAGAATAAGCATGCTAAGATACAGTGAACACAGCAATCTTGATAAAGTCAGCCAGCACAGTGTCCATGGAAGAAAAAAAGAAAAAAAAAACAATTACAATTCTTCACAGCAAATGGTACAAAACAAGCAAATTATATGAAACACATTCACACAGATTCTTATAATAGAAAAACATTTCATTTAACAGCAATCTATACAATCTCTATACACACACATTACACATACATTTTAGTCTTTGTCATTGCATTTCAGTGTTGATGTGTGCAGAACAACTACTTGTGTTAACCAAATCACTTTTTACACTCTGGTCTGCAACATAAACTGAAAATTACACAATAGAAAAAGAAAGAGACTTATTTTCGTCTATATATGAATCATTTTAGTAAGAATAAAAATACAAGTAGATTATATCAAAACCCTGCTATAAAAAGTTATTCTTAATCAGAAACCGCTATTTAAAGTGAAGGCACCTTCCTAAATTGTGATATAACAATATATAACAAGCATAATGTATTCTTCCCTCTATAAAGATGCACTTTTCCAGCTAAAAGTCATGGTCTTATAGCGCGATGGAAAAAAAATGTACCCTGAAATCCCAGCCCAGGTAGACTCCTAATAAAAGAAGGGGGGGAGACTATCTTATTTTTCCAGTCCTGGCCAAAAGGCCAGCATTCCTGCAGGAAAGGCTTTGGGTATGTTTCCACATCCATCTGGACCCCCTTCGTTAAGTGCATTGCTTGGCGGGAGGCCCCGACGGAGCACATTCACTTACCTTTCACATCCACCGGCCAGCTTAAGTGTATGTGATCCGTCAGGATCCCTGCCAAGTACTGACGGATGTGGACACATACCCTTGGTTCCACTCCCTCAGGCCAAACCAAAATGTCAGTGCCAGGAAACAAGGAACAGCATATTTGTCTATACACTAGAAATAGAGACTCTCTCTGAACCCATAGACACACTTATGGAAAGTCACATTTTACAATGGGAATGGGACAAAGCCCTGCAATTTTGTTCCCACTATTGACTTCTTAGTAAGACATCCCCATTTGTATATTAGATTCTGGGCATTATAGATTACATCCAACACTCCTGGGTGCCCCTGGAGGGAATGTCTATCACTCTTATAAAACCCAAAACCTAAGCCAGGTTTAAATAAATTGACTCAATGCTTAGCCTTTTGAAAGTATCCCATTGCAAAATGGGGTTTCTAACCCATATGTCACTTTTAGAACTCCAGTGTGCAGAAGAGGACCAAGCATTAGATACTGTCAGATGATACTGACCTGTAAATAAAAAGCAGAGGGGAACACACAGTTACTTTTTTCTTTGCAGACTTGTCTGTGGTTGTATATTTTATTTTCTAAACATGGTAATAAAAATGTATAACTTATGCGATGGGTGTTGTTAAAAATAAACATACAGCTACAAGAATATGAACAACAAGCCAAGCTATCTTGGGTGTAGAATAAACTTGTCTCAACAAGTGTGCAGCATTCTGCATACTTTTATAATGGCTACACTACAGACAATAGCACGCTGTAAAATAGGGACATTCTGACATGCGATCAGTTCATATTAAACAGTAAAATGCATCAGGAAAAAAAAGTATGAAAGCCTAATTTACAACAGAAAATGTAATTGATATGGATTTTAGCATGCTTGTGTTAAAATATTAGTAAAGAGGGATCTGATGGGCAACATTTTATGTGCATACTTATAAAGGTATATAGTTTGCACACTTCTCTCACTTTAAAGCGAAATTACAAATATTTTGTCAGTTACCAAAGGAATGAGTATTATACTTTGTTCACTCTTGGCTGCTACTTGTGACCCCGTTGGATATATTTATCCTCCCTGCCAATACATGCCAAGTCAGCTAGGGCTTGGCTGAGGAAAAACATTCTGCTTCTTCTCTCTGGAGTGTATTAACATATATGCTAAACATCATCCACTCAGTTAAACCAGAATAATGGGTTCGGTAAGCCTCAAATTTTTTTTTTTCAAAGCAAGAAAGTGAATGCAATATAGACAACGATGCCAGGAACTTCATATCCCAATACAGACTGTCATACCAAGAGACAAGTGGTGGGGAATTATGTTATTACATAAGAAAAATGTTTATATCTTTGAACGATTTTGAATGCCACCATGTCAGCTCACATTTTAGGACTGTTCTATGTAATTTCAACTCAAGAAAAGAAAAACAAGGCATGGATCTATCTGCAGTACATGGTAATAACCATTGTTTATCTTAAACACAACCCTAAACTACAACATGTGGTCACTTAGGATAGCAGTTAAGTACAGCATGCAACGTGTTGGTATGCACAGAGCAAAAAACCCCATGGACCTGAGGAGCCTCAGCATCCCAGCAAAAGATCTGTTAAATATCCAGGCTCTTTCCACTATTTCCTCTATTCACAAAAAAACTAAATTTGGTTGAGTATCCTGTACATAATTTGATTAGTTGGCAGCAACTTAATTATACAAATATATATATATATAAAATACTTTAGAATAAAGGTGGGGAAGGGTATGCCACTCTATTAAACACAGTAAGCAATTCGTGCACCAATTTAAGAACATTGTTCTTCAATGTCAGATTACAAAGATCTTGGGGGTTTCATCATGCAAACACATAAAAATGTGTCCTCCAAAGTCACATGAGAGAAGAGGTGTCACGTTTCTATTATATAGTTCAAAAGCTTGCATTCATAAAGACATGGGGAAGTGCATCTGGATGTTCCACAGCACTACTTGCAAAATATTCTGTGGACAGGTGAAACCAAAATTGAAACACAACACAAAAAGCCTCATCCCCACTGTAAAACATGGCGGAGGGAGCATCATGGTTTGGGGTTGCTTTGCTGCTTTAAGGCCTGTACGAATTGTTGTCGAATTTCAGAGTTTATCAAGACATTTTGCAGGAAAATGTAAGACCATCTGTCTCTCAACTGAAGCTCCACAAAGGATAGATGATGCAACAGAACAATGACCCAAAGCATACAAGTCATTCAACAAAAGAATGTCTTCAATAGAACAAAATACGCCTTCTGGAGTGGACCAGTCCTGACCTCAACCCGATTGAAATGCTGTGGCATGACCTAAAGAAAGCAATTCACACCGGACGTCCCAAGAATAATGCTACAATTAAATCGTTTTAGAAAAGTTACTCCAGATCGTTGTGCAGATTTGGAAACATAGGAAACGTTTGGTTGAGGTTATTGCTGCCAAAAGAGGGTCAACCAGTTATTAAGTCCAAAGGTTCACATACTATTCCTACCCTGCACTGTGAATGTTTACATGTTATGTTCAATAAAAACATGAAAAACATATGTTTGTGTAGTATTATTTTAAGCAGACTGTGTTTTTCTATTGGTGTGACTTTGATGAAGATCAGAGCAAATTTTTTCACCAATTCATGCAAAACTCCACATAATTGCAAAGGGGTCACATACTTTTTCTCGCAACTGTAGTACTGAATTGTGTGCCTGCTAGGTATAAACAAAAGTAATACACAAAGGTGTAGATCTATTATTGAAGATTTTGCATGATATTTGCCCTTAATTAAAATGAACAAAAAACCTTTTGTTTTAAGCCAGATTGGTTGGAATTTAGCCAACATTCGTAAGCAAAATGGCTAGCAGAATGAATGGTTCAGTGTGTGAGATCATGGTGGGTTGCATGGTGAATTTAGAATATGAGACCACTGCCCACTGCACATCAAAGTGCATATTGCTGTGTGTGGTGCAGATTATTTTAGAAGCATAGTGAAGTGTGTTTTGGGAAGAATGGTGTAGTTTATATTGGAATGCATGGTGCTCATGTTATCAGTTCTTTGCATGATTTGTCCTCAATTCTGGTGATGCATTATTACAAAAAAATGTAAAAGACAAGTATGTTCACCCACTTTTACCAAACTTATAGCACTTTTATTGAACCTACAGTGCAATTCTTACAGGTGAAAAAACCTGAGGGTAGACTACGGGTGGGCAAACTAAGGCCCGGATCTGGCCCATTTAGCTTTTTTTTCCAGCCCTTTGTCACATTGTTGCTCAAAGATGCTCTGCTCTGCCTGTTCTCTGCAATGAGTGCAATTAATGCCTAGAGGTGTCCAAACGTTGCCCACTGGGCCCATCCTCTTGGTGATAAAAGACAGTCTCTTGGAATTATCTCTGCTTCTTGCAATGAACCCCTACCAACCATTAAGAGTTCTGGCTACCACAGAGTGGTTAGACACTTCTACTC
>CM070034.1:66918778-66929250 GCA_036250615.1 Ptychadena robeensis | reverse complement strand
CCCCCCCCACAAAGCCACAATACCTGGTAGTCCCTCTTTAGACACAGAGAAAATACAAAAAAAATTGTTATAAAACTTGTAAGAGCATTTAGTCTATTTCCCATGTATTATGTATCAATGTACTTTTTTCACTTAACTGAAATTCTAAAAGCATAATGTCAACAGGGCTTGTACAAGCTGTCAATCATGCAACCAACCAAAAGAAGAGAAATGTAGGAAATAATGGCAGCCTTTTACAATATGAAGGTGCAAGCAGCAAAGCAAAGTGCAGCACCCAAAGCGACAAAGATTAAAGTGGGTATCGCTTAGATACACACAAACTTACCCCTATACACTTCTATTTAAGTGGTGTGACTGCAATGTCTAATTTAAAGGGCATGTTTCTGAAACCCAATAGTTGGCAATGAAAAAAAAATAACTGTTACACAGACTTTAGGAGATAATCAAAAAACATAATATAAAGAGGTCTAAAAAAAAAAGTAGATGTTTTATAATGTACTTGTATGCCTTAAGAAATAAAATCACATGATATTCCTTCTCATAAAATAAAATATCATATGGTAGAAAAAGAAATGGCACATCCCCATTACCACCTAATCTGTTAATATTCCCCAGCTGCTCTCCAACCCCCAATGAAGACTTGGGATGCCTGTATTGCATCCCCTCACCTCATCACTGACATCAGGGAGGTGGACCCAGAAAGGAGAGCCAAGGACAGCATCTGTGGAGGATTGCACGCGCTCGTCTGCAGCTTGAATGTTACAGTTGAATGAAGTTACACTGGGGGTTAGTGCTAGGGAGGTTGAGAGAGACTCAAACTATATAGAAGCTCACAAGACTTTTTAGCTCATTCAGATTCCATGAAACTTCAACACTCACTCTTTCTTTTTGTTAGTGCTTCTTTTGCAGAACTTCACTTTAACCTCCCTGGCAGTATGCCCATATTGTGGTGTATAGGCAATCAAAGCAGAGTACACAATACTCTGCTGGTTTTCCCCACCCTCCCTCCTCCCCTCTACACATCACCGGCATCAGCTCGGGGTGATTTTGTTTTGTAAAGTTTGTACAAACACAAAAAGATAGACATGCAATCCTCCATGCACTAAGCCCAAGTTCATTATATTTACCTTCATGGACAGATGAAGTAGTAGGACTATAGACTATAAAAACAGTTCAAAAATTTTAATAAGAAAATCAACCCAAATTGTCTCATGTGTTGAAGAAACATCAAAATTCTAAACAACTGCAGATTACAGGATTATGATTTGTTAAAATTAGTAAACTGTTCTGTTGTTGGTTAGATATTGATGTGAGTCTTAGTCAGTGCAGCAGTAAATAAATGCACTTACTGAACATTGACCTTGGTCATCCTTTCAGCTAACTATATTCACATAGTTCAGAACACTCAAAACAGATCTCCAGGCACTCAGCTGTCTCACAGCAAGAATCAAAAAGGGCAAAGTCACAATCAAAGTGGTAGTTGAGGTCCTCAGCGGGAATTTCCTCAAGGCCCACACAGACATTGGAACAGTTGCCACAGCAGGAGTTGCAGGCCTCATGCAGACAGGAGCAAACCTGATGTGGGCCAAGGATGAACTCAGTGCACTGACAGAAGAGACAGGCCAAAATCAAAGAAGCACAGCAGTCTAATGCAAACAAGAAAGAAGGATGACTAAAAATCATGCTATAGAGACAGAAATAAAAAGCTGAAGTAGGAAGAAAAAAACATACAATATCGGATACAGTTTTTATACGTTTCATGAAATATTCATTTTCATACTTTGGAATTCAGTATTTGAAAGGAAACAAATGTTCATTTTACAACACAGGAAAACATGAAGAGATCATCACACTGTAGCTAAAATGTCAAAAGTTAACATTCTTTTTAATTCACTTGATTTACTGTGATTAGAAAAACGATTTAGTACTTTACCCTCCTCCAAATTTGAGACCATAGACCTGGTGATGTCCAATGATTTACAGATAATAGACAACTTTTATTTAAGGGTGGCTTTATTAAGAATACTTCACTGTATTTATTATGCTACCATACACTAGTAGCCATTTTATTAGAATAAAAATAATTTTTATAGATTTTTCATGGGATTATATGTTAAGTAATTCTTGGCCAATATGTGATTGATATTTCCATCAAATATTGATAAGGTATAGCCTTACTTCTAAATCAGTCTCTATCAAATCTATCTGGTTTAGATAAGGAATACCCTTCCGGTCATATTTGCCTCTATCATATCTATCTTGGTTGGATAAAGCTGGGCATACACAGGTAGATTCCCATGCAATCGACCCCCAATCAATCACAGCGTGGTAACCTCACCACGCTGTGTTTGATCGGGGATCAATTGAATGGAAATCAATGTGCACCACATGGGCACAATGATTCCTATCCTATGGGGACCCGTTCTCCCTAGCTCGCAGTGTTGTGAGAGATTCACTCACACACAACACAAGGCTGGAGCTGAAGAAAGGCAGACAGCTTTACAGAGACGTGCTGGCCCGGCCCCCTTCACACTCCCACAGCAGCTAGCTAATCACCTAATAACTGTCAGCCCATCCATTACCCGCTGTCCCCATTAAAAATAATGAATTTCGACGAAGGTTTTCCAACATGTTGGAAACCTGTTTGGTCGAGTTCCTTTGAGCAAGATCCGTTGATCCTGCTCAAATGAACCATGGATGACTTAAATGAAGAGACAGATTAGAGCAACATTGGGTGCCGTGTATGGTCAACTTAAGGATTACCCTTCTAGTCATACCTGTCTCATCATATCTATCTAGGTTTGATAAGGAATACCTTTCCTGTTATATATGTCTCTATCATATCTATCTAGGTTGGATAAGAATACCCTTCATCCTGTCATATATGTCTCTCTCATATGTATCTAGGTTTGATGGGGAATACCTTTCCAGTCATCCTAATAGGTATATTAGTGGTAAACCACTAGAAAAAGAATAGGCTTTTTGGAGGCGCCCAAATGGTAATAAAAAAAATCCTTTATTTGATAAAAGATATTTTTTGAATATATATTAGTGACTATTGCATCACTTCTTCAGGATATAATGGTTAGATCTTTAGGTTCTGTGACCTTTTCCTGATATATGTCTCTATCATATCTATCTAGGTAAGATCAAGAATACCCTTGACATATCTATCGAGGTTGTAAAAGGGATGATGTTGCACAAAGAAATTTGGCATTGAAAGCATTTAGGTTCTTATTTTCCTCAAAACGGTTTGGAAAGTCCACTTTTATTTTCACCATTACATAAGATAAGGCTTGGAAGTAGGCGGTGCTTATTTTTTGGAAACAATATATAGTTTGTTGAATTAAACCTTTTTATGGTACTTTACTGAATTACAAGCTCCCAGTAAAAATTTAACCAACTTTAAGGTAAGACATTAGTGTTTATATATCTGAGTATTGCAATACTTTACCTTTAATTTAATGTTGAAGAAATGAATGCAATGGTGAGATGAATATCAAAACACCTCCTGGTCACATATTCATTCACACTGATTTTTTCAGAACAAGTTTTCAGGAACTTTCATCTCAGTGAGCAAGGTAAAACAATGTGAATATTAACTTTGCATCACCCAATCCTGACTAAGGAAAAACTGTATTTTGCTCACTTGGCGTTGATATGGTTTTTGATATTAAACGTGCTGGAATGCTGTTTTTTTATCATTGCATGTTCTACAATCCATACTTGTGCATGCTCCGTTATGTGTTATAGTACGTTAACTTACAATGCACGCTTATGCCTGCGGTGTTGTTCTGCTCATGTGCATGTTGGCATTACCACTCTGTCAACCCATTGTGGCCCACATTTCAAAGATTTGGCCACCCCCCACTGGGTTATTGTAATCATTTAATGGTATTTACAGCTCAAATCTGCATCCTGGTGGCATCCACACAAGCACATAACAATGTATAACCAACTTCAACTCATATTCACTTATTTCTTAAACTGTGACAATGAACATTCCATGAACATTTATTGACCATTAGCAAATTCCTCCTTAAGGGCTTGTCCCCACTTTAGTGACCTACCGCGATACAAATCGTGGCACAGAGATCGCTCTCACCTGGAAAAGTGGGGACAAGCCCCAATACTGTAAGCATAGATTCACTAGGACCAAACTATGACAATGTTCCACAAACAAACGAAACAAAAGAAAAGGTTATATGAAAGTTCAGAATCACTATTCACTATTCTTAAGATGAGAAATACAAAGTGATCAGTTGATGACAAGAAATTGTGTGGAAAAATTGTGAAAACACTACATTACAGAGGTTAAATGTTACTTCCACAGATACAGAAGCTACAGAACTCTAATTAAATCCTAAATCAAGCAAGGTGTGTCAAAATATACAACTGTGACAAACTGTTAGGCCCATTGCAAAAGCCATTTGCAAAAAAAGCCACAGCACAAAGTACAACTTATATATTTTTCTTTCTAAAATATCAGTAGGCTATATTAGATGAATAGAAACCCTCATTTTGTCATCAATTAGCTTACCTTCTGGTGAAGAGGGAGGTTTCTGGGAATACGTGCAGCTCATTTTGCTTTTTTTACTTCCATCACTGCTCACAGACAAACTGGACTGGATCTTCCTGTGCATTTTTTGAGAAACAGGAGCTGATAACTTTCTATGATCTGCAGCAACATGTTTGACCCCATTGTGGATTCCATTGATATTACTCAGACCTACATGACCATTTTTTATCTTGCCAGTTTCTTCCTCGCTCTGTTCCAGTGCTGAAGTATTTGGCTGAGGCAAGCTCTGAGGTTGGGCTTAAACATAAAGAGAAAGAGATGAAAAGATTAAACAGAATTCTCTAAAACCACAGCCAGAGGAAATAGGCTAAAATATGCTTTAGAAAGAAAACAGGACAGAAATGTTCCTGAAGAACACGAGACACCTATGCCATCATTCAGTCTAATACATTTCTAAATAGTCATAATAAAAAACTGAAAAACTGCAGCTACAATTATAAACCATCGGTGTATGCGCTCAATTAAAACAACATGTCCTGTACAGTGATGTGGTTTTATAATTTTACAGGTATAACAAAGGCAATATTTTGTTACATTTAGACATAATAAAACTTAAAAGGATAGAAGCTAGAAGTCCCTGCTCAAAACTTCTTCCATTGCTTGCAAAAAAGATTTTTTGTTCAGTACAAAAAACACCTCAAATGCACTGGAAATCATTAGTTATTAAAATCAAAACAGATGACAAATATCTTGCAGCAAAGCTAATTTTATATGTTTAAAGAAATAGGGAGTTAAAATTGTGAGCCCCTCTGACTATGACTATATATGCTCTGTAATGCCCTGTGTAATATGTTGGCGCTATATATATTTTTATATATATATATCGTATTTTACGGACCATAAGATGCACCGGACCATAAGACACACCCAGTATTTAGGGCAGGAAAACCAGAATAAAAAGTTTGACAAGTTTTCACATCAATTGGGTTAATGCAATGAATTAAATGAATGCAATATTCAATTCAGCCAGTAGGTGTCCCTAGCAGCAGTACACTCTCGGCACACGTCATTCTGAACACTGATCGGCAGGAGAAGGGGGGCCAACAGCTGCAGAGTCTTCTGCTCTCAGTCTCTGCTTTCCTCTCCGGCTGGCTGTCACTGTGTGCGTGGTGGGAGCTGCAGAGTCATTGCAGTTTCCACGGATGAAGAGAGGGAAAGATGCCAGTTCATCTATCTATCTCTTCATTGCCTATGGCAGCAGGGCTCTGAGCTCTGCTGGCATAGGCAATTATACAGTACAGGTGGGAGAGCCGGACACCGACCGGCATCTCTCAACTGACAGCTCCTCTCAGGGTGGATTTGATTTAAATCAAACCAATTTAAATAGTGATTTAAATCACAATTTAAATCACTAGTCAGTAAGTAAATCAAACTGATTTAAATCAATCAGTCTAGCTAGTGTAACTTTAAAATGCAAATAGATGAAGATTTTTGAAAAACAACTTTTCATATTAGTTTTTTTTATCCCCAGTTTAGGTGAATCCTTTATATTTGGACAAATTTTCAGTTGCACTTAGTTTTGAGAACTGCAAAAGTAAACCAAGCATCTGTGATAATATCTTTTAGGCAGAGAAACTGCTCAATAATCTTACAAAAACAGACAGAAGTTGATGATGGCTTAAGCACATCACCCAAATTTCCATGGTTGAGGGGACACAAAAACAATAAATTTATTATACACAGTGCAACAATGAAGTAATGACCATCATATCAATCAAAAACAATGCGCAATGTTGCGGATGTACACATCTGTACACGTGGTTAGACAATTAAAATAGTCCAAATGGCGCAAATTTCACCCCAATGCGTGTTTCACTGAAGACTTCTCCAGGGGGTACAATATGTAATTTCATAGGCCAAATCTACATAACACAAACAGCCAACACAAGGGGATCAGTCATACTGAATAACCAAATCGACAAAAGTGGACACAGACCCTCAGCAGTTACTCACCTCCATAGATCCATATAGAGTGGAAAGACATGATTTTTGAACATGGCGTCCCCACTGATGATCTGCAAACAAGACCCGACCCAAACCCTCAACTGATCATGTTCACCAAAGTAAATGTATTAAAAATCGATCTTGTTGTACGCAGATCACCACTGCATTTATGTGGTTTACAATCTGTCTATCTCTCCGTTCCTCACTGGGGTCGGTTCGGTGGGGACACCATCTTGAGAAATCATGTCTTTCCCCCTATATTGATCTATAGACGTGAGTAACCCCTGAGGGGCGGTGTCCACTTATATGTTGATTTGGTTATTCACTATGACTGATCCCCTTGTGTCGGCTGTTTGTGTTATATAGATTTGGCCTATGAAATAAAATATTGCACCCTTACAACAAAACGCAAGTTTGTGTGAAATTTGCGCCATATGGACTATTTTTATTGTGTAACAGCATGTGTACAGATGTGTACATCCGCAACATTGGGCATTGATTGCGATTGATATGATGGCCATTACTTCATCTTTTGCACTGTGTATAATCAATGTATTACTTTTACATATTGAGTGGCCCATCCCCTCACCCATGTCTATTCAAGGGGAAATTTGGGGTGACGTGCTTATGCCATTATCAACTTCTGTCTCATGTTTTTGGGATGTTGGCCACTATACATCTGAGAGTGTAGTTTTATGGATTATAAAATCTTACAAATCTGGAAGAGCGTGGCATTGTGAATGGATTCATGGATTTTTTTTCACCCAAAAAATTAAACATGTACAGTGTTATTCTACATAATTAAAAACTAAAACTTTATTTCATCATGGAATAACCTTTGGGATAGTAATAGATTTTCCTCAAAGAGCATTTTATTTTTAAAAAATTCACATTAAAAAAAATCAGATTTAAATAAAAAAAAAATCAGATTTGTTTGATTTTTTTTAAAAAAATCATTGATATTTATCCACCCTGGCTCCTCCAGCTCCCCGGGTAATTTCCAATCCGGGAGAGCTTACGGGAAGCCAAGGTGTGGCAGTGGGGGTCGCACATTCGGACCATAATACACAGGCACTTTTTGCCCCCAATTTTGGGGGTGAAAAGTGCATCTTATGGTCCGAAAATACAGTATAATATATATATATATATATATATATATATATATCTATATATATATATATATAAAAATTAAACTGAATTTCTGAAAAAGAGCATGGAAGGTTTTGTTTAAAACTACCATCATCATTTTAAAATCTGATTAACCATAATACATTTTTTGTTGACATTAGAATGCGAAAAAGTTTATGTTCATAATAGTAGCCACCTCCAGGCTCTGCTGCTCAAGCACACCGACCCACCGAACCTAAAAATAGCAACCACTTTCCTATATGGCATCTTTCTTAAATTTATTTATACTTATTTAAGACACATCTAATGCAAAAACACATAAAAAATTTGAATGGTAAGCTATACGGAAATTCTGAGTGACCAGTACAGCGCCCCTCCACTGTAGAAGTTAAAACTTAGCCTACATTTTATACAACGATGACCTATATCATAAAGTATAATTTGACACTGCATTCCAATTCTGTAAGGAATTCATGTCATGTGATACTTTGAGTTTATTCTGATCATTCATTTAAGTAGTCATACACATCACTAGTTATGCGGGTTACAAGGTTTACATTTTTTTCCTTTATTTGTGCTTTTTAAGTAATGCAAGTATTTTGGGCATAAATATCAGACTATAATAATCATACACTACAGATTTACACAGAAGTTCTGTAATTATTTTACAAATGGTTATGAAAATACATTAGGTTGTAATGGATAAATAGATAAATACACTAAATACACGAGGCTATCAGCATCTTAAATGTTCCCTAACCTGCTGTAACATTAATGATCTATTATTCTCAATAAGTAGTCTTTCTTGTGAGCACGTGACAGCTTGGAAAACTAGACTAAAGACCATTTGGCATTTTCAGAGGTGTAACTTGTGCAAATTCAGCTCTATTGGGAGAACAATGATATCTTCAGTCAAGGATATAAAAGACACAGTGCATTGTTGGACTTATGACTTGTTTTGAATTATTCATATTTTGCCTGTATATTCAAGAATTTTTTTTACAAACTCTGCATTTTATGCTACATAATCGCACATATTAAACGCACAAAGAAACTTTTTGACTACCTTTTCTTTCAAAAAGTGGCATTTCTATGTTAACTTTCAGCATTTGCTATATCATTCTAAAGAGACTATTCCCTTTTACAAAAGATCCCATTTTACACTCTTTCGTACAAGCAAAAAATTTTATTCTCAGTATTCAGCAACAAATGCAATACATGTCAGAATGTAAAATAACAGTGGTGTGAACACAGAACATCAGCGCCAAAGAAAGGATATACACCCAGTTACCAAGAATTCTTAATTTTCTGTACTTTACAAGAAAAGATTCTCATTCTGACATTCACAAAGAACAGTTTAAAAATGTTTTATTAAAAATAAAAAAGAGAGAGAGAGCTTTTTAGGAAAATATAGCAAACCCAACTGATTTCAATATTTTATACTTCACTGAATACACCATTGGGTTTAAGATAAAGAATTAATTTAAAGAATCACTGTTGTCCCTATAAGGTAGCAAAGCCGATGTGACAAAGCCAATGTCTCACTAAAGCTAAATTCGCAGCTCAGTAAAATAAAAGTAAAATAATGTAAAGTCTTTTTTTTTTTTTTAACTGGTGAAAAACGATTCTATGATCAGACTATAATATTAGGAATTCAATTATGTTCTGTGACACATTTTGTATCTTCTTGCTACTGCTTAACACAGCCACATAAATTTACATACAAATATTGTAAAGTTCTGTAGTGTGCAACTGCCCCCCCCCCCAAAAACAAACAAAAAAAAACAAAACAAATGCATGCCCAGCTTTACTTATAGTTTTGTCATTTTAAATCCCATGAAGATTTCAGAGTTAATGAAGTGCAGTAATGAGTATGGGCACTAAATGAAACTGCAAGAGCCCTTTCACGCGTTGCATCACATTTTTATGAACTCACACATTTTTTTTTGTGTTTTTACAGTATTGCGTTTTCTCATAGAAAACCAATTTGATCATTCACACTGTATTTGTTGCGTTTTTAAAAATGCAGCGTTTGTGCATGCACTTTTTATAATGCCCTGCTGCATGCATTTTTGAAGCATTTTATATTGAGTTGTTTAAAATGCAAATGCAAATGTAATGTGCAAAACACATGCGTTTTTGTATATATGCAGAAACGCATGCCTTTAAAAAAATTCATATAGTATAAAAGGGCTCTCAAAGTAGGTTTGTAGAGGGAATGTGATGAAGTGCCAGCACATTTTTAGCTTTCTAAAGAGAGGGGAGGAGGGACAAGGGAAATTAGGAAATCTCATTACAAGTAAGGATTTTTTTTTTAAAGATTCTCTGTATAATGAGGGGGATTGTGATATACAGTAATGTTAAGGGTACATCAGGGGCATCTTGTGACAGAAGAATGTAGTGCAGGGGGATTTTCTTTCCAATTGAGTCTTAAGCTTGCAAAAAGCTGTATTAATATAATGAAATATATTAGACTTCTAAGGGTGTCTGCGATTTGGGCCATCAAAGTCAGAGAAGGCATATGTAAGAGTAGCTAAATCTGACAAGAGAAAAGCACAGTTTAACAGCTAGAATATGACTATGCAGGCTTAGAGTTAGGGGTTGAAATTTAGACTGCAAGTAACCTCAGGTGTTAGCAACTAACTCTGATAGTAACATGTAAGATCTGGGAGTTCTGAGCGGTACTGTACGGAGTAAAATTAACCCTGGTAAAAAAAAGTTGGTGACCAAGGTTTCATTATTCAAATTAGTGATGATTGCTGGACTTACACTTTTGCTGAGGGGTAGTAGAATGCAGTTGATGGGTGCACTTTCCTCCTGG
>CM070034.1:66902331-66918768 GCA_036250615.1 Ptychadena robeensis | reverse complement strand
TTACAAGGCTTGTAGTACTAATAAATAAATAATGGTAGCCCCCATTCCTATGTTTACGAATTATGCCTATGGTAGTATAACAAGTATATGTCGGAAAGAGGGCTACCATTATTTATTTATTCATACCTACCATTATTTATTTATATCAATACCTTGTACAATGGAAGTATATTTATTAGGCGTTCTTATTATTTGTTATTGTATTAATACATAATGATAGTCACCCAGTACCCATCTCCACAGCACACACGACGGCTACTTGCAACCAAACGGATATTAAATATCTCATTCCATTGTTTGTTTATGTGTGTGCAGTGCGTATGAGAATATGTTCATGTTTTATTTAAAAAAAAAATCAAACTTCGGTTCAGCTTGCCAACATTCTGAGGAACCATACACAGGACCTCCATTTAAAAAGTTTTAGGGACCCTGCCCTAGAGATAAGCAAAACTACCTCCAATAAAGCAAAGTCTTCTGCACTTGTTGGTGAATTTGTGTGATTTGCAAACAAAACATGTTCTAGTGTAGCCAGTTTAATCTCCCTAGTGGTCAGCCAATACCATGTTTTAAAAAAAAAAACTCCCCAGATTTGCTGCCTACCCTTCCTCCTACCACCTTCCTATAAGGAGGAGGAGGAAAAGCAACAATCTGCAACACCTGCGAGTTTGCCAATGAAGAGACATGGACTCGCTGGGGACAAGGAAGTAACCCTGAGTATAAGACAACCTTTGCTAAAGCTAGACTTGGGTGACCACTAGGGCGTTAAGAATATCAAACGCACACATACAGGTATAAAACAAATTTAAACTGGTGGTCCGATTCTCACATTGAACATACAGATTTTTTTATTTTTTTTTGGAAAAGCTACATTTTTGGAATAGTGAACAAAATGTTATTCAATATCCCAAGAGATGGCCAACAACACTATCATACCCATGCAACATTTTCACACGTTGCAAGCAGCAAAGTATGCGGTATATTGTTTGTGTTGCTTCACTGGCTATGTAAGCAGCCTGTATCTTTATTACAAAAATCAATAACTACTTACATTTTGCAGAACTGCAATAAATTGTGATAAATGACAACAGAATAGACCATAGATCACAAAAATGGTACTAAAGAAGCCAGTTATTGTGTTTATTTCCATATCAAAAAGGATAAATGTCTGCATAGAATGTAGAATGCAGCAAAATGGATTTCTAAAGTTACATTTAGATAAAAAAAAAAATTACACTTAATATGTGCTGTGTTTATTGGTGTTGTGTGATTGTATGCATATTTGGTGTTTAGGTCCTGCTGATCAGGCGAGCTGCGTGGGGATTTTGCTGGTTCTGTCATATGCAATCACTTCATTATAACAACCTGGTTTTCCTGTAGCTACTCGGGATATCAGTTTGACTTTGTGTTAGAATTCCAGAGGGTGTTTTTGATAGTTAATGTATGTTTCTTGCTAGCTTGATTAGTGTGGCATCCAATCACATTGTATAAAAAAGAATTAACAGAAATTAAACGTAAAAGAAATCCCAGCTATGGAAGTGATTTTCTTTCCCCAGTCCTGTGATGTCATAGATGCCATACCCTCCAAAAAAACAGCCCCAAAAGACTCCACAAATCACACACTTTGAACACAAGCAGACTCGACAGGAGATTACTGGGGGGGGGGGTGGCTGAATGCCTTTTCCTCGGCGACAAATGATCACAGTTGCAGACATGAGTGAAAGTCATGTCAGTCTCACCCATGCTGGAGTTGTAACACTGAAAATATTTTATACCATTTTCTAGGATTCAAATGCATGCTTCTAGGCCCGCCATGGGGAACCTATGGCACTTGTTCCCAGGCCGTCTCTGTTGGCATGCATAGACAGACTATCTGTCTGATTGGTGGGGACGGGAGGAGAGGGATTGTGATTATTTCAGCTGGGGATGACATTGTATGTACTGGTGAAATGTAAACAGTGCCCACACTGATAATTTGCCAGGAAATTCAAGGTATTAGCCTGCTTATATTTTATTGTCCTGTTGACTGTTAATGTTACAGAGAACTTTAATAAAAGTAATTTATTGATGGGGACTTGTGATCCTTAACTGTGATAACATCACAGCATCATAAAAGGCCACAGTTTTGCAACTGGCCGTTAATGAAGGCACAGCAATGACGCTGCCATGGCGGTGAGGACGCCACAGGTTCCTTAATTCATGTATCGGGACAACATTTTCATATTTTAACAATTTTAGCACCATTTCACACTGCCAAGCTGCTACGTTAGGATTTTCAGGCAGTAACGGATATACCAACGGTAATCACGTCCATGGTGGCACAAAATCTGCATCTCTCATTGTTTATGCTAAAAGCTCAGTGTAAAATTGCCATATTGGCACATTAAGATAAAAAGTGGGTTATGTGTTTCCGTTTTCTTACATCCTTCTAAATAAAGTGATCATATCTGAGGGAATATGTTCAGTTTTGGTGCCTTATCTATCCTTCTAATTATCAAGCAATACAATTAATTAACATCAGCAGACCCATTTTTGGGTCTATGATTAGGCCGGGAGGATGCTATGATAATTACTCTTTTAGCATTAGTACAACAATGTAAAAGTCTAGACCAGCATCCATACATCATATGTGTAAAGGGATCAATGCATTTTTTCAGAACACCCCCCCCCCCCACAACAGAAAAGAGAAAAAGAGAAATGCGTCTTTCTTCATTAGGCATGTTGTACTAGGACTTCTGAAGTGGTACACATTTCTCATTTGCATGTGCCTTTAAACTACTTCAATAGGTGATTCTGCATGCCTAATGCATTAACATTCAAATTACAAGGTGTGTGTCTGAGTTGCTTTAAGTTGCTTTGTGAAGTGGCTTTTGTCAGCAATTATTTTTGAATATATTCAATGTGGTAAATAGCATATACTGCATCTTCTTTTACACAGAAAGCATACATTAACATGATAACTAGGCACAATCCTTTAAGTCTTTTTTCCCAAGTCACTGAATTTTTTATGTCTTTTTGTTCCTAATAAGAAAACAAAGCATTCAGTAACATCATCACACTAAAATGCTTTCGAAAAAGTGTTCAGGTACAACAAAACAGAAACTTAAAAGCACTCTTCAATCTGCTCTAGAAAAAATATTCAGGGCTTTGTGATGAAAATAGATGACTCTGATTTTTTTTTAACAGAGAGATATGTCTCTACTGTTTCAGCGAAAGAACCCGAAGGATTCCAAGGAGATCATTAAAGCCCTTGATGGCAGCCACTTGTACCAACATCAGGTTGTCACAGGGAGCAATTTCGGTAGGTCAGTGTCAACAAACTTAAAAACATTGATAATCATTGCAATCACAGAAATTTCACAACATCAAATAAATCTTAAGTTCAATACGTTAAACTTAAAGAATATACTAGTATACTCTTAATAATAGCATATAAAAAATCATAAATTAAATTTTCCAAATAATGAGCACATGTAGATACACTTTCTTGGTATGGGGCTCTCATGTTCCCTGCACAGCAACACAAGTAAAGGGAGGCTCAGCAATATCAGGTGATCACATCACTGTTCACCACGCATGGACAAGATTTTGGGAAGGAGGACCATCATCTAGTCCTGACAAACCTGTATTGCTTAACTGTACAGAACTATTATTTATTGTTGCCCCGAAACAGTTCAAGTACACAATCAAGCAGATTCTGATCTGTTTGCTTAACTTCACATATCTACTATCTTCTTCACAGTTTGGTTTGTCTCTGAATAGGATACACTGCACCTTTGACATTGATACTGAATGATAGTCTTTGCCCAGGATTTAGTAAACAGGTCAAGTCCTGGCATACATGCATACCGGTTTTATTTTAGTAAGGCCTAGTCTCCACTACATGTCATCCAATGTTGTATTTGTTTCTTGCCAAAGTTCAGATTATTATGCCTACCGCTTTTTCTGATTATAAGAAATTAAACTGACCATTAACTTGATGACAAATATATTCCACACCTCAAGAGATGCCATTGTTTACTTTCTTTATTGGAATCTGTATGAATGTTTTGGTTGATCGTTTCATGTGATCTGGCATTGAATACAGATTTTTTGATGGGGGTCAGGGGCAGTGTCGTAGTCGATCAGCGGCTGCAGCTGGATATAGAATTGCCACAGCTTTCAGCAGAACAGGTACGTTTTGACGATCCCAATTCGGGCACAGTTTGCTTGTCAAACCATTTCTTAACTGACTGGGATAGTCTCAAACACTAGTTGGGTTAGCATAGATAGGACCTCTTAATTGATAGCAGCTTCACATTTCTTGCATTCATGGAACTTGTTAGAGAGTTTAAAATAAAAAAATTTTGCAGGATGTCCAAACAGCCTCCCAGAACTGCTGTTTGGATGTAAACTCCCTCCTACCCTCTTTTGCTCAAGGCTGCTCCACATGTTCCCAATATGGTTGAGGTCAGGGAAGGATGGGGGGGGCACACTATGAGTTTCTCTGCTTTTATGCCACTAGCAGCCAATAATGCAGAGGTATTCCTTGCAGCAGGAGATGGTATATGGTCATGCATTAAGATGATTTTGTTATAGAAAGCACTGTTTTTGTTTTGTTTCGTAAGATAGTGGTCAAATTACACAACATTTTCAAAGTAAATTTTCACACCTAAAGGGACCAACCAGCTCTCTCCCCAAGGCCCAAGACATTACTTTGCCACCTCTTTGCTGAAGTCACAGCCTTGTTGGGGCATGATGGCCATCCACCACTCCATTCAGCAGTACCATTCAGAGTTGCACTGATCAGTGAACAATACAGTTTGAAAGTAAGTTTTTATGTAGTTCTGGGCACACAGCAGACATTATGGCTTGTGTGCGTCAGGGGTGGACAAAAAGTAGTGTTTATGCTCAACTGCAATCCTCTGGAGGATCCTGGTCCCGGAAATTCGAGGGACAGAGGCACCAGCTTCAAATACCTGCTTGGTGTTTGGTAATGGCATTTTGCAGCTCTCTTAATCTGATGTATTTATCTGACAGAAACCGTCCGCATTCCTCATTTTGCCTATTTTTTTTATCTGCACAAATCTGTGTGTGCTTTGAGTCCGCGGAAAATCTTTTAAAAGTACAATGATCATGCCTACATTTCTGGAAAGTATCTACGGTTTTCATAATTTGTCCAACGCATTTATTTCATGGTTTTCGGCAGCAGAGAGATCCTTTTTCTTTTTCATATTGTTTGAAAACAGTGGTCTGCTCAACCTCCCTGGCATTTTGCCCGAACCCAGTTTGGGCAGAGCTTGTTTACAAAACAAACTTGCCCCAAGCTGGGGTCGCACATACTTCCCTATGCTCAGCAAACCCGCTGTGATTCTGAATCTCGATGGACCCGCTGCTTGAATCCAGTGACATCGAAGAGGCAGGGGGGAGGCGCCACAGACCTCCGTATTAACCTCCCTATCGCTCTTGCAAGGTCCAGATATCTGTACCAAAAGCGCACCATAGACTTAAGTATAATAATATATATAAAATATAAAATAATAATAATTAATAATTTAATAAAAGGTATCATTTGAATGATAAAATCTCTAAAATACTTATTTTGTATGATAGATTTCAACACAGTAACAACAATTTGTATTCAATTGGAAATGTGTTCACTGTATCTAGTACAATTCCTTTTGGCACCCTTTGTCCTCTGGTGTGATGAACACACCAGGGGAGAAAGGGTTAACTGCAAAGGGAACATCTGGGGAATCACACTGAAAACAGTTTTCTGCACAGAAAACAGTTTTTGTGTAAATTACTTTTAAATCTCCCATAGCCGCCCCGATGTGAGGTCATCACGTCACTCAGGGGGGACATCGGCTTCAGTGCAGAAGCTAGTTCTGATGATTGGAGCCACCGGGACAGAGCAGAACGGTGAGTTTGTGCTGCCAAGGCTCCGATTTCCGCCAGACGGAACCATCTTGTCCAGAGCAGTACTGACAGGACAGCGCTGGACGAGATGGTGTTGTCAGGAACGCTAGTGGGGTTAAGAGGGCAGCGTCTGTTCACCAGCCCATGTGTGTAGAGGTGAGGAGGGAGGGTGAGGAAAACCAGCAGAATACTGTGTACTCTGCCTTGTAATAATGAGGAACATTCTTCTTAAATAGTATTTTCTTTCCTGGCAAACAAATTATCAGATAAATAGCCTGATATTGATCTCAGTGATTAAAACCCTATATGTCACTAAAATATTCTTAATAATTTGGAAAACCGTGTAGTATTATACTTTGCTTGTTCCAGATTCAATGTTTAGGCAAATCTAAAGTGTTTCCATATGAAAAGCTTTCCATATGAAATGATCAATTATCAGATGGATTTTCATGCATTTTGACTGATTTTAAACCAAATAAAATTTCGGAGCATGGCCTTTACAACAACGGAGTTTTGGAAATTTGTTTTTGCATTGAGTACACTGGTAAAATGATACATTGAGCTTTGCGCAGTGGCAGTATCGTAGCCAAAGAGGTTTATCTGAGGCGCGATTATTGCGAATTGAAAATTGATGTTAGATTATGTATTGTGTTTCGTGGCTTGCGCTATATCAGAGGTTAGAGTAGAAATGTCACCCTCCCCCCACCTCACCAAATAGTGAGGATTTTGACGAATCTATGGATAGAGGATCATATATTACATAATATGATGGGGGTTTTCCTCTATCCATACATTGATGTTAGATGTTCGCAATAAAAAAAAAAACGCAAATGTCTGTGTATATATTTGGTATTTTAAATGCTTCCCTTATTTGCCATAGCTCATTTCATTATGTTTTCTCATAAAATAAGTGACTGGTCTGCTTTATTTCACCCAGTTCAACAATACGAAAGCTAGCCATTTATTCCTGAGAGTTGGAACACTGACATAAAACTATAAAAATGGTTCCCACAAAGTGTTACAATTAAGCAAGTGTCTAGATATTTTTTTTTGTCAATCTTAAGCAGATAAGTTGCACAGCTGTGCAAAGAAAACTAGGAGGAGGAGAAGCACACAGGCTATCTACAGCTGGAAACACTTGGAGCATGAAATCAAGAAGCTAATATCAAATAACACACAGAACCAAATAGACTTGTAGCTGAGAAATACAAACAATATATTTTATTTAGTAATCAGGGATATCTATTCACTTCATAAACACAAACTGTCTCATTATCAAAGATGGACCTAAAACTGACCTACAAGAAACTAAATTAAACCGAGCACTACAGTAGCAGTGCAGATCTTGTGTTCTCCTCTAGTATACCCTCCTCCGCAGAAATGTATATGCAAGTTTACTGACAGTTTAAACCTGCACACAACAATGACTTTAAACAGTGCAAATGGCTTGAAGGCCTAACCCAGGAGTGGCAGCTTTTGGCTTGGGGGCCAGATCGGTCCCAAGGCATAATATTATTTGGCCCCATAATAGTTTTTTAACATTATTTTACTTTAAGAAATGAATAGCACAAGTGTGCCTTTTATTAACCTTCCTGGAGTTACAGGCTTTTCGCAACTTTTTTTATGGCGCAAAAAGCTGCCATATGTGCAATCGCGATGGAGTACACTGTACTACGCCACGATTTCCCGCCCTCCCCCAGTCTCTCTACACAATGAATGACGCCAATGATGTGGGCTGGGAACAGCGGGGCTGCATCCATTAACCGCCCTTGCGGCCGGGACGGCACCATCTCGTCCAGCGCTGCTACTCCCACTATAGCACTGGACGAGATGGCGCCGTCCAGTACACATCTGGGCACTGGCAGCGCATACTTCCAGCTTTGCGCTGTCCCGGTGTCCCCGATGTGACATACTGTCAGCAGATCCTCCGTTTTTTCTCTCCCCCCCCCCTCCAAGTGACGTGATGGTGTCACATCGGGGAGGCGGCGGGAAATTTGAAAGTACATTACATGAAATCAGTTTTCTTTGTAGAAAACTGATTTCAATGTGCTTCTATGTACTAAATATCGCCAAAATAAAAAGTCTCTGGTGCCCCAGATGTGCCCATTTGCAGTAACTCTCTCTTCCCTGTTGTGATTTTATCACATCCATCACACCAGGTTAGAGAGGGTTAACGGCAAATGGGCACATCTGGGGCACCAGAGACTTTATTTGGGCGAGATTTAGTGCATAGCAGCATAGCTTTGTGCCCTGATTTTTATGTTTTCTCATTAATTTTATTTAAAAAAAAAAATAATGTATTTTACATAATTGTTTGTTTCAAACATTTTTATAGTCAGGATGTCTATTGGACCCTTGTACCAACATATTTTAGAAAGTTACAGGCCTACAACATAAAGAAAAATGTATCATTGAAGTCTATGGTGCACTTTTGGTACAGAAATCTGGACCTCAGCAGTGCGCTAGGGAGGTTAACATGAGGTCTATGGCGCGGCCCCCCACTAAGACTCTGTGAAACTGTGACCGTACTGAGTTCGGGCATAACGCCAGGGAGGTTAAATGATACATGTGTTATAGTATTATGCTTTGCTTATTCTAGATTCAATATTTCTGCTTCATATTGGTGAAATAACGCACAAGATTAAAACAAACGCAGCACAATTCTCAAGTGCAAGATATAAGCACACAAGATTATTACTTACATTGAATAATGTTGTCACATCTCTTCCCCAAAACAGAACCAACTTCTAGGTCTGTCTGGACACCTTTATTCTTAAAAGATTGACTAGCATCTTCAACGTCCAAGTTTCCATTTTCACATTTTTCTGAAAGAGAAGGAAACAATTTAGATATAGATTTCATGGGCAAAGAACATTCAAAGCAGAAACTAAATTCTCTCTAATGTAGTCTTCGACAAACCATTAACCCTAGCAGCTGGGTCCGAGGACAGACAAGACCCTGTTTTTAGTGCATGGACAGTTAAGCGATTTGGTGGGGGATACCTGATCTTTTCATTGTAAATTACTATTGACTGTAAATGGGATCAGTACTAAAAAATGTAAACTGTATTCTGTGAGGGCTCTCTAACATTTTACATGTTGCCCTTTTGATAAGGCAGAGAAGGGATGCAATTTATCTATTTCAGCTTTTTCTAAAAAACACACTGCAGCATCCATTTTGGCTGTGCTGGCGTTTGCGTCTCCAATTGCTTTAGATGGAGACAAAAGTGCAGGCAGAAATGGATACTGCAAAACGGAGGACATCTCAAAATGAACAGATTTGTTTTGCGGTGCAGTTTGACAGTGTACATAATGTAAAAGGGCCCATATGCTGCCATATTTCACAGTGATGGTGGATTCATCTGTAAATTATTGGTCTTTTTCCATAAAATAAAGGAACCATGTGCAGAATTCATTGACCTAGATCACGTTCTCTGATAAGTCATAACTGGCTTCTGCAATTAGCACATTGTTACTGCTTTTTCTGCTGCGTTGAAGAAACACAGTATACATTATAATATAGATACACTTAATAAGACACATAATAAGAACACTTAATTGTATACAGTCGCCACCCCCCCCCCCCCCCCCCCCCCCCCCAAAAAAGTTCCATTGACAGACATATAAAACCAAGAACCCTGATATACAGATGGCTTTTACATAGGGTACTTGACTGCCTGCACAAAGCCCTTCCCCTAACCTGAAAGAACACCATTTAGATTAATTACTAGGAAGACTGCAAGCAAGGCCTTCTCCTACAACATAGGTGCTTGACCTCACAAATGTTATACTGGAGGATAATCAAACATTAAAATAAACATGTTGAAACTGTGTGGAAATGCTTTCTAGAAGAGTTGACGCCATTATATCAGCAAATGGCTGGCGAGCTTATATTAAAACCTGTGGAGTAAGCATGGCATGTAAATTAACTTAAGGCTGGTGTCTCAATACTTCTGGCAGAAGTTCCACAAATACAGTCCTGGTCTCGGAAAAAAGGGTAATGAAATGTATTACACAATGTCCTTTTGTATTACAGAATATGACATAAAATATTTAGGGTGTAAGACCATTTAATGGCATGGTCATCAAACATTTTTTTTAAGTGGATTTACGTTGATTTTTAGTCTTAGAACTGAATCACTTCCCTGGACTTTGAAGGAGCCCTTACCCCTTGAGCTCCAACACACAATTGTGAATTTCTGTGAAGGAATAGAGTGAGTGCAGGCTGGTAAGTTACTGGATATTCTGCCATTGTTTTACTCAAGCACACATGGACATTACATTAATGGTATACGGAGACATTTATAATTACATTGAGAACAGGTTAGTGAAGATCTTTAGATAATGTGATATAGCTGTGATATCTGCTATAGTAGTTGTTTGTGTTATTTTTTTGACTTGGTGGAAGTCTAATGTCACTATGATAAAATTCTAAATTATGACTGCAAATTCTCACTGCCAGACCCTGAAGCATCAAAGCACATACAAACTAAGCCACCCCCCTATATCCCAGCTGCATGGCTGAGGACAAAGATGACAGAACAGGAGGCATTAACCTCCCTAGCGGTTGAGACGAACCCTGTTCGTTCAGTGAACAGGGTCCTCTCAACCGCACGGGAAGCCGACGGCGGGGAGACCCTATGCCTCCCCGGAAAGCTGCAGCGATTGTCTTCATCGCTGCAGCATTTCCGGGTTGGCGGCACCGCCCCGATCGCGTCACGGTGACGCGGAAGGGGGCGGGGGGGGGGGTGCTTCCGCATAGACCTCCATGTTAATGGAGGAGCGCCGGCTTTCTCTCACACGCAGCTGTTGTCAGTAATGACAACAGCTGCGTGTAGAGCTCCGGCGAGATGCCGGAAACGACAGGCAGTGTACTCAGGAGGTTAAAGCACTCCTAAAATGGAAACCATAAATGCAATAATAAAAAAATTTAAATACATTTTTACTTACCTCTGAGATGTCCTAATAGCTCAAAGTCGATCCAAAGTCCTAAAATAATATACTTACCTGCTCTTATCTCGTCTATGGAAGTCGCTGGGGTATTTCAAGTCTTCTGGGGATCCATAGCTGCAGTATCAAGTATGGCCACCGGTCCAGATAGAAGGGAGAAGAATGCAGTGGCTGTGGTGAAGACAGAAGATGAGGGGGGCTACAAGGGGAATTTTTTTTGTTTTTTTCACAGATGCACCCAATAATAGGGGGTTTGCCAGTGAAGGACACAAAATAAATTAGGTGAGTTAGCCTTTTATTCAGGTTTTACCTCTCTAGAACTCTGACAGCAAACCAGTACCCAGTTTTATTATTTTGAAAAGGGGTAGAAAGATAAAACATGCTTGTATGCTATGTTGGACATATCTATAGGCCAGATTAAAGAAAGAGAAAGAAAAAAACTACGGATCGAATAGAAAGAACAGTGTTCAAAAACTGAATACATATCTGTATAGTTGCAATTACTTATTCATGCAAAGGCTGTTTCCTATTAAATATACAGAATCAGTATGACAGTCAACAAGCTTATGAAAACAGAAACTATTTTTGACTATCATCTTTCAGAAACAGGCATAACTTTTAGCAGGCAGATGAATATAAATGATTACAAAGGGTGTGATATTAAGACTAAAGTTAGCACACAAGTCAGTGAACGGTCCAGGAAGGGTTTTGCATGTGTAATGAAATGTCATGAAGATTTATGCATGTGAGTCATAACATTGGAACTTCGTACTTCTGTAAGATGAAGAGGCTCTGTCATCTAGCAGTTAAGCAGTTGTTTTCTTATTAGGCAGAATGCAAAATGTAATTCTTAAAACATATTGTTTAACTGTGAAATAGGGAAGCATTCAGTTATTTGACTATTAACAATCCATCAAACTAGAGAATGATGTTTGACAAATTTACTGTAACATACAGTTAAGCTCCTGGAAGTTTTTGAGATGCAGGGTGAATACATACTTCTATTGTGACATGTAGATTGAAAGCTCTTCAAAGCAGAGTCTTTACTCATGCTTTATCAACTGAGAATACATTAATAACAGGGTATGCTCATGCAAGGTTATTCATGTGCTTTGCTTACACTGCTTTGTAACTGCTCTATAGTGATATTTTTCTATAGACATTATTTGTATTAATAGCCTTTGTTTCAATATGGTGCAGACATTCTGCTTGAATTAATTAATCCAATGTGGAAGTACTGTTTGTATTTGCTGTACACTAAGACACTAGTTGTTGCTACAAGTTCCAACATGTACAACTAATCAGCAGCATTTAGCAGAAACAACATATAATGATCTGCTTTGATGTTAATGGATATGTATGTTACCAATCCAGTAGATGGAAGAGCAAAGAACAAAAATGTTAGCATTCCTATGTGTCCAGAGTGTCTTTGTATTTTGTTTTAAGTGATGTACCCAGGCATTGCAGGACTTACTTTAAAATGATTGAGCAAGAGCAACAGAGAAACCCTATAGTCTAAAGCAGGGGTGTAAAACTTGTATACACCACGTGGCAAATGTAAAAGCTCAGATGAAGTTGCGGGCCAACCTTGATATATATTTAAATATACAATTACACTGCAGGAAATTTTTGACCATTGGGTTATAGTTTGATACACCTACTTTACAAACACCTTTACACACAGGTTTAGAGACATACATTGACTACATATAAACTATACAGTGCATATGGTGTGTGTAGTCCATGTGTGACCCCATCCCTGTGTGTAACAGTGTATATTCTGCTGTGTAATATGCTGGCACTATATAAATAAATTATACAAATAATTCCTCTAGGCCAGTGGTTCCCAAACTTTCCTTGCAGGACCCCCCTTTTCTATTTGGGAACATTATGGAGCCCCCCCCCCCTCCCTATTCAAAGACTAAGAATGAGGAATAACTGTGTGTCCTCCCAGCTCGCCAGTACCCCCCCCCCCCCAGTTTGCTCTACACTAATTCTGCAACCTCTTTCTGCAGCTCTGCCTTTCCTGCCATCCCTCTACCAGCAGCACTCTGTCAACCTCTGGGAGTAGAGAACTACAAATCCCAGAATACTCCAGGAAGCGTGTGCTCACTGTGACATCACTGGAATGCACCACTGAGCAGCCAAGACTTGTAGTTCTCTACTCCCATAGTCGGTGGATGGAGGCCAAGTGAATGGAGCCGGCTGCTGCAGGCCAAAAAATTCTCCTCGGCTCGCCAAAATTTAACACCTATGGTCTAAATGATTAATAATATGCTTCTGATTGGTGAGAACATTGTACAACAATGTACAGTAGTTTTGATTCTCATGAAAGTTACATTTTATCCTGCACTTTGGAAAGATCAAGAGGATGTTAAGGTTTTTCTAATCGAAATTATCTAATTGGGGAGACTTGGATACAGGAAACCTGTAATAGGGATAAATAAAATGTCTTGCCTTTAGCTATATTTGGAGTCTATAAGAACTACAACACTTACATCCAAACCTGCACAGAACTACATACCGTATATACTCAAATATAAGCTGAAATTTTCAGCACTTATATTCAGGTGAAGTAATAAAAATCAAATAAAAATCATTTTGTAGGTGGATTTCACCAAATTAGCTGGAGATGTAGAGAAGGGATGTGGGAACATTTTGAAAAGAAAAAAATTTGGTCTAGCACATGTAGTTTTTTTATAAATTAGGTCAAGTCAATGTTTTTAAGTTCACTTAATTTGAACGTATTTTGTGCAAAAACTACACATGGTAGAGCAATCGTTTGTTTCTTTACAATGTTCCCACAACACTTCTCTACATCGCCAGCAATTTTGGTGAGGATGGCATGTTTGGGGGCTTTGTAATTAACTTACAAATCTGCTGAATTAAATGGCAACATCTAACAAAAGCACATTTGTGGTGTCTCTCTGTGCCTAAGGCTTCGTCTACACTGAGGAAAACTGTGCGGGTTTTCCCGTGCGTAGATGGTGGGGAAAACCGCGCAGTGCAGCCACCCCCTGTAATCCCCTATGGCAGCGTCAGTCTATACTGGCACGTCATGCCCGCAGGTGGGGGCGGCGCAGCAGCCACACCGAGGACAACACTGAGGGTGTGGATTAACAACGCCCGCCCAGGCATTGGGGATCCAGGGGCGTCCCGCTGCCACACCGAGGACAACAATGGTAAACAATAGGTGCGGTCTGTGACGCATGCAAACCGCGCCTCATGGCCAAGTTTGCCAATACATGAGCATAACAGCGCCTGCCCGCTGTTTGAGTGCTGTTTAGGATGCGGTATTGCTGTGCCCAAACAGCCGGCAGGCGCTATGGGCACGCACATACCGCCATGGGCACGCACCCTCGCAGTTGCTGGGGCGCTGTAGTGTATATTTAAAATTAGGTACCTCTGCTTATATCCAAGCTGGCTTATACTCGACTATATATGGTAAACAGCAGTACTAATCCCAATTTCTAGAAAAAAGGCTGGCAAGAAGAAAGCATGCATGATAGAAATCCATTTCTGAGGCCCTGGCAACTTTATCATACCCAGAAGTTGGAAATGATCTTTCACTTGACTCATAAACCAAATGCATGTTTTCTGCACTTCCCTGCTATTAAAGGTTTCCAAATTTCCTCCGTTCTTCACAACATATAATAACATATAATAAATATAAATATAATAAAATAGTTACATCACAAGCAACCTTGTCATAAGGGCTTGTTTCCATTGATGCGATTCAGGGCGTTTGCAGCCGCGCGGCCAACCGCATCCATTGGAAACTTCAATGTAGTTTCCACTGGTGCGGTTGTGCGAGTTCGGGTGCGGATGCGGTTTAGGGCGCATTTCTGAACGCTAGCTGCAGCGTTTAGAAACGCATCCGCGCCCCAACCGCATCTGCAATACAAAAAAAAAAACGCGCGACAACTTGAGGCATGCGTTCAGGGAACGCTGCAATGGAAACAAGCCCTAACATGACAGGGCTGATTCACGAGTCTCAGAAGACCAGCCTACTTAATCTCTAGGCTGCTAGGAAACGTTTTCTCCCATTCTCTCTAGAAGTGAAGATAACCTAGAAGTGCTCAGACCCTCATAAAACACACCATAAAAAGGAAACAGAAATCATTTCTCAAACATCTCCCTAACGATTATTTGAACAGCATGGCCATCTTTAAAGTAACAGAATAAAAAAATGTATTTACCACATTGAAACAAAAGATCCAGTTATATCATTTTCACCCTTTACACAGACAGAAATTAATGTTATAAGGTTTCTCTGCTGAGTCACAGCCAGACATTGTTGGGAAATGACTTCAGTTAACAAGTACAGCTTTATACTAGAATTGCTTGTGTTATAATTTAGATCAGTCTACATAATTTGCAAATAAACAACTTTGTGAATACCCCCCTTGTGAAGTTTTCTGTGATGCAGAGTCTGCAGAAAAACGTCAATGTGGTTTTATGTTGGCTCACTCAAGAAACTCAAATAGCTGTACAGGGCATTTTAGAATCGGTGAGAAAATCTACTTATGGAAAAACACAGACATTAACTATAACATGTATTAACCTCCCTAGCGCACCGCCTGTACCGCGCTGTCGATGTGGGCTGGGAAACCGACGCCCCTCCAGTAACATGGAGGTCTATGGCGACCCCCGTGCCCCTTCCATGTCACTGTGACTCAATGGAGCCGATGCCAAAACCCCAGATATATGGGATTCAACCGATCCCCGGTCACCTAGCTTTTTGGACGAACCCAAACACCGAAAGAACTGGGTTTGTCTAAAATGCTAGGGAGGTTAATATCAAATAAGCTTAGATATCCCTTCCTAAATGTCTTAACGAACATGAAAGCGGAGCATGTAAAATCTGAGTTTTACAATTAGGTCCATAAATATTTGGGTAGAGATAACACTTTCTAATTTCATTGTGTGCATTACCACAAGAATTGTAAATTGGATTTATTTGAACTCCAGACTTCCATTTTGAATTCAGTACTGGGCACTGGGATAGGGAGGAAGGAACTGGGTGGGCCTTCCTATTCCCCCAGGGTCCACTAATGGGTTAACACCTGTGTGCAGGTGAGTGGAGCCAGGTGTGTCACCACAAAAGGAGCTCAGACCTTTGTGTCAGTGCTTCTGGCGGAGCAGAGTGGAGACAGGGGGCACACAAAGAGTGTGGGGCCCAGGCCTGTGGTTACCGGGGCAGCTGCTACAGTGGGCTAACAGAGCAAGTGAGGCCCAGGCCTGTTGCTGCTGAGAAGCCAAAGACCATTTATGTTGGAAGGTGCGAAGCCAGGTGGCTTGACATTTTTTCCAGGACTTTTTGATTCAATTGCCATTAACCTCTGCAAGGGTAAATTATGTTTGGACTGTTTGTGTTTGTGTGTGCAAATAAACACGGGCAGGAGCCCTCAAAGGAAAACAATCTTGTTGATTGCTGTTTTGGGAGCACAGTTTGGAGCTGATCCCACACACTGGTGGAGAATGCGGGCATGAACCCCTAAACGTGGGCAGGAGCCCTAAAACAATAACATTTGCATAGATACAGTGGAGGAAATAATTATTTGACCCCTCACTGATTTTGTAAGTTTGTCCA
>CM070034.1:66878543-66902231 GCA_036250615.1 Ptychadena robeensis | reverse complement strand
TCAATTACAAGAAACGTTTGACCTCTGTGCTTGCAAACAAGGGTTTTTCCACCAAGCATTGAGTCTTTTTTTGTTAGAGGGTTCAAAAACTTATTTCACTCAATGAAATCAGTTGCTATCTTTTATATAAAATTAATTTTTTCGATTTTCCTTTTGATGTGCTATCTGCCACTGTTACAATAAACCTACCATTGAAATGATACTGTTCTGAGACTTTTCATTTCTTTGTCATTGGACAAACTTACAAAATCAGTGAGGGGTCAAATAATTATTTCCTCCACTGTAGATACTGTAAGAGATCCCATTTGAGTGTGATCCCCCACACAAGTTGAAAAAATGTTCATTTCTAATAATTGGTTGAAACCCCTTTGCTGGCAATGACAGCCTGACGTCTTGAACACATGGACATTACCAGTGCTGGGTTTCCACCATTTTTATGCTCAGCCAGGCCTTTACTGTGGCTGTTTTCAGTTGCTGCTCGTTTGTTTGTGGGCCTTTCTGTCTGAAGTTTAGTCTTCAACAAGTGAAATGCAGCTCAATTGGGTTCTGATCAGGTGACGGACTTGGAAGAATATTCCACTTCTTTGCTTTAACTGTATGTCTATGAACACCTTAGAATTTATTCTGTTGTGTGTCACAATATCGATAAACATTTGTGTTCCAATGCCACTAGCAGCCATGCATGCCCAAACAATCACACTACTAAGCTCTGGGCCTTGAGCAGTACCATGCTTTTATCTGCTAGTTTTGTTGATAATGACGTAATAATCAAGCCTTTGAGTCAATTGCCAAATTACTTTTGAGAAAGCGGACTCTAGTTCCTCACATTCCTATACAATCTGAACTATGCCATAGGGGCAGATCTTTTCCTTCACACATACTTGACATTAATATTGTAAAGCATTGGCCATACACTACCATAACACTTAAGAAGGCAACCTCTAGGTATGCCATTTCACCTAACCACAAAGGTCCTGACCATTCCCTTGTATATGACATATGGAGAATCGGTGAAAAGATTCACCAGGACTGCTCACCTAAATGCTGCATCCTGATAGTAGGGATAATCTGCATGGTGAAGCAGATTTAAACTCCCTGCCTGTTGGCGGGGAACTTGAATTGGGAAAAACGGGAAAGGACACCCGGTCTTAGTGAAAAGATTCTTCCTCCAGCAGGATCTTACTGCTCCTGATCCTGCCGGTAGAAGAATATTAAGCTCCATATCGTCGGCAAACGGGGCGCGTCAAACAGTCGTATTGCTCGCCGGCTAGAAGAAGTGTGAACAACCATGTTCGCAGCCAAACTGTCCGTCCTGTCCGCCACTACTAGGGGTTTTCTGGGCACCAATATGTACCTATACAAGTTCCAGCAAACATTGGATAAATATTATTAAAAGGTCTTTATTAGTACATAATTGGAGCATAATCAAAAAAATCATATCATGTATCAAAAATATTTCTATATATCTATTTTTGACAGAGCCCACAGGGCCAATGTACTGTTCAATATATATACGTATTAAAAGTATGCATTGAATTTGCATTTATGCTGCCTTTTTGATTATGGTCCAAATAAAGACATTTAAATAATATTTATCTAACGTTTGGTGCATTATTATGACTGAAGCCGTGGGCCAGTAGAAGCTTGAACACAGCCGCATTTGGCCCTCCCCGTCTGCCTTTGGACATGATCCATGGTTCAGAGACAAAGCAAGCAGTGAGGAAATGCTCATCAGCTAACCTTTTCTGCAATGGGCCCCATGCAGAACCCAATGTCTTGAGGTCATTTCCTTCCTATTCCCAAGTTACAGCCCAGCAAACCACTAGCTTAGTCTATTTTGCATCCATAAGCCAGAGAAAAGGGCATTTTGAATAAAGCTCCCCATTCTTAATAAATGCCTACCATAAATAACATTCAAACACATTATATATAGATATATATACATATACACATGTCAAAAAGTTTAATACAGCTTAACAAAGTCCACCTAGGTATTCAGAATAACTAAACAAATAGATTTCCAGCATCAGATGAAACAACTAAATGCTTTAAAAAAAAATATTACAAGCTGCATTTGTTTAGACGCAATGAGTCACAAAGAAACTATGATAATTAATATGTGTTGTAAATAGGTTTAACAGACGTAAGGACAAACATATGCTGGCCTCCCTGATTAAAAGGTTCCCAAATATAAATTTAGTTGCATTAGAAACTGTCTGCAAAACATTAAAATGTAGAAAGTTATTTTGAAGCAACGTGCGTTACTCTAGTAAATTGAAAACAGATCAACATACATTTTCATTGGCATACCCAGAAGGATATTTGGTTTCATGAAGAAAAGTGTATGATTAAAAAACACATGATTCTAGAAGTACACTGACACCGTTTTGTATTCTAATGTTATGAGCCTTAGGGTTAGACTTTAAGGATGAGCTGCTGTAGTTGTGAGCAACTGTACACTAGAAGACAAATAGCTACTTACAAAATAAAAACCAGCATTTCATTAGTAAAAATCTAACAATGCTTACAACATATCTAAAGATGCACAAACAAAAAAAAATCATTTGAAGAAGAGTTTTAGTTAGATGCAGAATGGTACTAGATTACATTTATTTTTCTGAGACCCTTCAGTTACAATAGTTTGTACAATTGATTGTATTATTTTAAAGATCAAGCTGCAGATGAAAACTGAAAGTAGGAGGGCTCAGACAAACTGCTTAACATTCACAATCATCAACAATTCTCTCCAAAGAAGAAAAGAGTAAAGGTGCCCTTACACGCATAGTGCTTCGAGCACCCTGCACGCTCACAGCCATCTATCTAGCGCATATCTGATGCAGCCACCCCTGTCTTCAAACGGCATCAATCAATCCCACTCGAAGACAGAGTTATCCGACATGACCGCAAATCACGGTCGATGTCCATTGCAAAGCATTGGTTGCGGGTCCCCATGCAAAGCATCGGCTGAGCTCTATGACGCAGCAGTGCTGCCCCTCAAGCTACTTCGATATTGGGCTCAGCGCAAGCTTGAAGGCTGATCCATCTCACAGGCATCGACCCATGTATGGCAGCCTTTAGGCTTTGTTAGTCACCTATGTAAAGTTTATTTAAATCTTAGTCTATCTTTTACTACCATCTTCACAAATGCTGAGTATAGCTACTTTACACACTTAGCACCACTTAGCATCATCTGCATCAGAAGTCCAAATAATAGGGCAAAATAGGGCATAAAAAGACAATTATCTGGGTGAAAATAATCTAAATGTGGTGACCCTCCAGTGACCCTCCAGTGACCCTGTGCCGTGGTGAGCCCTGGGCACAAGGGAACATGGGAAGGTAGAAGTCACGAAGAGGTGGTGTCTAGATATAGGGTCCGCAAAGGCCATTTTAGAAGATGGTGATCTGGATCAAGACAGTGGAGAGTTGGTAATTCATTTATTTTGTTTTTTTTTTCACTACAGAACCATTTTAAGACAGGATGTGTGTTACACACGAGATAACCAGGTGGAAATTGAAAAAATTAAGGTAGACACTAACTTCTAAAACTGTGACTGGTAGGCTGTGATATATTACATTTATGTTCTTGGGATTTGATAAACCTGAATATGAAAACATTATAACACAAATTTACAAGTCATTCGTTGCACGTGCATTCATGAATGCCATTCGAATTGTTATAATAGGACTTCACCTGACCAAAAAACCCACTCAGGGCTTGTTTCCACTTTTGCATTTCTTCGCGTTTCTAACCGCGCAGCCGCAAACAACCGCATCCCTTGGAAACTTCAATATAGTTTCCACTGGTGCGTTTGTGCGCGTTCGAATGCGGATGCGGTTTAGGGTGCAGTTGTGAACGCTGCCTTCAGCGTTTTGAAACACATCCGCTTCCCAACCGCATCCTAAAAACGCATCCATAGGAAACCATTGGATGCGTTTCAAAACGCGCATGGCATAGCAGACGCGTTGCGAAAACTATGCCATGCGCGGACACGCTTGCGGTTACAACTGCACGAGAACGCAAGAGTGGAAACAAGCCCTAAAGATGCCTCAAATTATAAAGGCCCCCATACACGTCTAGATTTTCCATTCAATCAACTTAAAAAGATAAATTTTTGGGGGTAAGGGAAATCGGTGATTGATTGTTATCTATGCCAACTGTAGTAACAGATATTTGATAAAAAAAATTTGGATCGTAATTGAATTAAGGTTCAATTTCAATACAACCGATTAAAATTTTCCAGCATGTCCGATCAAATTATTCCAATTTGAATAGTTTTAGGTCGAAATAACCATGTGGGCTGCGATAGATTTTCAATCAATTAACCAAAAAAATTGATTGAGTTAAATGGAAAATCTAGACGTGTATGGGGGCCTTAAGTTTTCATACTTCTACCCATAACTGAGATAGTCAAAGTGAAGGAGGCATTGAGGGGTAAGAGAAATATGTTAAGGTGAAACTTCAAAATGAATAGCACCACAATGTCCCCCAAACAGTGCATTCAAGTAAGGGAAGCTAAACCTTTGAAACATATGGGCTCTTAAAGTGTCCAGCAAAGTTGTGTCTATTTTGTGTGAATGCAGCACTTTCAGAATCTTATCTGCACAGAAAACTCAATTGCTTTGAGAAGGCCTTGCATTTGGCTGAGACTGTACTAAAAATATTGTGGGCTGCCAGCACTGCAATGGTTAGCAGCTCAGATTTCAGGTTTCCCGAGTGAGTAACATTTTTTTCAGAGCTTTCTTTTTTCCAATATGCTAAAGACACAAAGGGCTGCAATGCTGTCACATACTACTTTGTCAGATTTGTACAAAGAGTTTTGATTTTCAGATGCTAAATACATAAAATGAATATTGGTCCATAAGATCTACCAACAACTGTAGTAAAGTGACCTCCCTGATAGAATACAGTGATTGGAAGGTTTAGAAAAGTTCTCATTTTACATGGTTTTGGTAGAACAAAATTTGATTGTATAGAAATTGTATGGAAAGATTGCAAGGTGTATGGGGGCCTTAACTTAGTCACTAAAGTTAAAGCGGTTGTAAACTAAAAAAAACCACATACATTACATGGACATATTACACACCTGTCAGCAGTATACATCTGTAAAAACTGCTACACAGAGAAAAAAAAAAAGTACTTACAATCTTCACTTCCTCATTCCCTAAGGCACCATCTTAAGTACTGGCACCTGAATCTACTTCCGCCCATTCTGTTGAACATTACTAAGGTGCCCCTCCCCTGCAGCCATATTTACCAATCCCAAAGGGTTTGGTATGGGAGGACAGTTCTGGTCCTTCCAGAGATCTATGTGCTGCAGTTTGCATAGGAGACAGGAGTGAAGCTGAAGGAGGACACTGTAGGAGACAGGAGAGATTGAGGCTGAAATGGTGGTGAAGGGGTTCAGTGTGCAGGTGATATGGGGGTGACATGGATTTGGGGGGCACACAGTTAGGCTGAGGATGAGGTTCGGTAGATAGGAGGTGATGGTGGAGGACACACAGGAGGAATTGGGTGCTGCACTGACAGAACACCTCCCATGTGACTGTCATTGTTTACTTCTCTGCCCTCACAGCTCCCCTGTCTTACATCCTACTGCTCTTATCACAAACACTTTGACAGCTGGCAACACAAGAATGTGAACTCGGAGAGAGCAGAGCATTATGGAGCTGCTTTCCTTTTAGCTATGACAAGCGACCGTGGCGCAACGTCACATCATGTCTCATCACATCATGTCACAATCATATCTCACAGCAGCATGATGACGTCATCACGCTGCTGCAGGGTACATCGGACAGCTCGAATATCGAGACGTCCGTACCCTGCTTTATTCTACTGGAGAGACCAGACAATGAGTGAAAGTCAAGGTAAGCAGAGATCAGGACCTGAGCAGTGTATAACACATCTCTTACATTGATGACACATGTTATTCCTTATTATTCTGTTTGTGGGCTGTGACATGCAATGAAGCTGAATTATTTTTATTCCAATTTAAATATTACAAATTGCATGATACAATAAGAAAAGGAAAGGGGTAAAGGTTTATTGTGAAGTAAGGGGAATATCATTAAATGCCCATATTAAGACAATGTCCACTGGCAGCTTAAGTCATTGCTTTCTAAAACTAATAGAATTAAGATTAGTGCATTTATGTCTAAGGCAGAATTATTATTTCAACACTCATTTTGCTTAACACATTTGTAGTCTGCTCATAAACTCGCCAAATGTCTTTAAGAAGTCATTTACTACCAGCAATAAAAACTGGAGTTATGGGGATGGCGTCCATGGATTATATAACCCAGAATAGGGAGTTGAAGTTTCCCCGAATCTGAAATTGCCACAGAGGCCGCCACCTACAAGAAGATCATCTGTCAACCAACCCACATTATGATCAATGACCTAGCGAATGTTGGGTGTCCACTGGGCGGTCCCAGTCCTCAGAAGGACCTGATGGTTACAGACCATGCTGCTACAATGAATTGCCGCTGTTAAAGCTACATGCAATGTATTAAAACATGCAAATATTAAGACACCACACTGAAGTTAAAACAAAATATCAGAAAGGACAAGGTAGGTAAATGTATTGTTCATATCATCTTTAGGGTTTACACAGAATGGGCCATGAGTGGCAGAAGAGGCCAGAGTATGGACAGGTACGTTTGAGCATACAGAAGCGGCTACAGAACAAGGAGGCCAGACCAGGTGCCACTCCACTTGTTGCTGCATTTTTAATATAACTGCTATGTACTCGCCTTGTGATGGCTCTTTCCAGCACATTGCATCAGATCAGAAGTTCAAACCATTTACTTGAGAATCCCTGGAGATCCTCTACATATTCACCAAAACTCAGCCCATTAACGCATGTGTGCGATTCAGAATGTCAGATTTGCCTATGGATCTACAGCTGGCAAATATGCAGCAATTGTGTAATGGATATCATTAAACAATATGTTCACAATTAATACCAGAAATCCAAAATGGTGTTGGTACTGGGAGGTACAAATTTGCCTAAAGCGCTGGTTAGTATATGTATGGAATATTTTTATTTGCACATAAATCACTTCGGTATTATCAGCAGTAATTACACACTGCCAATTCAATGGCTTGTTCATGTCCCTACAGGGTAAAACCACTTCAATCAGATTAAACAACCACTAGTTCTTAAGTGGTGTTAGTAAATCTAATCCTGGTATTCATGAAAATATGTAAGTCCCAAAAATAGCTTTGTGAACCTTGCTATAAAGTGCATAGTTTTAACAAAACAAAATCATAGTAAGTACATTATGAGTTCTTAAAAATCCAAGTTTCTGGGACAAACAAGAACAAGTAAATAGCCCAGTCATGGGCAAACTATGACCCACTGCCCTGTTAGCTTTGTAATGCAGGCTGTGCTTGCTACTCGTTCACTGCAATGGTGTCTTCATGACCAACACCATTAATGCAAATGAAAAAAAACTCATTAAAAGAGCAGAGATTGTGATATTCTGAAATACCCCTGTATGTATTACTATCATGAAGGACATCACTGTAAGGAACACCATATTCAGGGATTTATTACACTATACTTTCTAATGGAAGAGAGGTTACCATAGGAAACCTGCTCAACCATTTACACTTGCACACCAGACTCTGTAGCAAATACTACTTTCACACACAAATACTGAAAGTAAAGCACTACAGGCAGGCCACTAGTATTCCCACATGAATGACATTTAATATATATTTTTGATATCAGGCTATCCTTTAAGCTTATTAATGCTTGTAATAAACAAAGTCTAAAACTTGTCAAACACCTATAGGCAAACACAGTAGCCAGTAATTAAAAATTCTCAAAAACAGTGATTCACAGGATGTAATGATTCACATAACTTCTCCTTTCAAAAAAAAAAAAAAAACTTAAGGCGGAAATGATAGGAAAAAATTGTGAACTGTTTTCTGAACCCAGTTAAGATTACTTTAAAGATTTGCAGTTTTTTATTTTTTGGCATCTTCAGCACAATACCATCAATTTTGATCAATATATCTGCTCTGAGTGTTAGTTTTGAGGTTGTAAAAACATTGCTTAGTAAAACAGTGGAAGATTATACACACAGAGAGAACATGAAAGTCTGGAACAACTGCATTTCTAATGCAATAATAATAAACATTGCATAGCTGTATCTAGTAATCTAGAATACTTGCCGAGAGTAGAAACTACTGAATGTAAAGTATACATGTGGGGGACCGAAAGGGAAAGAAAAGCACGAGGACAGAGATTGTTCATATTAACCCATTCTGAAACACATATAAGCATTTTATAAGGATTGCCCCATGCAGGCTTATTTAAACTCCAATATAGTACCACTGACAACAGCTTTACCAAAGAGGAAGTGGGTTCATTTAAAAACAGCAACGCTTCACTCTGAAAGTTGGTATAAAGGGGGCTGCCAGTCACAATGACGCATTCCCGAACGCCCATCTAAATGGAGAAGAACACTATTTAGACAAACACAGTAGAGGTAAGATGGGACCTCTGTCAGCATTTATATTAGTCTATGCTACTCTAATAGACTTTTCCTCACTAAGTGTCTGGTGAAACCATTGTCATCTGGTCAGTAGATAGTCAAAGGTTTTGTTTTGTTTTGTTTTTGAGCATTCGACTAGTTCAACTTTGTGAGTAAATTGCAAAGCAACTGAAAGTATCATCACCAAACTTGCTGGAGATGTAGCAAGTTTTTTGTATAAAATTAACTTCATACTCAATTTGAAATTTATACAAAACATAATATCCACATCTGATCCCAAAATCATCTAAAAATCTAAATTCCAAAAGCACCTATTATATCCTCTACTACCCAGATTTTGTACTGCTGTTTCAGGGGGAGCAGAAATGGGGTCCCATAAGCAGCACTGCTCCACTAGCAGCGAGACAGGGCATGAGCTGCAAGCGGCGCACAGTTGCCCATGTAGAGGGCATTTGTCTTGCCAACATTGTTAACAACATCATGCAGCCATGGGTCATAAGCAGACGCCAGGATATAGTTAAACACAGTGGAGTGAGTGTCTGTTAAAATAGGACTGGTGAGAATCTTGTTGGACACTGCAGATTAAATGCACTTTACATATTTGAACAGCTAAGATGTTTTGAAAAAACCCTACTGTCTGCTAGGCTCTGAGATGACTAACAATGATCTTCTTGTCTACGATATACATTCAGCTTAGCATATAGCTCATCTATTGCGTAAAATTTGAGAATTACACACCCCTTATATTTAAATACTATGACTAGAAATCTTGCAGAGGATTACGACCTAGTGAAGGGGTTGATTAAAACTTTAAAAG
The DNA here is from genome assembly GCA_036250615.1 of Ptychadena robeensis. Lineage (NCBI taxonomy): Eukaryota > Metazoa > Chordata > Amphibia > Anura > Ptychadenidae > Ptychadena > Ptychadena robeensis. The sequence continues at coordinate 66,892,912 of CM070034.1, read as the reverse complement.
TTGAAGATAATTTGATGAGCTAATTCAAGTTTCTAACATAGGCTTTGTATCAAGTATTTTTACCTTTAACCCACTTGGTTGTCAAGAAAAAATCCCAAGATCCACAGAAAATCTCTAGGGCGCACACTAAAGATACTTGTCACACATTGTTTTCACCCAGGCACCCCTGTTTAACAGTGATCACTGTGTCTCTCTGGTCTCTTGAGAACACCAAACCTGTGAAGAAAACAGCCTTAACTCTCTGATAAGTTATCATTCTGGAAACTTCCGGTGTTAGGCTATGTCTCCACAGCTCTGAGTGATCCGTCGGGACCCTTACGTTCAGTGCATCACTTGACGGGGGTCCTGACGGATCAGATACACTTTACCTGCGGGCGGATGCTCTGTTCAGACATCTGCCAATGCAGGGGTTAACATACCGCACTACGTTAACCCCTGCATCGGCAGATTGGCTTCAGCGCCTTGAGAACACAGCACTCACCGGGCAGGTAAAGTGTATGTGATCCGTCGGGATCCCCTGCAGTGCTTGGCAGGATCACACAGCGCTGTGGAAACAAGCCCTTAAGGCCCCCATACACGTGTCGGATTTGCACCGGATTCCGGCACGATCGATTCCGGGCGCGTGCACGCGAAACGATCGTGCCGGAATCGCATGCAGCCCACCTGGTCCGATCGTTCGCGTCCGATTGATCAGGGGCTCAGAATCGGATCCGACGGAGAACCAACATGTTGGTCTTTCTCATGCGATTCTGTCCGGATCAGGGGGAGTTGCCATTTGTGAGGTGGACAATCGGACACGGATCCATCCCGGAATCCGTTGGACAAGGTGGTATGCTGCGATGGATACTCTTAATTGGCCGATTGATCACACCTGCAATTCCCGGCAGAATCGCCGGAATCGATCGGATGATGAATCGATTGGACATGGAATCCGACACGTGTATGGCTAGCTTTAGATAGATAGCACTGAGCTATACAGCAGTCTGATTTACAGAGCTACACTATCCTAATACAGGATTTGATACCAAATAAAATTAGTTTTTTGCCAGCTTCGTGTATAGAAATATAGTTAAATATCTTTATTTTATACCCACTAATGAGTAAGATTGTAATATATATAATCTACTGAGTATCTTCAAAAAAGAAAAACGTCTGTTTGCCAGTCTCTGAACAGCCCCTAAAGTAGATTACTTCAATGTAGTACTTTATGGTGTTAATTTTCTATAAAGGAGAAATTCAGTTAACTATAAAACCAATGTGTGGAATACAAGACAGGCACATAAATGTTTCAGAGATTTACCCAAGGGGAGGGAGATCAAGAGGCTGTCTTCAGCTGAAGCATCATGTTCAGGCCCCGAAGGCCCTGGAGGAAAAGGTTCTTTCACTTGGGACATCTGCCAGGTCTCTCCACAAGAAATACAAATTTAACCAAAGACGAATCTCCAGCAGGCACTGCATGAGAAAACAAGAAACATATGACTGTACATAGACAACCTCAGACTTCCTATGCAAGGAACAAAAGCACCAGTCAAATAGCATGCTATGAACTCGCAAGCATTTAAACTGCTACTGCCGAAACAGAAACTACAGAAAAAGCTTTCAGATCTGAAAATATTAATCAGAATGAAAGAATTATTCACTCTAAAAATTTTACTCTTTACTTGTTGCATATACTTGAATTAACAGGCAGAAAAGTACATTTACCATGTATGCAAAATTAAATACTTCAGTATGCATAGTTTCTGCGAAATATACAGGGCCAGGAACAGGGAAAAGAATAAAGAGGAAGTATATACACAGCTTGCGTGCACTGTATATACTAAAGCTTAATCTATGAAAAGAAATAAAGCACTTTCTTTTTGATGCTGGTAGTAGAGGTGCACAGGAGACAGACAGCAATGAAATCCAACCCTCAGAAATATCTGTGCTGCCCCCACCGGGGGCCATACAACTAATGCTGGCCAGAGACACTTAGATTTCCCAGAGAACGATTTGTTGATCGACTGTCAAGTGCACCATTTTCAGGATACAATTTATTGCAGATTTATCCAATCCAAGATTTATCCAATGTGTCCAATCGGTGATGTAACTAAAGATCCACTACACAAGAAGATGCGATCGGAAATGATGGAAGTGGGATCAGGCCTGTATGGGTCGATCGAAAGAGCAGATCTTAAGGTCCTTAATAACGTCCTTCAATTCGCGATAGATCAACAAAAAATTACAGACATGTCCAATCCCTGCCCGATCGATTTTTCAATGATCGATCACTATGATCAATCGGACAGAAATTGTACAATTGAAGCCTCTATGGCCAACTTTACAAACTTTAAAATGAATGAAAATAATAGCCAATTGCAATGGATGTCCCAAGCACGTTCAACTATGAAAAGGCACCTCTGGCTGAGTCACTTGTTACCTGTTGCAATTGTTTTCAGGAAAATCATAAATTTGTAGTAAGGGTTTGCTCATGTGGGTTCATTTTCAACAGGCCAAAAAAATTATTAAATCTGAAGAGAATTTAGTTAATCCTTGATTGCAATAGACTGGTGTTGGGGGCTTCTGATTGGACAGGCTAGTAAATATTCTTAATAGTTTACAAATTGTGTTTTGAAGACAGACAGAATATGTGACCAGAATTCCCATCCTTTTCTATTTCTATGTAAAGGTGGCCATACACAGGTCGATTTCCCACACGATTCCTGGCCGATCGATCACCGGGCGCGTGCACGCCGATCGATCGACGAGGAATCGAGTGCAGCCCACCTTGACCTATCGACCCCGCCCGATCGACATGGCCCCCAAATCGGATCGGCCAGAGAACCAACCTGTTGGTGTTTTCTGATCGATTTGGCTCACATCAAGGTGCGTTGACATTTGTGAATCGATCGACTGGTAACAGAATCGTCCAGGAATCGGTGGCCTAAGGTGGTAGGCACAGACTTGATTGGACGATCGATCGACGCCTGTGGCTTCACCGGAATAGATCGGATGGTCGATCGATCGCTCAGGAATCGACACGTGTATGGCTAGCTTAAGATTTCTGATTGGGAAACAACATAAAAAACGCCCCTAACACCCTCTCCCATCCTGGCGCTTGAATCCCCCCAAATATCCATTACCCTATTAATAATAAACAGACATTGTTGTCAGACTGTTCTTTTGAACTACATTTCCATTTAGCATATTTATGCACGTCAGTTACCTGTGCAGACATGTTGTGACTCACCAGCAGCTATTCTGCAACTGCCCCCAGGAAAATAGCCAAGGTCAGAGGTGGATGATGACCACCTGGCCATCTGTAAAGCTGGCCATAGACGTCTCAATCTCCCCGAGATAGATTTTCTAAACGATTGTGGCATGCGACTGAGTCTTCGATCAGAAGTTATACATCGATTGAAAAGTGCACTATTTTTTGCATCCAATTAATCGCCGATTTATCACCAATGATGGAAGTGGAATATGGCCTTAATGGGTCGATCGATAGAAACAATCACAAGTCTCTAACAACATCGTTCGCTTCATGATCGTCTACAATTTTCAGACATGTCCGATCCCTGCAAAATCGATATTTGTGCGATTTCTCACCATTTTAAATGATGACTCAGTTTATGCATGCATCAATTCGTGAACGATCGATCACAGCAATCGATCACATTTTTGGCTCTCTCAGAAATCACATGAAAAATCCAGAGGTCTATGGCCAGCTTTAGACAGTATTTACACAGGCACCTGAACACAGTGTGCAGGAGCTTGGGGGCAAATCCGAGCGCTACCATGCACCGTATTATCCTACTATAAGATGCACTTTCCCACCCCAAAATCATTGGGAAAAATTCTGTGCGTCTTTAATTGCGAAAGCGTGACCATCCATGGCCAACTACCAAGCTCAGTGGTTAGCCGCAATGGGGAAGCTGGCTGAAGCAGCCGCTCACATACACTTGCTTTGCAAATAGACAATTTTTTTAATGGACAGATCATCCATCTGCAGATCTTTGTATGTGAGCAGCAGCTGAAGCAGCCACAAACATACAGAGATGTGCAGACACAACGACCCTTCTGCAAAGCTCTGCATGCAAGTGGCAGCTTCATCCAGCTCGCATACACTCTGCACAGGTAAAACACACTCGCCGGCTGATTGTCCCTGCTTCTGTTAGCTGGCTGAAGTTCTCCACTCACATACAGCTGCAGAGTGGGACCAGGAGACAGGGAAGCCTCTGAGAGCTTCCCCGCCTCCTTTAACTCCCGATTCACTGGTTAAGTACGGCGAAGAGCAGCAGTTCCCAGTATTTCTACATAGATAAGATGCTTCACTGTACAGAATGTGTCTTATACAGTGGAGTGTCTTATGGACTGCAAAATACAGTAATCACGATCAGGTGGAAGACCAAAAAGCAGCCAGGGGACACCTAATGCCATGTCTTACTGACTGCAGTGCTTTCCAGATGCTCGGGCTCCGAAAAAAGCACACAAAAAAAATATATGGAGAAAAAAAATGTTCACACCAACTATACACATTGCACTCATCATTTTTATTAATTAAAGAAATGCATATTGTAATGGTGTTATAAGGAGCTACTTAAATAATCACATTTTCTCTACATAATAAAATAAAATTCTTCTTTATAACTAGTAGCATAACACTAGAGTAGGCAATCACTACTGTCGCTACATCTGTCCACACATGTATGATACCTAGTCATTAGGTGTTCATATTTTTCTGATACTATCCTTAAGGTAGATATATAGAGAACAACCTTTATTTCTAAGTGTATTACTTCTCTATCCTACTCCCCTCACAGCTCAGACAGGCAGCACGAAGCACAATCAGCCAGTATATTTAAAAAGTAATATACAAGCTATTATTTGTATGATTTGCAGCCATTCACTGTTTATTTTTTTCCTTTTTTGAATCAAGGGGCGAACAGCTCCCAAATAATTCAAAGCTCAATTTTATACCCCACCATGTGATTGGACAGTGGCAGGAGAAGCAGCACAACAATGAGCTCCTCTGCCCCTTTTCCTTATATCAGATATTTACATAGTAGACTGTAAGCCCAACCGGGCAGGGTCCTCTATTCCTCCTGTGACATTACCTGTACCTGTGTGTTATACTGTGTTGTATCTCCACTCTGGATCTTGGATGATGTCTCTGTAGACAAATTCTTTCATCCTCTGTCAAAGTTTATTGCTGCCTGTTTCCCATGGAGGAGATTCATTCTCACCCCATTTTGCAATGTGACATAGCAGATTGTAAATGATGGTGACCAAGATGGTCACTGAGAATGAATACACATCTAGCATGTGTACAAGCCTTTATTTCACCAGGAGAAATTTCCTTTAAGACCAATTCAGATGGTCAGCGTAACTCTGCTGAGCGGTTCTGGGTTTGTTTGGGTAGTTGTTAATTTGCCACCCACCACCTGGTGAACCTGGTGAATACGTAGTTGCGACTATTTCCTAAACCTCTTAATACCTCTACGGATCTAGCAGACAGAAAGTAAAATTTTCCCAATGCTGCAGACAACAAAAATATAGTATTACATATAAATCAGTAAAAAAAAGTTTTGCTTGTACACACACTAATGAATACAATGTTGCAATAACCTATGCCTTTAAGATCTGTCATTCTCCTGACCTTTGCATGCCACCTACACTATGGGTCCCCATACACCTTTAGATTTCTGTCAGATTTCTTTAGATCTCCTTTTGTTGTACCAAAACCATGTAATATGTAATACTTCCTAAACAATCAAGTCTGCCTTGTTGGTAGATCTAAAGGATATCTGACAGAGATCTCTAAAGGTGTATGGCCAGCTTTATATAGACCCCCCAGCACACACCATGGCATCGGTGGGCAGCTCTGCACATTCCATCACACGTGGGTGCTCCTCTGCCAGCCCTCATTACCCCAGTAATTAGCAGCAGCACGGGTCACGTGACCGCACTTCATACATCGTAGCAGAACAGAGAGAAGAGGGAGAACTCTGTAGCGCCGGGGTTAGTGAGATGCGGAGGGTTATCAGCTGAGCGCAGCCATGGCATTAGATAAGAAGCCACTAGACACATGACAGCCTCCGGGCTTTACCTGGCAGAAGGAAGTCAGTCTTGTTTCTCGTGCCCGGTCCGTACTTCCCTCATCATTTCTGGAGACTAGAAGTCATCCCTCTCATACACACCGCCCTGACACACACAAAGGAGGAGGCTCGGGGGGCCGCCCCGCCTGGTCCTGACACTTGGGAGGAAAGTTATCAGAGGCTGAGATGTGTCACCGGGAAATAACCTGACAGAGCTCAGGGTGTGCAGAGTCTTCTCCTCATACTGTGTGTATGTACAATGACATGACTAGCACAGCTCCACACCCATCCTGTCTGTCCTCACCAGCACAGCATCAGCTGGAGCCCGGCTGCCAACACTCCCAACTTACACTGCAAAACTTTCTGATCGCTTCTCCCGTCTGGGAATGGGCGGGAGACAGTGTTTGTAAAAGCGCCCCTCCATTGGCTGCTTCTGTGTCATGTGCTTTAATTTAGTGTGCAGGAATGCTGGGAAATGTAGTTTCACTGGGGTTCACTGCTGCCTCATATGTTAATGTTTTATAAATAAAAGTAAAATAATAATAATGTTTCTGGTAGTCTGTAGTGTTAGGAGCAGTGTGGGGCTTTGTTGGAGGTGCAGCAGGCAGATATATAGTCTCCTCAGAATAAACATTACACTAATGTACCTATCTCTGGTCTATCACTGTGTCCCTGTTAGTGTGCTGTCAACCTGCACTGTTAAATGTATGCCGTGCGGTTTTATTTTACATGTGTATGTACATTTTTGGCAGAGCCGGCATTCGTGTTTTTTGCACAATGCACAAAGAAGTGGCCATTCAACACAACACAGGAGTTGCAGGTTTGAATCTCTGGACACTATCTTTACAGACTTTTAACTTTAAAAGATAATTTGACAATTAATAATCATGAATTCAAATATTAGACGGCCTAACATCACCCTAATGGGTCATATGTGCCAACATCCCGATTAATATATATGCAATAAAAACAAGACTGGCTATTTTCCATCTCTAAAAAGGAGTATGGGACTAGGGGACTAAAGGTAGCCAAAGACGAGTTGATTCCTGAGCGATGGATGGACGATCCGATCAATTCCGTCAATTTCAGAGCCGTCGATCAATCAACCAAAAAAGTTTTGCCTACCACCTTAGGCCACCGATTCCTGGACGATGTGTGCCCAATTGACCTGGGAACACTGACAGGTTGGTTCCCTGGCCGATACAATTTGTGGTCGATATCGATTAATCAGGGTCGATCTGTCAAGGTGGGCTGCACTAGATTTCTTGTTGATGGAACGGCGTGAACACGTCTGGTGATCAATCGGACAGGAATCAAGTGTGAAATGAACCTGTGTATGGCTACCTTAAAACGGCATACAGTCAAATACACTATTAAAGCAATGTTATAAATATTGAAATTGTGAATATTCAAATCGAATATCTCAAATATGAAGACGGATATTCACGATTTTGAATATTCCACTTATGGCCATGCAATGCGATAATAATAATCACAACACAATTTTCAAGATGATTGCAATGCGATTATCCATATGTGTGAATCTCATATTTACCGATATCGAATAGAATATTAGTAGAATTATGCAGCTCATCACTACTTGTGAGTATTTATCTAATGACATCAGTTGGACTGTTTTGTATTATTCAACAAAAGTAAATTTTAAGTAACATACGTATTCTTATACTCATTTTGAAACTGTAGTTATGCTGAAATGCTGAACTAAATCTCCTGAAGAAGCCAATAATGGCGAAACGCGCCAAGGATCATGATTTCTGGAAACTTCTTCAAACATGAAACCATGCATTATGTGAATGACAGACTATGATGGAACTAGGGTAAGTACACAATATTTGTGTGAAATTGATTTCAATAGATACACAGTTATTTTTATTTTACCAAAAACTTTTGACTTTTGACAAGAATTTTTGCCCTAAAAGTCCCTCTATACCAATACTTTTTTTTAATTGTTCCAACCCTTACCTACATTTCACACAAGTTTGGTAATTATACCATACCATATTTGGGGGTTCACAACCATCTCCAATAATCCCGAAACAAAAGCACATTAGCTGTGTGTTTCTGTGCCTTAGCTGCTGAGTTTCCCACCTAGAGTAAACAAGGTGCCTTGGCCAATATTTGGATTGGCATATACTCTATGGTATATACCATATGTCTAATATAATAAGCACCTCTATTGGGTCTTATGGAGTTTGAGGTCCTGTGTAGATTTATCTGTTGTGGTAATTCATGATTTAGTTTATTGTAAAGCTGTTCATTTTCAGTAGAACCCCAATATACTAAGTGACAGATCCTCTCTAATATAACAACAGTAATTGTGGTCTGATTTAGTTGTTCACTCTGGTGTGTTGACACAAATGTATGCACTTCATATCATATTGTTCATTAACACAGTGCACTAGAATGTGAAGGTATAAATGTCCCATTGATTCCATCAAAATGTTACCATTTACAGGTCCCACTAGCTTCTCGAGCACTGGTATATCCTTAAAGCCCCCCCATCTTTAGATCACTCCATACAATTCCCTTTAAAGCTACCAACAACAATGTAGTGCTGGGTCCTCCCTGATAGAACATATAGTATTAACCCTCTGGGCTTTACGGGCTTTTCGCGACATTTTTAATGGCATGAAAAGCCGTTTCCCCCGTAATCGCGGCGGAGTACACTGTACTCCGCCGTGATTGCCAGCTCTCTGCCCAGCCCTCTACACACCGCCGGTGTCAAATAGACGTCGGCGGTGTGTGGGGAGGAGAGCGGCGTTAACATGGAGGTCTATGGTGCTGCCCGCCCCCTTCGGCGTCACAGATGACGCCGAAGACACGGGGCCGAAAACAATGCATGTATAATACTTACCATAAGTGCCTATTTGGTCTTTGGTGAAGTCTACAGCACTTTATGGTATGTATGATAGTTGTATCCCCCCAGGCTTCCATATCCTCATACACCTTACAATCTTACCATACAATTTCTGAACAATCAACTTTTCTTTTACCAAAACCATGTAATATGAGGACCTTTGTAAACCTTCTTAACCCTTCTGGGCGGTTTGCCCGAACTCCACCAAAGACCAAATAGGCACTTATGGTAAGAATTATACATGCATTGTACAAAGGGACTTTACCATTGGAGCATTTACATCTCTAAACTGCAGAACCACATTTGTCACACCCAGTGACGCAACAACTGTAAGATGTCTGTGAGATTTTTTCTGAAAGACATCTTAGTCATCAGACTGACTTTCTCAGTTCACGTTAATTAAAATTCCATTATGATTTCATTATAGTAGAGAACAAATAGAACACTTGTGGGTTAGGAGACTCTATTTGACCAAATTCTTTCCTACTTGTCTATTGTTATTGTCCCCAGAACAGGAAGTGAAAGAAAGTCTCTTTAACTTATATATAACATAAGGAAATGCATGAATCCATTCCATCCATTTCTTTTTTTTTTCCTGTTTGCCCATTGCAGTTTTAGCCACTTCCTGTCTGATGAAAAGTTGTCACCAAACAGAAAGGTCAGGATATCTTTCTAACAAAACTCATCTCACCTAACAAAACTTGACACGGAATTGAACTTTTTACTTATTTGATTAAAAAAATTATACAGGGATTAATACAGCTTAAGGGCTTTTTCATACTGTATGCAATGCCGTGAGGTTTAGAGGGGGTGCTTGCTATTCATTTTGCCACTTTTCAGTTAATTGGAAACAGAAACGCATGCAAACTAAAATGTGAATTGCAGCTATGGTGTACCTGCAGTTCACCATGTGAATTGGGAAAAGTGGACATCATCCCACACAGTGTAAAGCAGTCCTAAGGCGACAGCCAATAATGACTGCATTGTAGAACAGAGTTTCTAGAACATGAATACCAAATACACATCCTGCGTACCACCCCTTAAATCCCCCAAGTAACTCCCCTTTTATTACCATATCTATTGCAGCCATCAAAATGCAGAAACCTTCAAATTTCAACTGCCTTCATCCCTAGTCAGCAACTAACTCTTATCTTCTTAGCACACTATGGCTAGTGACAACAGTTGTCATTTAGTCACAAATACAACGCTTAGCAACATTCTTCCTAACATAAATTTGGAGACCTCAAAGTATATAGAACACAAAGTATTTAAAAAATTTGTACAAAGTAGTACATAGATTTTAAGGATAACTTGTTATTACTTTTAACAAATGTTATATTTTTTAGATTCCGATAAATATTATGCAAGATCCATGAATGCATTATAACACTGTTCAGCATTACTTAATCCATTTGGTTATTTTTGCAGACAGTTTACACATATACAAACACACTTTCTAAGACAACAAAGTTTTCAGAAGTAAGGAGAACACATTTCCTCCCACTATAGATTACTGCATATCGTACTCACAGTTAGTGGTGGTGACTGGTCCAGCTTCTACAACTCCAATTTTCCTGTTTCAGATGGTTTTAGATTACTTTTGTTCCCTTGACAGACAAAAACTTTCCTCAGCTCCGTGGCCCTGTTATATCTTGCTCTGCATGTTTAAACGTCTGTCCCCACAGGGTGAATCACAGGAACACATCACAGCAGGTCATGGCTATTCTGCAGTCCAGTATACGGTACTCACAGCTTGATTTCCCAACATATATATCTTCTGCACTTTTACAGTTAGCAGCCATTACAGAACTCTGCTCCAAACTCTACATACTGTCAGGCACACAAACACCCACACAAGCACACACACATACACACACACATACCATCACACGCCATCTAGTGCTTAGCAGCTTATACATAGAATTCCACACACCCAGCTGACAGCAGATGAAGTGCTCCTGGCAGCACTCAGAAGCATTAATTTTTATTAATATGGATGTGGCAAAGACGCAGAGATTGCTAATTTGTCACTATAAAATGACTTCTTTCAGTAAATCTTTGATTTATTTAGGTCAGTAAGGATGTATATGCTATAGCAGGATAAAATTTTTTCCTATAAAAGTTGATTATAAGTTAGTCTGACATGATTCAGCTTTGTTATGGTTATAAAGTGTGTGCCATTTTAAGCTCCCTAGTGGTAAGCCCAATTGTAGCTCGGGGTAGATTTATTTAGAAATATCAGTAAGCCTACCTGCTCTAGATGACCTTGCGCTGTCCTCCTGCGTCGATGTATTGCATGCTAGTCACGGGACCTGCCAACCTGCCAGGGAGGTGGGGAGCTGCACTCTCCATATAGCTGTATTGTTATACACAGGGGTGCACATAACTATTTTAGTGAGCTATTCGGATGAGTACCAGGAGATGGTGTTTGGTACACACACCATATGTAGTGTGGTCTACCTCACTGTCATACTCACTGTCCTCTGCGTGACCCTCCTGCATGGTTGATTCTGCTGTAGATGGACCTCCCTGTTCCTGAGCCTCCGATTAGCTGTCTCCACAGATCAACAGTTGACTTTGGGTCAAATGTAACTCTCACAGAACAACACCTTTTGAACCCCCAGATCTCAGTATATATCTCAGTATTATACCTCAGTAGTGCAACTTTTCTCTTGTCAGATTTTACCCTACATGTGCCTACTCTGATTTTCGTCCCCCCAGATCTCCAACACCCCATTTTTTTAATTAGTAATTTACATTCCCAATTTAACACCCCTACTGCAACCTTTTATCCAAGTGGCATTAATTGTATATGTTCAACAATAAAAACAATAAAAATTGCCATTTTTGGCAATAGAAAAAAACCTTTTAAAGTAGTGTTTAAAGGATAAAGTGAAGTCCCGTCTCTGGGGCAGGGTTTCCAGACTCCTGAACCAATTGTTTGATCAGAGGTTTCCCAGGGATCCATGGTCTATGCTTCTGCACCTCAAGCCTGTTGGACTCACTAAATCCCAGCACAAGTTGTCATTGTTTGTGCTACTGGCCGCTAAACAGACAATAGCCAACTCATGGAAGAAGCAGCTGACCCCCTTTTCTGAAGTACTGAGTCGCATGAACTCGTTCTTCATCAATGAAAAACTATCCAGCATTCTCCTGGACAAACACCCCAAATTCCTCAAAATTTGGTCACCCTGGACCATACCCATCCCCATTTTACCATCTGACTATGTTGCCCGGCTGTGATTACGTAGCCTCTGCCCTCACCTACTCAGGACACCACGCCCCCTGTTTGTCATGCCCAGTCATCCATTTGACCACCACACTCTGTTTAGTTCCCCTGCCCATGTCTGCGTGGGAAGATGGCTACACCCTTGCCCCCCCCCCCCCCCCCCCCCCCCCCCCCCCCCCCCCCCCCTCCGTCACTCTCCTGTTCCTTTCTGGTTTGTGTGTTCCCGTTTCCCCCACCTCTGCCCCTTGTTTTCTCCCCCCTTTTGTATTGTTTATTGTTTTTTGTTTGTTGGCTGTTGTTGTTTCTGGTAAAGGTTTTATGTTTAAGTAGTTAAATGTAACAGCCAATTATATCGAGGTCTCGCCGCCCTGGTTGGCGTGCTTCCATTTCCTCTTTATCATGTTAGTCTTAATAGGTATTTTGTTCAATGCTGTATTCTACTTTTATTTGACAGCTTCTCTGTACTTATATTTGTTTTGTTAAAATTTAAAAACCCTCAATAAAGATTTATTGAAAACGAAATGATAAAGTGAAGTTGTATGGCGCTGTAATCTCAACTCAATCTGCAATATCAGCTTAAGCCACAGGATGTCACTAGAGAGCACGTGCCATCAAAGCACAACACAAGCACTGCTTCTTACAGAGCAGGGAGGGGGGAGGAAGCTCCCTGCATCTCTCCCCTGTCTGTGTAGTAAGTATATGGGCTTAGGAAGGATAATAAAGGTACGCAGAGCTAGGAATTAGACCATTTTGCATACCAGCGTACCAGCTGCTACCATACTGGTTATACAGACATAGACACGGGGTCCTCACATGCCTGTGCAAGATGGGGAAAGCAGGTAGGAAATACAAACAGATTACGTTGAAATTGTACAAGGAGTGTATCTCTAAGGAGTCCTTGGGAGTGACCAAAATCAGATTTGAATAAGAAAATGTGCCACCAAAGTCAAAAGAGCTATTTCCCTCAAGAAAAAGTTTCTGTCATATGGTCAAGATCTGAACCCAGGGCTGCTTGAACCCTGAACTCCTGGCCTCTCCCTAGTACTGCCTATATACATTTTGTCTCTGCACTTCCTCCTTGCCAGATTATTGTGCTCCTGCCAATATCTTCCTCTTTGCTTCTCGTACCTTTGCCATTATCATCAGTGTACTGACCCTTGGATGATGACTACTGGACTACTGTTTATCTTGCTCCCATTATTACTCAAATCATTGGCTACTGACCTATGCTTGTTCCTGACTACGCTTCTTATTGCTCTCTTTCTATTACTATTGTTGTTTACTGATGCTGGAAGCTGTGTTGCTGTTTCAGCTACTGGGCTAGCTGAACCTAGATTGTTACACACATAAATTATATGCAAGAAATTATACCGGCTCTAAGCATTGGCAGCTTATTTTGTTATCTTGGTAAGTACAAAATGAATATCTACCAAATAAAATTTGCCCTAAGGAATAATGGCAAATAAAGGGAAGTTTTAGAAAATGGCTAAGCTGTGCCCTTGTCCTGTGGGATAATCTTTCCTCTACTCTTTGTATGTCAGTCAGGGCCAAGTTGCCCATCTTACATTTACACATCAGTAGCAGAGCTGGAGTTAAAATCCACCCACAGGTAGATCTTCTCTCTACTACTGCTTTGTGTAAATAAGCTGGAAGCCCCACTGACATTCACACTGCAGAGAAAAGGTTCTGCTACTACTGTGTGTACATAAACTGACCCTGCTTACATACAATCAGCAGAAGCAAAGGGAAGAACTGCCCGCGGGCAGATCTTTCCTCTGCAGCGTGTATGTCAGTGGGGTTCCTAGATATATAGGGTTGATCGCAAATATTCTAATATTTGTTGCGAACATCAACACTTTGAGAATTCATGAAAATCAAGAATACAGTGCTATATGTTTGTATTTGCTTATGTTTGAGATTTTTTACATCAGTACACGGAACTATCATGTATTACGTTTGCAATATGCTCATGTACAAGTACCGATTTGCGCAATGAAGGTTATAATGTCTGGAGATCCTGAATTCTCAAATGTAGTGCAAATATAAGGCAAAAATGTAATATTTTGTGAATACGAATATTGCCTATACTGCTCATCACTACTGATATATACAAAGCAGTAGCATAGGGAAGATCCATCTGTGGTACACAGCTTCCCCACCTGCATATTCACACTATAAGGCACAA
>CM070034.1:66865824-66878518 GCA_036250615.1 Ptychadena robeensis | reverse complement strand
AGAGTCGTCCCCCCCCCCCAATTCTTCCAGAAAAATTGTGCCTAGACTGGAGAAAATACTTAGTTTTATTCTAACCCAGCAGCCCTGCATTGCTCCAAGACTTCCTAGATCGGCAAAGGTTTTTTTTAGCCTAAAAAACTTAATGCTACTGGTCATATGAAAGGTTTCCTGTAGTACGACAACTGACAAAAGTAATGTTGTCCGTTCTCCAGGGACAAGGGAGGTAAATGTTTGTAGCTTTACTGCTTGCTCTTTTGCCACCACAAAAAAATGCACAGCAGCTACAACACTGCATGTGTAAATTTGTCCCTAACAGGAGACAATTCTCATCTCCGTAGGTTCCTTGTTCGTATTGATAGAAGCACACCACAGTAGAATGGATGGAAGGAGCAAACCTTAGTTAGAATAGAGCTTTCTGAAGAGAGGGAACAAACCCTTAGGCTAAGTTTTACAACTGGCGGTTTTTTTTAACCGCTAGGTAACGACCGTTTAGCGTGACGACCGGTGGACGCCACGGTCGGTTTTTGTGGGCGCCGTCCATAAAATACTGGGGTCCTAATAGACGCCCGTATCGCCTCACTGTTTTTGCAGACACCACTGCACACACTGCAACTTTTCCCCGCTGCATCAGCTCCCGCAATCGCCAGTGTAACTAGCCTTAGCTAATTTACACTGTCCTCTGTAGGTGTTTTCTGTTTATGACCAAAATGCCTTGCTTTAGTTTAAAATGAAGTCATGAGGTTGTTTAAAGAAAGAAAATCGTAATCAGCAATAAACGTTTTTTCATGAAAGTGACTGCACAAGTTTGCAGAGCTTTTTTCACTCTTTTTTCAAGTCTTTAAAAAAACGACTGGAGTGGCATCCCTTCTTTCCAGGCACCCGCGGTCAGTGACCCCTTGGCTGCTTGAAGCTCACTCCCTGCCCCCCTTAATGTTTCAAGTCTTTAAGCTAGAGTACTTTGTACAAGGTCTTTGCTTAAAGCATCTTTAAAGCCTTTCTGCCACTGAGAGTGTCTAAATTTAAACGTGATGAGTGTAAAACTAGCCTATTTAGACGAATAAAACAAAAGGGACAGATAGATTGCTTCTTTAAAAAGTACTCAGCGTTAATTATTTGTCGGACAGTTGCCAGCCCATCATTGCTTGGAACTTTATAAGCTGAAAAAGAACATTTTCATTTTCTGCAGCACATTCTCACCTTCTTTTATTTATCAAGGGTCGGTGAGTGTATTTACCATAAACCCCTTTCAAAACCCAAAAAAATCCTATCTTTTGAAGTTTTCTCAATAGGATTCAACTCACATTGTATTTTCCCTTAAGCCTATAACTCCACCACTCTTACTATGCTATTAATCAAAAGTACACATTTCCTTCACAAACCTTAGGGATTGTATTGCTTCTAAAAGCTTTCCTGGTGGTATTTTGTGTCCCAAAAGAGTAAAGTGACACTGCAATCTCCTTTTTGAAATGTAAACTTTGTTCATTGCTTGTTTATATGTTCTACCAGCTCCTACTCATCATTTTACCCTCTATGGTATGCCACAAACGCATGGTTATTGGCGATCGCGCACATTGTACTCAATTCCCCCACCCCTCCCTGTCCAATGGGCTGGGACCGACCCCCAATTAACATGAGTCTTGGCGCACCCCCCCCCCCAGCCCCTTCATGTCCCATGGATGAGGGCAGACCAAATCTGTGCCGATTTAGATATTTCCCGATTGGAATTTCGTGAATCCCCTTTGCTTGCGGCTAGGAGGTTGAAATATACTATGAATATCCCGCCAGCCTCTTAACCCCCCTTTCTGTGGCTAGATATGGTGTTAAATCACCTCCAAAACTCCTACTAAGTATCCATTGCATTGACTCACCTCAATACTAACAAAAGTACAATAAATATTACTAAGCGTTGTGGACACTTTTTAATGATTTCAACATTGATGGTCAAATTAATGATTGTATTTTTGCTGTAACTATTAAATTGTCCAGGACAAGGAGTAATAAATGGTAAGACCCCAATCGTGGGAAAGTGCCTGTCCTTTTTGTCAATGTGGCCTTGCTTCCCGCCAGAGCCCAGAACCGCTGATATAACATAAATAGAGATAGAAACTTCCTCTCTCTCTCCGTGTCTGTGAAGCTGCATCACTCTGGCACATTCCACGGACACAGGCACAGCAGCGAGGGAGTAGAGGAGATATCAGCCCTCTCCTCCAATCATGAGTTAAGTGATGGGTCTGCTGCTAGTGACACTGGCTGATTTATTTGCATATTGAACCCTGCATTCGCCCCAATTGATTTGACACTATATTAAAAAATTTGGTTTTTCCTGCTCTAAACTGGGCGTCCTATGACTTTGTGTCTTATAGCCTAAAAATACGGTAGTTTTCTATTATAAAGAAATACAGAACCCTTCTAGATTTACCCTATTGCAGATTTGCAGTCACTTCCTGCTAACAGAGGTTTCTCCTGAACAAACAAGGAAAGTAAAAAATCTAATAAAACTCATTATCTCTCTAGCATTATTTCACAAGCATCTAACATTTCCTATCATTTAAAAAAGATTTGGATAGTTACAGTTAAAGACGCAGCCAATTTTACTGCATGTAAGCATAATACATTGCACATCCTGCTCCACCCCTTAAATCTCCTAGTAACTCCCCTCCTATTGCCTAATCGCCTTCTGGGAATTTTAACGCCTTCATCCCCTCTTATTCTTATGCAACAACAGTTGTCTTTTGTCATACATTTCTGACAAATTGTATACATATATTATACAAAAGTAAGAATGCCAAACAACACAACATATCTAAGTAAGCATATATAGAAGACTGAATATATAACAAACTTTTTTAACCTAACTTGCATAGTAAAGCAATTGTTCATACTCATATTTATTTATTAAAATGTAGAACCTTCAAACTTCCAGTTGTTGTGCAGATTATAAATTGTATGTTTTCTATATTTTTTCTTGTTATTAACGTTGACCATTTCACTTAAAATATAGGATGCCTCTATCACTATTTATACATTATGTAAACTTGTGAAGTTTTGATATAAGGTTTCATTTCTTTTCATATTCATCATCTATTTACAGTGAATACTCTAAATAATCAGAGGACTTATGCTTTTAAATAAAGCAATTGAAGTTTTTTTGATTCATTTTTTGAAGGATAGTTTCTATCAACCACGTGTTTTAGCATTTTTTGGTTATTTTTGGAAGATCGGTCCCCAATTATACCCATATGTAGTACTGCATATTCTTACTACACCTTTCACATGGGTTGTAGGCTCGATGCCAAATAACTTTGTTCCCCTTGCAGCTAAAAACTTTCTTCAGCTCCGGCCCTTTTATATTTTTGCTTCTGCATGTTTTTAAGTTTTGTCCCCACAGGGTGAATCATCAGGAACACATCACAGGCAGTCATGGGAGGAATAGGCGAAAAAGGGAGGCTATCTTCAGTCCAGTATCTGTAACTCTTCAGCATATACCACATCACAGTCAAGCTTGATTTCCCAACACATTCTTGTTTCTTCCTGCACTTTTACAGTTAGCATCCATGACGAACTCCAAACTCTACCTCTACATACTGTCCACCACACAACACCACACAAGCACTCACACACACACACACACACATAAGATCACACGAACGGCCTCTATGCTTAGCATCTATACATAGAATTCCACACACCCTCTGACAGCATATTAGTGCTCTGGCAGCACTCAGATTAGAAGCCTTCATTTTATTTAATACTATGGATGGTTGCACCTTACTGCCTCCAGTAATATTTGTATTTTTTTTAGAACAGTAAGGTTATATACAATTTAGCAGGACAGGGCTCATCCTTTCCTCCGATAAAAAGTTGATGTAAATGTAACTTATAATTCCCTACTTAGGACTACTGCCATAGTGATCTAAGCACCCACCTTAATTAAATCTGGTCATAAATTCAGCACAAAATTGATGTAAACAAATGCAGACTGTCCTAATTTTTGAAGTATCATCTCATTACATTAGCAGCGTCCCATCCAAAGTGATGGTTGGCAACACAAGGGTGTGTGGCTGATTGTCAGCACACGACAAGCCATGTGTGATGAGTTCATCATGCGGGTTGATCTGGCCGAGATATCGGCCCGGCATTGGAGACATCTATGGCTGGATGAAGCCATAACAAATGCTTTTATCATGTGGTCAGAACCTTTAATGGTTGTAAGGAGATGGTTTTACTTTTTTGGATTTTGGTGGTTGATTTTCTATTACCGTACATCTTTATGTACATATACCAGGTTTTCCAGCCACCCCCCCCAGTGTTATACTAAAGTCAGGTCAAAGTTTCGGCTACACTTATTAGTCTGGATGTTTGCTGGTCCTTCTGCAGATGTGGGCAGCCTCTATTGATGGTCCCATGTGGTTCAATATTCTATATTCAGCATTCCCCAAGATTGATCGGTGAATGTAAACAACACCATGACAGTACGATCTATGGACTATTTTTTGATTTTTTACTGAAGAAGGTGGCAGTCAAATTTTTCATTTCCGCTCTCTGTATTGGTTCAATAAGATTTTTAATAAAGACATGTTTTTTTAATGGAAATGGAAAACTTAGTTTCATCATGTTTGAATCATAAGAAGTGCCCATGAAAACCCATCCTGTAATAACAATAAATGTGTGTTCTCGCACTTTATTTGAGGTTGGTGGCAACTAAATTTCCCCTGTTTTGATTCATTCCTAGGGGGAATGGTTCATTATTTCTATTTTCATAAACTACTCCCTATCTGACTTTGGCATTTCCCACCTTCTGTCTCCTTTTTTAAATCAAACCTGCTCTTCAGGACTTTATAGCTCCTCGCGAATATTGCGAATTCGAATATTGCCTATGCCGCTCATCACTATAATAACTCTTTGGGCTCTCCAACTATCGAATCACAGATATACGAGTTTTACCTTTTTTCAACTGATTTCCACTGGATCTAGGTATAATTGGTGTGAAATAAAAAATACAAAGACTTCTAAATGTGTAAATATTTGTTAAGGTCATAATTTTGGGTTTGGTACGCCTTAAGCATGAAATTAAAGTTCAAGTGTAAAAAAAAAAGCCAAGATTATTACATGTATGAAGTATATTAGCAGTCCTTGGATGAAGTAGTACTAGTCTTTTTTTTTTTCATTCACTCGAGGATTCCAGTAACACGTTTCCTGTTCTTGGTATGCACTGCCTAGTCTGGGTACTGTATCTAGAAAGGGCATTGTTTCCACCCTAAAGCCTGCCATAAACCCTTCGATCTATGCAGACCTTTAGCAGATTTGATTACACAGCGTGGTTACCGTCACCACGCTTAATCATTCTGCTACATGTCAGACAGGATCCTGTGTCCTTCCACAACACACAGGACTCCCGTCCGACTCCCCCTCCCTGTTTTAACAAGATGCAGCCTGTTCTGCCTCGCAGTTTGTAGAAAAAAAAAAAACGCAATGTCGGATCCGTGTGCGCCCGAGTTGCCGATTTTTTCTACATAATTCATGGCTCCCAGCATAGTTTTGCGCCGAACCAACCTTGAAATTTGATCCGGCGGGAGCGCACCACGCAGGTTGGTCTGCTACAACTATGGCCGGGAGTCTGCCCGTCTATGGGGGCCTTTAGAACATGAAATGTATAAAGACTACCAAACACGCCCCCTCTTCATTAATTGAGTAGGGTATTTTGTACTTCGCAAGCAAGGTAATCTGGAATAGTGGAAGGATCTATAGTTTTAGTTGTTGAAAGAGATTATAGCAATACTTTCCACAGTATATTCAGAGACCACAAAACAAAACATTGTGAGGTCTTACCATGTGTTCGTGGTTCCATGACACATGGTATTCTGGATTGCTAGAGGCATTCTGTACTGGAATACTTCTAGAATTGGCATAGTAACAAAAATTTTTTTTGCTCTAAAATATATTTTAATTTATCTATAAATATATTGTAATTATATATAAAAAATGTGCAGAGTAGAGTTTGTGTGTGTATTTAGTGTACTTTATTCATTACACTAGTTTTGTATTTAAAACTACAACATATTAGTGAAACACTTTAAAAAAACAGAGAGTGTAGAAGACAAACTTCTTGCATACAAGTCCAAATAATACGATCAAGGAAATGGGATCTTCCCCAACTATATAATAGGAAGGAAGGTTAATGTGGGCTTTGTTTAAATTTGTTAATGAAGAAACAAGCATAATAGGACAAGGCTAGGTGCTAGTTTGGCTTCTCTAGAATATCTGGAGCCATGAGTGGAAGAGGTTATATGGGTATGTCAGGAAGATTGGAAATGTGAGGTGCCTATACTTGATGTAAACCTCGCCATACACGTGTCGGATTCCATGTCCAATTTTCGATTCATCATCCGATCGATTCCGGCGATTCTGCCAGGCAAATCTCAGGTGTGATCAATCGGCCAATTTAATAAGGTATCCATCGCAGCATACCACCTTGTCCACGATTCCATCCAGGACGGATCCGGGTCCGATTTCCACCTCACAAAATGGCAACTCCCCCTGATCCGGGACGAATCGCATGAGAAAGACCACATGTTGTTTGTTCTTCCGCGATCCGATTCTGAGCGCCCTGATCAATCGGACGCGCACGATCGTACCAGGTGGGCTGCTGCGATTCCCGGCACTATCGTTTGGCGTGCAAACTGCGCCCGGAACGATCGTGCCGGAATCCGGTGCGAATCCGACACGTGTATGGTGGCCTTTAGAGGAAAAAATGTTCGCACTCTACGTCTTTTAAAGGGAAAGACACTTTCGTGTTGTGTGGATAGGCTGAGTATAGCAATCAATCCGGTGCAGAGTCCGTCTGTCGTTCCTCAGCCCCAATAGCCACAGGTAACAAATACAAATCCCAAGGAGACGCAATCAACTGATCTAACGGTTGCTGAATCAGATCCATTTTTAATTGTTAAATAAACCATGAAAAAAGTATTGGCAGCAACATCAATATCAGGATCCCATCACCCCCGAAGCCAGTCAGAAACCCCACCTCTGGCATGTTATGCTCTTCAAGACAGTTATCATAGAGCCATATGATTAACGCTCTCTCACGGCCACTATCTTGGGGGGGCGCATATCATATTCAGCCATCCCTGTTTTTCAAGTGAGATCAATCCCACTCAAAACAGGGATAAAGACAAGACCGTAAACCACGTCGATTTCCATGTACTTTGCATGGGGACGCGGGTTCCCTATGCAAAGCATCGGCTGAGCTGGTTGACCGGCAGTTGTTGTTCCCTCCAGCTCTTCATAATCAAAGAAGCTCCAGTCCACGCGATGACGTCATCGCGCTGGGCTGGAGCTTCCTGACGGATCGAATATCGTTCCTAAAAGCCCATCAAAGTCGGACAGACAACGCAGCTTAAATGTAATTCTGAGATTAGATGGAAGCCAGTATGAGACTTCCAGAGAGAAGAAGAAGAGAAGAAGAAGGATTACTATGTTTCTACTAGCTTCAGAAATTTGATAAAGTATAGATGCCAATGCACAGTTTTAATGAGTACAGTAACACTGTAAAGTATACGTATGTCTTGTGCAGATATATGTTTTAAGATTGTCCTTCGAAAAAAGATCTGTTGTGTCAATACAAATTCCATAAGAAGTAAAAGAGTCCTGAAACTTGCTCCTTTCTCATCCTTCTGGTATTATTAAAGGATATCTCAGTACAGAGATTTTTTTATATAGCCTGTAGAAGGTCACTTACAACCCACATTTTCATTTCAGAGTCCGACAAAGTTTCCTATTTTTCCTCTTTTAAATATATTACTCAACATGGTATCTAAGCACATGAGAAGTTGTGCCTAAGTTGTTCTCATGCAAGCTTTCACAGCACAGAAATTTGGCAGCTACACCTCTTGGCTGTCACAGAAGAACTTTTTAATGTCTTGTATATACTCCTCTGTAATGAGAAGCTCTTTAAAGGCCTGCAAGGCCATGTGTAAATTAAAGTGAATGTATCTGCTTCAGCTGCTCAAGTACTGTGAAGCTTGAAGGAACAGCATGTGCTGCAACCGACTAGGTTGTCCATTAGGTCCGATACACCACATAAAACATGTTTTACAGAGTAAGTGTTCAGCTGAAGCTGATATTATGTACCTGTAATGTGATATAGGTATAGGTTAGAGAAGCCCCCCATACACGCTTTTAAATTCTTGTCGATTTCTCAGCGATTGATTGCGCGTGATACGTCCATTATGCATGGCATGGCCGCGTTTGTGGTGCGGGTCCCCACCAAATTAAGGAGATCAATCTAAATTACAGACAATTCTGTAATGTTATAAGATTTTGTAGTGTACGCTCTGATCATTTAATTACAGGACATATAACCAAAATGCTACCTGCACTTACTTTTAACACTATTGGTAATTAGATTTTTCATCTCCGTGAATGCATAGACATAGCATATATACAACTTGAACCCCTTCAAGACCCCGCAAGACATAGCATATATACCACTTGAACCCCTTCAAAATAATGTTGTGGGAATTACCCATGCCCATGCAATTTCATTTAAATGTCCAAATACTTTTTGAGCCCTTGAAGTAAAGTAATTGTATTTTTATAAAAAGGATTTAGTTCCTCACATTTCTATGCAAACTTGTTGTTCAATGCACTAAATTAAAGCTAGAAGTCTGCAGATCAATGACATCTGAGTTGCGTCATTTAAAATGTAATGTTTAACTGTGGTAATATACAGTACCAAAATTAGAGAAAGGTTGTCCAAATATTTATGACCCTAACTGCATATATAAAATGCAGCATGTTGTAATAAAATGAACAATTAATCTGCTTGTTTTCAGGCCCATGTCCACATTTTGGTGTGCTGCTAACCCCATAGTCTTGTTAGGCTTACAATCAAAGAAGTATATGCAGAACCTGAAGTAGGTTAATAATCTTTAGCATAAATGTAGAAAAACATTGCCCAGTCGCTGAATAATTATGGTCTATATCGATTTCGTCCCATATTTGGCTCACATTTCTGAAATGTAATTGCCCCCCCCCCAACTGAAATTAAATGGTTCTACATATGGGAATGTATACATGTACTTGTCTACAATATTTTGTTCACATCTAAAATATTTCTCTAATTAACATTGATGTCTTGAGCAAATAGAAAGCTATAAACGTTTTATGGTCTATATTGTGAATAGCCATTATGAAAGCAAATATTAAATCACACATTAAGTAAACAAGTTAATGAATGGGAAAATGTGAATATCCACTGGGAGTCATTCCACCCTTTCATCCCAACGTTGTTATGTTAACGGAATGTGTATACAGTCCAGTAATGCAGAAAATAATATTAAAGATTAAGTAAATTTAAAATGGGCTTGGAATTCAAAGTACCTTGGCAATATAGAAGACTCAGGAAATACGCACCTAACTTTCCACTATTTTTGCCAGAATATATACCAAACTATTTCTTCTTAAAACCTTTAATGTATGATTTTCTTTTTATCATCTTGGAATCTTTACCCTGAGGAGCATTTTGTAGAAGACAAGATAGAAATTTCTAATTTTACTCTTCCTACAACTCTTTATACAAATGTAATGTAGATGTAATTTCTTAGACATTGCAAACTGATGTTTACCATTTATTAGATATTTGAACCTTGTTGCTAGAAAATTTGGGATGTGCTTGAATGAATCTTAATTACTCGATAATATGTTTCTCTACTGCCTTTTTTTAGCATGTTTATCTTTATGAGCTTCAATAAACTACTGTTTTATTTTATACCCTGGGATTGTTGTTTTCATCTGACCACAAAAATCTTCATAGTCTGGCCACCTCATCTATCTATTCACCTTCAGTGAATAATGTTGTCTTAAATTTGCATGTTTATTATTAGGGGGTTAGGGTCCATGAGGCCCTTTGGGGCACGGTGTTATTTGATCTCTTTACGGTCAACCTGTTCTTTTTTTTGCAATATGTTAAAATGTTTTACAATGAGCCCAGTCCTAAATCAAAATGTAAAATCTAGGGGGGGATTGGAAAAGGGCTGTTCACAGTAGATAACCCTTGCAATCTGAAAGATCTGCAGCACATTTGCAAGAAGAATAGGGAAATATTGCTCAAGTCAAGATGTGCCGTGCTCACCTCTAAGTCCCTATAAAATCATACATAAAAACAGAACATGTTTCAGGAAATCCCCTCCAAGGACCTTTGCCTCTCAATAAGGCCTGTCCTGATGTTTTGTGAGGAAACCCAAGGCAGTAAAACAAGGCCAGATACAGGTACAGGTAAGCAGTTTAAGGTAACTGGACTTACTGAAGAGAGTAGCGATGATATGACACTAGTCAGAAGCATGCCAGAACATCTTTCTTTTATTATTAAAATTGATGTGTAATGTATTTTCTTTCTTGCCTCAACCTATACCTACAATCAGTGCAAAAGGCTACTATCCCATGGCTGGTGGCATTTCAGGAATACGATGGTCAACCAGTCAATGGCTCCATTTTGGTAACTTTATTAAAATATGTGTAAAAACACTTTGCTGAGAAATTCTAGTTTATAGTTATACTTGATTTTTAATTGAAACAAAATATTTTAGATGAAGATTGCCATGAATATACTTTTTAATAGTATAATTGTACCTGTCACCTTCAAGTAGGATTAATCTAATCAAGAAACTTTGTGAGGGTAAATGAGAATGCTAATGAGAGGTAGTGAGGATTCGTAAATTTTGTAAATTATTCTCAGTGAATTTGAAAATTCTAATTCAAATTTTTTCCCATTCAGTGGGAGCATGGGCACTAATCTGTCTGCTGATCCCCTACCAACACTAGAGGAGAAGATGAGGAGAGACGACGGACTTGCTCAGTCGCCATCTGGGTCACCGATTGGCTTTTACGAACGCCTATCATGTAAGTTTATCGCCTCTCCTTCGCTTTCCACTCTTAGAAGATTCCAGGCGAGTACCTGTCAGCGGGGGTCAGTGGACAGGCGAGTTTTTATGCATTATCAGTAAGGATTCAGGGGCCGCAAGTGGTGAACTAAGGGGGCCGCTGAAGAATGCTCAAAGTGCCACATGCAGCCCCCAGGCGGCAGGTTGGGCACCTAGGCTTTAAGTGCTATGGAGAGTAAGTTACAAGCTTCTATAGGATCTGAACTTTTATAGTCTTTAAAGTTTCAAGTATTTCCTTAAATTTTGGTTTGTTCCATTTTTTGATCAACAAAGTATAATTAGTAGGTCAGTTCAACAAGCAATTACAGAAAGGATAAACCAGTTTATATCTTATGAGCTATTTGTTTAAGTGGGCTACATTGTACGGATGTGAAGTGGTATCTGTTTCCCAAGTGAATAAAAGTTGATTTCCCATGTTCTACTTAAAAAAAAAAGTTGTCAAATACTAATCAGCATCCTGGGACTATTATAAATATATACAGAGCAGGTTTCAATGACATTACAAAAGAACAAATCTATTTATTTCCTTCATATATTCCTCATAGAGTTACTACATTCAATTATCTCAACGTATTATTTTGTAAATTGGTTCCTATTTTTATATGTGTGCTATATACTGTAAATAGACTTTCAAAATTAGATTTTTAGATTACAGCACACAACTGTGAATGTCATTTGTGTCATCAGTATATTGACAAAATTGCAGATTTGAATTCATAATATACAAGTATAGCTTTTGTAGCTCAGCACTCATTTATGTTATGTAGAAACTAGGTTATGTATAAATGTATTCTTAAATCTCTTCTAAGTACTATAACACTGTATATGGTAAGGAGCACCAGGAGTGATCACTGATATAGAGGAAATAAATATTTTGTCAGAATTTTAATAAGTTCTATCCTGCATGATGGAACACTTAATAGAGCTTTTTTGGGGATAAAGCAACTATTCCTAGGGTCACAACTTTCCTAGTACCTCAATTTCAGTGATAGACACAACCATTTATGCCATTAGTTGGGGGACTAATATGTGTTCCATTAGAAGATGCTTTTTTCTACACTAAAAATGTTTGCTGCAATAGCATTACAGGACAAACCTGCTTGGACTCTTTCTGGGTGTCCCTGTCTTGTGCATGATTTACTGTTGTCACCACAAGTTTAGCCTGCACTCCTTACTGTCTGTCATAGATAATAGAAAACCACTGTGCCTTATAAAATATGTCATACTTTAGTTCATGAGCATCAAATGCAGTTCTTTACTGTTCTGCTAATATCTATAAGTGCTGCAATAGTTTAAGCTTTATTGATTAGATAAATAAATCTGTTAGATTGTCTATAGACCACTTGAAGACCAGTATAATATATTTCTATTGAGATGTTATATAATATTTAGTTCAGTGTAATCCCATTTTTTTTAAGTGGCGGTGTAATAAGGGGAGGGGCCATTGTTAGCAATAGGAATACATGAAAGAATACTATTGATCACAGAACAAGCAACATGCCTTACAATGCAAGCTTGTTCTTTAACCTGAGGTAAAATATTGGCATAATAATATGTTTTACGGACGTTATGATGTGTAGTTTGGAGAAGTAAAAAACCTGTGTGTAAGGTACTTACCAGTGATCACACCTCATCCTCAGTGACACCAGGGTTCGCATACAGTCTTAGTCTTTTTGGTGGGCCTCTAGTAGACCATGTAGTAATTATAATAACCAGGGTGTGGCACATATAGACCTACAATGGGCCCAACACAA
>CM070034.1:66853403-66865814 GCA_036250615.1 Ptychadena robeensis | reverse complement strand
TTTTTCCATCAAACAGCTTTCCAATGTGGATGTGTTCAGCACAGTACAGACACTCCTCTCTACTCCAGAAATCCTGTCTGGCAGAGTCACTGTTGGGCCAAACAGCATACCCAGCAGCTCTGTGGATGTGCTATTAACAGTACAGTCCATGGCGGGGCATGTTCAGTTTAAATTGTTTACCAATCCTATAGCACCAGGTGGCACAGTTTGATTGGGCAATCTGCCCATTAAACCAGGATCTGTCATGCACACCATTGCCTGTTAAAACCTCTGTGTAGCAGTGTGCTTGGGTGTGCAGCTGTGTTTGATTTACTTTTCTGTTGGGAAGTGTCTTTGTTGCCATAAAAAACATAAGTAAACATATAAGTAAATTAACCACATCAGACCCAGCATACTAATGGACTTTGTTAACAAATTTAGTATTGTTTTTGAGACCAAATCACGCTTTGTCTGGAATTACTGGAGGGTCTTGGATCAACTTAAATGTCATAGTAGATGAGCCAATGATGGCATCTTACTTACTCATCTTACTACTGGAGGATTGAACTTTAGTGTGGGAGGTTCTGCTTTATGGGTAGTGGGTCAGGTCTTTAGTTCAGAGGGTTTTATTAAGATCACTTGCATCGTGTCATAGTGGTGCTGGGAGACAAAGTGAAAGGAAGGCAAGTATTTTGTTTATTGAAATGTGTAGCCGTTTCTCCAGTAAGTAATATATCTATGCAATACTTTTGAGTTATTTTTTTTCAGTACTGATCCAGGTCACAAATAATTTCTGCATGTATGATACTGCATATATATGTTATTTAATTGTATTTACCTATTTGATTGGAGCCTGAAATTTCTACTATAAAAAAATAAAAAAAAGCTGATCATTGGTCTATAATACAGAGTTTATGGAGTAAACAAGTATGGTATATCTGTCAAGGTGCTGCTCTCTTGAGAGGTAATTAAACTAATAAGCTGTAACATTTTTCGAGTTGAAACCTACAAACAAGAACAATGTAATTTATGTGAATATCCAGCATTTTCTCTTCCCATTAGATACATGTTCACATGTTTCAAAGCTTATAGTTCACAACCTACGTTGATTTTTCACCAACTCAAGAATAGGTTACCTACACTTTATAATCCACAAGTCTGTTACAAGGTGCCACAGTTGTTTTCATCAATTAAGTGTTATTTTAACCCAAAAAACAAGCATTGTTTTGTTTATTTCAGCCTCATGATCCACTGGAGACTGCAGAGATGTGGTGGTAGGATCTTGGTGGTAGAAAGAAACCCACTATATTGTAAGGGAAATACGTATTTGATCCCCTATCAACCAGCAAGGTTTAAGACTCTCCAAAATCTTCATTATATGCTATTTATGAGCTGAGATTAGGAGCAAGCTTTGTAAGGGAGGGTTCTATTTTTAGCTCTTTGTTACAGTACCTGTCCACAGAACTAGCTACTATGGTGAAGAACAGAGAGCTGTTCATAGACCTACAAAAGGCTGGACTGGGCTTTTGCCAAGCAGCTTGGTGAGAAGATGACAATGGTGTGTGCAATAATTTGCAAATGAAAGAAACAAAAAAACTGCCAATGTCCCTCAGAAAACATTTGGCAACACACTATGCTGTGAAAGACAAATTTCCAGCATTTATATCGTAGGTCTCCACGAAAACATGCGAACCCTTCGGCGAAGGCAAGGAGAGCACATGGTCAGGCAGGCACATCTGCAGTCCTGCCAATGCCACCATCTGTAAAGCATCCACGGAGGACCGTAAAGCTCACAGGTTACACGACTGTGGAGATATGGGTCAAATCGACTGGCCAGTTGTCGAGCTGCCGTGCACGAACTCACGGCCATCTATCTTACCCATATTAAATCTGCCCCTATCGCTGTGTGTTCGAGCGGGAGGGACAAATCCAATCCTCGCTCGAAAACAGCCTTATCGGACATGCCCATTAATACGGTTGATGTCCCCGATGCTTTGCCTTGGGTCTGAGGAGGAGAGAGCCGGGGAGAGGCAGTTTCTGCTTCTCCCTGGCTTTCTCCGCTATCTGACAAGCAGTGGTGATGACGTCCATCAACGTCTGTTGCAGGGTACTACTGCGTAACGGCCTCAAAAAGTACTACAGTCACCGCATATCTGACAGCAAGCGTGATGGACATGTCCATTCACGCTGATTAGACAGGGAACATTCGGTACGGCTCCGGAAAAGTATATACAAGTTACCGATATCTGACCAGCAGCGCTGATGACATACATCATGCTGGGTTGCAGGGTAAGCGGACAGCTCTCAAAAAGTATACAGCAAAGTGGATAAAAACATTTTTTTAATATATTATTCAAAGAGTATTCATACACAGAACCTAGTACTTGGGGGTACTATTGGACTGCCTGCAGGCAGTGGTAAGTGGTACTGTGGGGAATCAAAAACCCTTAGATATCTCTTTTGCCTTCCAAATCTCTAATAAATGTGCATCACATATGCATACCTAACGTCACCAGTAGCAGTTGAATGCAATCCATGGCATAAACATTCCAATGCAGGAATATGAAGATATCCCAATGCCATAATGCGAAGTTTGCATATTCTTGAATAGATGATATTTGCATAATATATTTTAAATATTTGAGCTCAACACTACATCACCAAACATATCCCAAAAAGTCAACATGCAACAGATGGACTGAGATGATCCAAACCATGGTGAATGGGGTTGTGACTTACAATGTATACTATCATAGGAGGCGAGAGGAGGATTGGAGGCGAGCCAAGCACAGGGACAGAGCGTCTGCAATGGGCCAATGGCTGACAATGTGAGTGAACAATGCGAAACCCCACTTGTTGAGGGGGGACTACCAAGTTGACTATGAAGCTTCCCTGTAGACAGTGGAGGAAATTAATTATTTGCACCCTCACTGATTATTGTAAGTGTGTCCAATGCAAAGAAAATGAAAAGTATCAGAAACAGTATCATTTCAAATGGTAGGTTTATTGTAACACAGTGGCAGATTGACACATCAAAAGGAAAAAAAATCGAAAAAATTAATTTAATAAAAGATACAACTGATTTGCATTTTCATTGAGGTGAAATAAGTATTTTGAACCCTACAAACCATTAAGAGTTCTGGCTACCTCAGAGTGGTTAGAAACTTCTACTCAATTAGTCACCCACATTATTAAGGACACCTGTCTCTTAACTCGTCACCGGTATAAAAGGACACCTGTCCACAGAATCAATCAAATCAAGCAGACTCCAAACTCTCCCAACATGGGAAGACCAAGAGCTGTCCAAGGATGTCAGAGACAAAATTGTGACCTGCACAAGGCTGAATGGGCTT
Organism: Ptychadena robeensis; assembly: GCA_036250615.1. NCBI lineage: Eukaryota > Metazoa > Chordata > Amphibia > Anura > Ptychadenidae > Ptychadena > Ptychadena robeensis. The sequence goes on along the minus strand of CM070034.1, from coordinate 66,862,482 downwards.
ACAAAAACCCTTAGTAAGGAAGTGGGAGGAGAGAGCGGCGAGAAGGTGACAACTGTTGGTGCGATTGTCGAAAAGGGAAGGAGCCAAAAATGGACCATCAATCGACCTCCGCTCTGGGGCCCACGCAAGATCTCACCTCGTGGGGAGGTGTCAATGGTTCTGGGAAGGTGTGAAAAGCATCCTTAGTAGAACTACACGGGAGGAGTTATTTAATGGACTCAAATTAGCAGGAGGGACCACCGTACCAAGAGAAAAACCATATTGGAAACCACATTACACCGCAATGGGATTAAAAATTTCCTGCAGGGATAGCAAGGTTCCCCCCTGCTCAGAGGAAAGGAACCATGTGCAGGCCCGTCTGACAGTTGCCCAATTATGAACACCTGAATGATTTCAGAGAGAGTTAGAGGTCTGATTGAGACCAAAATAGAGCTCTTTGGCATTAAACTGAACTCGCGCGTTTTGGAGAAGAAATGCTGCCTATGACTCCAAAAACCGTCCCCCACATTTAAGCTGGGGTTGGGAAACATTTTGCTTTGGGGGTGTTTTTTGCTAAGGGCAACAGGACAACTTAATCGAATTTAACCGGGAAAATGGACCGGAGACATGTATTGTGACATCCTGAGCGACAACCTCTTCCCTCTGCCACGGAAACTGAAAATGTACCGAGTCGTGGGATGGGGGTTCCAGCACGACATGACCCAAAACATTACAGCAAAGGCAACAAGAGTGGCCAACGAAGTAAGCACATTAGGAGGGGCCTTAATCAGTCTCCGGACCTCATCAATAGAAAACCTATGGAGGGGAGTTCAAAGCTCAGAGTGCACAGAGACAGACCTCGACAAACCTTCGGGATGTTAGAGATCGATCTGCAAAAGAGAGTGGACCAAACTATTCCTCCTAAATATGTGCGCAAAACTTGCGTCATCAATTACAAGAAACGTTTGACCTCTGTGCTTGCAAACAAGGGTTTTTTTCCACCAGTATAGTATTAAGTCATTTTTTGTGTTACGAGGGTTCAAAAACTTATTTCACATCAATGAAATGCACCAAATCAGTTGCAGCTATCTTATTATAAAGTTTATTTTTTCGATTTTCCTTTTGATGTGCTATCTGCCACTGTTACAATAAAATCTGAAATGATACTGTTCTGAGACTTTTCATTTCTTTGTCATTGGACAATCTTACACAATCAGTGAGGGGTCAAATAATTATTTCCTCCACTTTACAAGTTTTTAGAGATGTGTGGCCAATTGTGTAACTTAAGAAACTTGTCCAAAATTCATTCTTGCAACACTAAAATTATCCCAAGCACACCTGCAAATTTATAACCAAATGCTTGGGGAAAATGTTTTTTTTGCTTTTTTTCTTCAAACAAGCTTTATTAAAAAAGGCATATACAGTCCAATCCTCAACCTGAGAGAGATGTGCATCCAACCAAACATCTTTGCAATTTATTTAGCAGCTATCCTTTAAAATATAAAAAATTGACTATGAATAACAGGTGATATAGACAGTTACCTTTGGTTCTGAAGCATCATTTCTACTACTACAGTTGATGGTCCCTTGATAGCTATGGCTATTTTCTCTCTAGCAGTTGGGAGCACTATGGTTACGACTTTCCAACTATAGCCATAACAATAGCCATGGGGCAAGATGCTCCAAAATGCATCTTGGAGGCTGCTGCCCACATGAAATCAATGGGGGTGGTAGGGATAGTTTAATGACCACCTGCCATCAAAGCCAATTAAATACTTGTTCATTTTGAATGAGCATTGCTGTACCGGCTTCTGGGCAGCTGCAGGCTGTCGGCCACCCGGGAACTTCTTCCAAAGAGCAAATGTGAACATAGCATAAAGGGTGTAGAGCTGAAAATGATTTCCTAAGAAGAACATAAGCATCTCCATACAACAATATTAATATTAAACCTTTTCATTGTATACAAATACAGTATCATATGACAGATACGTACAGGCAAGCCGTCGTAGAGAAATGTAATACCGCAGAAACCAGAAGATATTGTAAAAGTAACATAATAAAGAGAAAATGGAAGCACGCCAAGCTTAAAACTCTACATGTTCTTTGTTTGGAAGCCATGGTCCAACGTTGTTTTTTTTTCCAATAAAGATTTTTATTAGTTTTTATCAAAAACAATATAATACAAGTACAATGAAAATATTATTAGCAGTAAGCATCATACATTAATAGTAAAATATATACACAGAATGGGGGGGGGGGGGTAGGAAATAAGAAGAGACGCCAGCAACGCCACATCTTGTTGAAACGGGTCAATTTATCAGACTTAATATGGAGAAACTCTTCTATTTCACAAACATGGCACATTTGCCTGATCCACTCACCAAGCGCCAGTATAGCCTGTGACTTCCAGTGTCGTGGGACTAACGTTTTGGCAGCATTAACCATATAAGTTTCAAGGGTCTTAAATTTGGTATTGGAGGTCCAACGTTGTTTATGTCCATATGCAAGAGCTGTTTATTTTGCTTATGCTTTGCTTAAATATGAACCAATACACTTCCATGGAAAAGTTAACTTTTAAGAAATGGAATGCAAAATGTTATTTGGTTAAGAGGATGTTGTAGGATTTAGTGGATAAAGGATGAGAAAACTTATTGGACTATCATTAAAGCAGAAAGAGAGGAGACATAAGGATTTGGTCAAAATATGGAAAGTATGCGAGCAGAGCAGATGATAAGGGTAGGGAATGAATTTATCAATTTTAAAAGGGTGGTCATACAGTTACAATTGAAAAAGAAAGTGTTAGCAATCAATCTTCCTGGTAGAGGGTGAGGGTAGTAGACTAGGCTAGAGTTTTTATTAGGTGGAATAACAATGGGGGTTAAGCAGAAGCATATAAGGGAAACTAATATGTTTTCATGGCACTTTGGTGTTCACTTTAAAATGAACTTGCACAGAAATATTTGGCTGTAATGCAATGAGAGCATTAGTATTCACGGAGATGAACAAATCTAATTACCAATAGCTGTTAAAGTAAGTGCAGGTAGCATTTTTGTTATTATGTCCCTGTAATTAAATGATCAGAGTACACTACAAACTCTTATACATTACAGACATGTCTGTAATTTTAAGATTGATCTCCTTACTTTGGTTGGGGACCCGCACACAAAGGGCCATGCCATGCATAATGACGTCATCACGCGCAATCAATCTGCTGAGAAATCGACAAGAATTTAAAGCGTGTATGGGGGGCTTAACATATACATATATACACATTACATTGTAACATAATATCAGCTTCAGCTGAAACACTTACTCTGTAATAACATGTTTTACTGTGGTGTATCTGACCCTAATGGACAACCTAGTCATGACTTGCAGCACATTGCTGTTCCTTCAAGCCTTCACATGTACTTGAGCAGCTGAAGCAGATACATTCCCTTTAAATTTACACATGGCCTGCAGCCTTTAAAGAGCTTCTCATTACAGAGGAGTATATACAAGTACATTAAAAGTTCTTCTGTGTTACAGCCAAGAGGTGTAGCTGCCAAATTTCTGTGCTGTGAAAGCTTGCATTGAGAACAACTTAGGCACAACTTCTCATGGTGCTTAGATACCATGTTGAGTAAATATATTAAAAGAGGAAAAAATAGAAACTTTGTCGGACTGAAATGAAAATGTGTTTTTTAATTGACCTTCTACAGGCTATAAAAAAAATCTCTGTACTGGATCTCCTTTAATAATACCAGAAGGATAGAAAGGAGCAAGTTTCAGGCACTCTTTTTAACTTTCTTATGGAATTATGTATTGATCACAACAGATCTTTTTCTATAGACACATCTCTAAACATATATCTGCACAAGACATACTGTATACTTACAGTTGTTACTGTACTCATTAAAACTGTGCATTGGCCATCTTACTACTTTATCAAATTTCTGAAGCTAGACATAGTAATCCTTCTTCTTCTCTTCTTCTTCTCTCTGGAAGTCTCTATACTGGCTTCCATCTAATCTCAGAATTACATTTAAGCTGCTGTGTCCTACTTTAGCTGGGCATGAACGATATTCGATCCGTTCAAGGAAGCTCCAGCCCAGCGCGATGACGTCATCGCGCTGGACTGGAGCTTCTTTGATATCGAAGGAGCTGGAGGGACAACACTGCCGGTCAACCAGCTCAGCCGATGCTTTGCATAGGGACCCGCGTCCCCATGCAAAGTAATGGACATCGACCGTGGTTTACGGTCTTGTCTGTTATCCCTGTTTTTGAGTGGGATTGATCTCACTTGAAAACAGGGATGGCTGCATATGATATGCGCCAGATAGTTGGCCGTGAGAGAGCGTAATCATATGGCTCTATGATAACTGTCTTGAAGAGCATAACATGCCAGAGGGGGGTCTGACTGGCTTCTGGGGGTGATGGGATCCTGTATTTGATGCTGCATACTTTCTTTCATGGTTATTTAACAATAAAAATGGACTCTGATTCAGCAACAGTAGATCAGTGATTGCGTCTCCTTCTGGGATTTTTATTTGTTACCTTGTGGCTATTGAGGGCTGAGACAGACAGACAGGACTCTGCACCGGATTGTTGCTATACTTCAGCCTATCCCACAAACACGAAATGTGTCTTTCCCTTTTAAAATAAGTAGAGTGCGAACATTTTCCTCTTACATCTAAGTATAGGCACCTTCACATTTCCAATCTTCCTGACATACCATATAACCTCTTTCCACTCATGGCTCCAAGATATTTCTAGAGAAGTCCAAACTCTAGCCCTAGCCTTGTCCTATTATGCTTGTTTCTTCATTAAACAAATTTAAACAAAGCCCACCTTAACCTTCCTTCCTATTATGTCAGTTGGGAAAGCTCCTCATTTCCTCTGATCTTATTATTTGGACTTGTGTGCAAGAAGGTTTGTCTTCTACACTCTCTGTTTATTTTACAGTGTTTCATAATATGTTGCCGCTTTAAAATCAAAACCTAGTGTAATAAATAAAGTACACTAAATACACACACAAACTCTACTCTGCACCATTTTATATATAATTACAATATATTTATATATAAATTAAAATATATTTTAGAGCAACGAAATTTTTGTTACTTATGCAATTCTAGAAGTATTCCAGTACAGAATGCCTCTAGCAATCCAGAATACCATGTGTCCTGACCACGAACACATTGGTAAGACCTCACAATGTTTTGTTTTTGTGGTCTCTTGAATATACTGTGGAATTATTTTGCTATATCTCTTTCAACAACTAAACTATAGATCCTTCCACTATTCCAGATTACCCTTGCTTGCGAAGTACAAAATCCCTACTCAATCATGAAGAGGGGGTGTTTGGTAGTCTTTATACATTTCATGTCTAAAGCCCCCCATAGATGGGCAGACTCCCGGCCATAGTTGTAGCAGACCAACCTGCGTGCGCGCTCCCGCCGATCACATCAAGGTTGGTCGGCCGCAACTATGTGGGAGCCTTGAATTATGTAGAAAAAAAGTCGGCAAGTCGGGTCGCACACGGATCCTACATGCCGTTTTTTTTTCTCTACAACTGCGAGGCAGAACAGCTGCATCTTGTAAACAGGGAGGGGGAGTCGGACGGGAGTCCTGTGTGTTAGTGGAAGACACAGGATTTCTGTCTGACATGTAGCAGACTGATTACAGCATGGTGACGTCACCACGCTGTAATCAGTCTGCTAAAGGTCTGCCATAGATCGAGGTGTCTATGGCAGGCTTTAGTGTGACAACACTGCCCTTTCTAGATACAGTACCCAGACTAGGCATTGATACCCAAGAACAGGAAACGTGTTACTGGAATCCTCGAGTGAATGAAAAAAAAAGACTAATGTACTACTTACATCCAAGGACTGCTAATATACTTCATACATGTATATATAATCTTGGCTTTTTTGTTTACACTTGAACTTTAATTTCAACCTTAAGGCTTTACCAACCCCAAATTATTGACCTTAACAAATATTCTAACATTTAGAAGTCTTTGTATTTTTTATTTTCACACAATTTATACCCTAGATCCAGTGGAAATCAGTTGAAAAAATGTAAAACTCTTATATCTTTGATCTATAGTTTGGAGAGCCCAAAGAGTTGATCAGTAGTGATGAGCGGCATAGGCAATATTCGAATTCGCAATATTTCGTGAGGAGCCATTAAAGTCTGAAGAGCCCAGGTTTGATTTAAAAAAGGAGCAGAAGGTGGGAAATGCAAAGTCAGATAGTGGAGTTTTATCAATGAAAAAATAGACATAATGCACCATTCCCCCTAGGAATGAATCAAACAGGTAAATCTTAGTGCCACACCCTCAATAAAGTTCAGAGAACACACATTTATTGTTATTACAGGATGGGTTTTCATGGCAATTCTTATGATTCAAACATGAAACTAAGTTTCCATTTCCATTTAAAAAAATGTCTTTATTAATATTATTGAAACCAATACATAGAGCGGAAATGGAAAAATTTGAATTCCACCTTCTTCAGTAAAAATCAACAAATAGTCCACTAGATAGTACTGTCATGCCTTTTGTTTACATTTCACCGATCAATCTTGGGAATGCTGCATATAGAATATTGAACACACATGGGACCATCAATAGAGGCTGCCCACATCTGCAGGAAGACCAGCAAACATCCAGACAAGTAAGTGGTAGCCGAACTTTGACCCTGACCTTAGTATAAACTGGGGGGGCATTACGGACATGTCTGTAATTTGTTACATCAATTTCTGTGCTGATTTACGGCCAGATTTAAGGTGGGTGCGTTAGATCACCTATGGCCAGCTTTAGTTCCTAAGTTAGGAATTAAGGTACATTTCCATCAACTTTTTATGGAGGAAAAGATGAGCCCTGTCCTGCTAAATTGTATATAACCCTTACTGTTCTAAATAAATCAAATATTTACTGGAGGCAGTTATGTGCAACATCCATATTATTAAAATGAAGGCTTCTAATTCTGAGTGCTGCCAGGAGCACTTCATCTGCTGTCAGCTGGGTGTGTGGAATTCTATGTATAAGCTGCTAAGCACTAGATGGCGTGTGATCTTATGTGTGTGTGTGTGTGTGTGAGTGTGCTTGTGTGGGTGTTTGTGTGTCTGACAGTATGTAGAGTTTGGAGTTCTGTCATGGCTGCTAACTGTAAAAGTGCAGAAACAATATGTGTTGGGAAATCAAGCTGTGACTGTGCATGTGGTATATGCTGAAGAGTACCGTATACTGGACTGCAGAATAGCCATGACCTGCTGTGATGTGTTCCTGTGATTCACCCTGTGGGGACAAACTTAAAACATGCAGAGCAAAATATAACAGGGCCACGGAGCTGAAGAAAGTTTTTATCTGTCAAGGGAACAAAGTTAATTTGGCATCTAGCCTAAACCCATGTGAAAGGTGAGTAAGATATGCAGTAATACATATGTGTATAATTGGGGACCTATCTTCCAAAAATAACCAAAAATGCTAAAACACGTGTTGATAACTATCCTTCAAAAATAATCAAATAAACTCAAATGCATTATTAAAAGCATAAGGCCTCTGATATTTAGAGTATTTCACTGTAAATAGATGATGAATAGGAAAGTAAATGAAACCTTATTCATCAAAACTTTCACAAGTTTACATAAATGTATACAATATGTGATAGAGGCATCCTATATTATAAGTGAAATGTCAACGTTCATATACAAGAAAACATCATAGAAAACATACATTTATTAATCTGCACAGAACAACTGGAAATGTTCTGAAGGTTCTACATTTTCAATAAATAAATATAGAGTATGAAACAATTGCTATACTACTGCCAAGGTTTAAGGTTAAAAAAAGTTTTTGTTATATTATTCAGTCCTTCTATATATTGCTTACTTAGATATGTTGTGTTGTCTTGTGCATTCTGTACTTTTTAGTATAATATATGTATTACATATTTGTCAGAAATGTATGACCAAAAGACAACTGTTGTTGGCACTAAGAAGATAAGAGCTAGGGATGAAGGCAGTTAAAATTCCCAGAAGGTGTCTACATTTTGATGGCTGCGATATGGCAATAGGAGGGGAGTTACTTAGGAGATTTAAGGGGTGGTACGCAGGATGTGCAATTGTTATTCATGCTCTACAATGCAGTAATAATTGGCTGCTGTCTTTAACTGTAACTATCCCAAATCCTTTGTTTTAAATGATAAGGAAATGTTAGATTGCTTGTGAAATAATGCTTAGAGAGATAATGAGTTTTATTAGATTTTTTACTTTCCTTGCTTTTTGTTCAGGAGATAACCTCTCGTTAGACAGGAAGTGACTGCAAATCTGCAATAGGGTAATCATCTAGCAAGGGTTCTAGTATTTCCTAATTTTATAATAGAAAACTACCGTATTTTTCAGGCTATAAGACACACCAGTACATAGGACGCACCCAGTTTTTAGAGCAGGAAAACCAGAAATTTTTTTTAATATATAAGTGTTCAAATCAATTGGGGTAATGCAATGGGTTCAATTAATGCAATATTAAATTCAGCCAGTTGTCACTAGCAGCAGTACCACATCACTTCACAATCTCACTGATTGGGAGGAAGAGGGCTGCATATCTCCTCTACTATCCCTCGCTGGCTGTGCCTGTGTCCGTGGAATGTGCAGAGTGATTGCAGCTTTCACAGACACGGAGAGAGAGATGGAAGTTTATCTATCTCTATCTTCATTGTTTATATCAGCAGGGTTCTGGGCTCTGGCGGGAAGCCAAGGCGCACATTTGGACAAAAAGGCACAGGCACTTTTCCCACCGATTTTGGGGTCTTATTCCACTTTATTCCACTTCCTGTCCTATGGACAACTTTTAATAGTTAGACAGCAAACACGTACAATCCATTTTAATATGACCATCAATGTCTGAAATTCATATAAAAGTGTCCACAAAACGCTTTAGTAATTATTTATTGTTACTTTTTGTTAGTTATTGAAGGTGAGTCACATGACAATGGATATCTTAGTGAAGGAGTTTTTGGAGGTGACTTTAACACCATATCTAGTCCCACAGAAAGGAGGGGTTTAAGAGGCTGGCTGGGATATCATAGTCATATTTTCAACCTCCCTAGCCGGC
>CM070034.1:66839658-66851749 GCA_036250615.1 Ptychadena robeensis | reverse complement strand
GAGAAGTCAGATTCAGAGAGCTGCTGCCCTTTGCATAGGGCAACATAGATAGGCCAGTTATTGTTAGAAGTGTACTTTCTTCATCATTGCTCTTAGTCTGCGTTCAGGACAGAGTCCTGAAAAGACCCCAAAAGCCCTTTTTAGGGGCTCTCTATTTTTTTGCTACAATGTGCTGCCTGACTGGCAGTGCCAGCTGCGCCAGTGATTGTTCAAGCCCACATATTACACAGTACTACTGCCAGGGCTAATATATGGTGGCCTTTGTTACCCCAGGGGATTTTTTTCACCCTATTGTAGGGTATTAATAAATATTGCACGGCTTTCCAGCCCTTACAGCCTTGTGACCAACTGTGTGTGCCCAGTGCCCAGCCCGTTATATGGTGGCCAGGGTAATACCCAGCAATTTTTTTTCACCCATAAATAAGGGTTGACTACATAGTGCACGTTTCCAATCCAGTACAGCCTTGTGCCACTGTCCATCTCCACCAGTGTTGCCATACTGGGACCACGTCAGAGTGTCCTCCACACTGGACCATATGCCCCCAGTGTCTGGCCACACTATCCATCTCATGAGCAAGTATCCTCCATACTGACAATCCCCCAGTGTCCTCCACACTGTCCATCTGGCACCAGTGTACTCCACAGTCCATCTCCACCAGGTGCGCCATACTGACAACTCCCCCAGTGTCCTCCAAAACTGTCATCTGCACCAGTGTCTCCACACTGACCATCTCCCCAGTGTCTGCCACACTGACATCTCCCCCAGTGTCGCCACAACTGACCATCTCCCCCAGGTCCCCACACTGTCCATCTCCAACAGTGTCCTCCTACGACAAATCCCCCCAGGTCATCCACATGTCCATCTCCACCAGGTCCTCCATACTTACAATACTCCCCAGTGTCCCTCCACACTGTCAATGACCAGTGTCATCCACACTGTCATCTCCACCAGGTCCTCCATACTCACAATCTCCAACAGGTCCTCCACACTGTGCATCGCACCAGGTCATCCGCACGACCAATCTCCCCAGTGTGCCACACTGACCACTCCCCCAGTGTCGCCACACGTCCACCTCCACAGTGTCCTCCATACTGACACTCCCCCAGTGTCAGCACCACTGTCATCTGCACGTGTCCTCCAAACGTACATCTCCACCAGTGTACCACCAGTGTCCTCCACACTGTCCCATCTCCACCAGGTCCTCCATACTGACCACACACAGGTCTCCAAACTTGAACCATCACCACCAGTGTCCTCCAAATGAACCAATCCCACCCAGTGTCTGCCAACACTGTCCATCTCCACCCCCAAACACCACCAGTGCCCCAAAATACCATCACCACATCCTCCATACACCAATCACCACCAGGTCCTCCATACTGACCATCTCCCCATGTTCCCCATACTGACAATCTCCCCCAGGTCTCACAATGTCCATCTCCACCAGTGTCTCCATACTGCAATCCCCCCAGTGTCTCCACACTGTCCTCTGCAACAGTGTCCCCACACTGTTCTCTCCACCAGTGTCCTCCATACTGACAATATCCCCCAGTGTCTGCCACACTGACCATCACCACAGTGTCGACACACTGTCCATCTCCACAGTGTCCTCCATACTGACAAATCTCCCCCAGGTCCTCACACTGTCCATCTAACCAGTTCCTCCATACTGACAATCCCCCAGGTCCTCCACACTGTCCATCTGAACCAGGTTCCACACACTGCAATCTCAACAGTTGTCCTCCATACGACAATCTCCCCCAGTGTCCCCACACTGGCATCTGCACCAGTCCTCCACACTGTAATCTCCAACAGTGTCTCCCATGACCATCTCCCCAGGTCGCCAACATGACCATCTCCCCAGTGTCTGCCACACTGACCCATCTCCACCCAGTGTCTGCCACACTGTCCATCTCCAAACAGTGTCCTCCATACTGACAATCTCACCCCAGTTCATCCACACTGTCCCATTGCACCAGTGTCCTCCACACGTCCATCTCCACCCAGTGCCTCCCATATGACCAATCTCCACCACCCCACACGGTCAACTACACCTGTCCCCACACATGTCCATACTCCACCAGTGTCCTCCATACTGAACAATCTCCCCCAGTTCCTCCACACTGTCATCTGCACAAGTGTCCTCACACGGACCCTCTCCCCAGGTCTGCCACACTGTCCATTCCACCAGTGTCACTCCATACGACCATCACCACCAGGTCCTCCACACCTGACCACACCACCAGTGTCTCCCCTACTGACCATCCCCACCAGTGTCCCCATACTGACCATCTCCCACAGTCTCGACCACACTGACATCTCCCAGTGTCTGCCACACAACTGACCATCTCCCCCAGTGTTGCCCAATGTCCATCTCCAACAGGTCCTCATACTACAATCTCCCACAGTGTCTCCACAATGTCCACTCCACCAGTGTCCTCACATACTACAATCTACCCCAGTCTCCCACTGCCATAGCACCAGGTCCTCCACACTGTCCATCTCCACCACTCTCCCATACTGACATCTCCCCCGTTGTCCTCCACACTGACCATCACACCAGTGTCCTACAATACTGACCATCACCACCAGTGTCTCCATACTGAACCCACCCAACACCTCCAAAAAATGCCATCCACCATGTTTTTCCCTCCAAACTGACCATCTCCCAGTGTCCACCATGTTGTTTAATGCCTCCAGCTAAATCACATTACAGGAGAGAATTCCTTGGTGCGGATATAGTGTGTGACAAAAAAAATTATGGGAGTTTTGCCAGGATCCCCCTCTGTCCTGTCATTGACCAGTGTTAAAAACTTCCCAAACACATGTGGCAGAAAGGAGTCCCTGTTTTTTAAAATTCGCCTCCCATTGAAGTCAATGGACAGTTCGCGAACGTTTGCGCTATTGCGTTCGCGTTCGCCGCAATTCCGGGTTCACGCCATCACTAGTGAAAATGAGACCACCCACCCTTACATCATTATATGGAATGTATAAGTATCAGCATTTTGTCACAATGAAGCTGAATCTTCTAGACATTACACTGTCTGTGTGTTTCTCTCTGATTGCTTTCCAGATCCCTCTTGAGGGGCCGAAAACTCACTGGCAGTGATCATCACATCCACAAGGCAAAACAGTTGACCCAACAGCTTTGACAACAGCTTTTTCGCCCTCTACCAGAACAATGGCAAGTAAAAAGTATGGAGAAGGTATGGAGCAGTTCATTTTTCAATGTATAGCACTGTGTCATCTGTAAAACGTGGAGGAGGTAGTATGCTTGCGTGGCTGCCCATGGCACCGGGTGTTTCTTGGGGATGTGACACAGGACAGAAGCAGCTGTAAAAGACTAAACAGAAAGGCCAACAATCAAACAGCATCTTAAAGATGCTTCGGTAAAGCTCTGACCAAGCATTTAAAAGGGGTAAACCCAGCCTGAGTTTTATTGGAAGCAAAGTTTTTTCAACCAATTGTTAGAAATGAACATCTAATCTTCAGTTTTTTTTATTTATGATGCCATTAATTGAAGTGATTGTGTAAAAAAAGGCTTAGGTACTCACATTTCTTGGTTCAAACCTCTGAATAAAAGTTAATTTGTTGAATTTAAAATTTATTGTTGTAATGTACAGAACCAAAATTAGAAAATACTTGTCTCTGCCTAAATATTATATAGATATATTGATTAAAATGGTAATTGCATTTAAATGCAAATGCTTATTTTCCAAAGGATTTGTTTATACATAGTTTATTTAACTATATTAATGCATAATAAAATACACATTAAACATTGTCATATAGTCAGTAACTGTAAAAAATGTCATCAATACACATGAAGCCAAATGCCATTAAAAATTGCAAAGCATTCTAACAGGTCAGACCTTCTGAGAGCACTTAGAGAACATATAAGACATATGGATATACCATATTTGCTAAGATGCCTCAAGATTCACTAATGATTTGACAACTCATGTGAATCTCAATACTTTGCAAACTGATTGCTTAAGAGGGTGTCTCTCAGCTTAAATGGCCTTGAAGGGGTCAATTACAGTCAATAAAGAATGAAAAGGATAAGACTATTATAGACATGCTTCTTCTATAGCATCCTAATAGAAGCATGGGTGTATGAGTAGGACCTGTTATCAGTGCTGCTGTCAATTTTAAAGAAAGGCATTGGGAAACTTTAAAGCCACATTTAACCCCTGACTTTTTTTATGGTAGAAATATTTTTTTAATTTGTTTATTTCTCAATTTGCATTGCTTAACCTGACGAGCGTAGCTTGGCAGTTTAAGCAATACAAGTTATTTAACCTGACAGAAGTGACGTCAGTTAAGCGTATTGCTTAACTGACGTCACTTCCATTTTAAGCCGGTTTTCTTTAACAAGAGACAGGCTTCTCTCTGCAGTCCCTCGTGAAAGAATTCTTCCCCTCGCCAGATCTTCTTCCCGCCAGTGGACTGGCAGGTTGAACACCCGTACTGTTCGTCAGGGGAAGAAAAGCAAACATGTTATGTCTTACACCTTGCAGACAGTTTGGCCATCACTAATCATGATATACAGTTAATCCGGAAAGTATTTACAGAGCATCACATTTTCCACATTTTGTTATGTTGCAGCCTTATTCCAAAATGGATTAAATTCATTTGTTCCTCAGAATTCTACACTCAACACTTAATTAATTAATTAATTAGAAATACAAAAATAGAAATCACATGTCCCTAAGTATTCACAGCCTTTGTTCAATACTTTGTTAGCAATTACAGCCTCAAGTCTTTTTTAACCTCCCTAGCGGTTGACACAAACCCTGTTCGTTCGCTGAACAGGGTCCTCTCAACCGCAGAGGAAGCCGGTGGCGGGGAGACCCTATGCCTCCCCGGAAAGCTGCAGCGATTGTCTTCATCGCTGCAGCATTTCCGGGTTGGCGGCACCGCCCCGTTCGCGTCACGGTGACGTGGAAGGGGGCGGGGCGGCTCCATAGACCTCCATGTTAATGGAGGAGCGCCGGCTTTCCCTCTCACGCAGCTGTTGTCAGTAATGACAGCAGCTGCGTGTAGAGCTCCGGCGAGATGCCGGAAACGTCAGGCAGTGTACTTTGTCGCCTCGATCGCCCGTATCCGTATACGGGCGGTGCGCTGAGAAGGTTAATATGATGCCACAAACTTGGCACACCTATCCTTGGCCAGTTTTGCCCCTTCCTCTTGGCAGCACCTCTCAAGCTCCATCATTCTGGATTGGAAGGATTGTTGCATGGCCATTTTAAGATCTCTCCACAGGTGTTCAATAGGATTAAAGTTTGGACTCTGGCTGGGTCACACTTGGCTGTGTGCTTTGGATAGGTGTCCTGCTGAAACATGAACCATTGCACCAGTCTGTGTTTAATAGTGTTCTGGAACAGGTTTTCATTCAGTCTCCCAGTTGCTTCTGCTGAAAAACATCCCCACAGCATGATGCTGCCACCACCATATTTTCTGTAGGGATAATATTGGCATGGGGATGAGCAATGTATGGTCTTCTTCAAAACATGACACCTGGCATTTACACCAACGAGTTCATACTCTGCTTAATCAGACCAGAGACATTTTTTTCTCAAGGCCTGAGAGTCCTTCAACTCCAGGCAGGCTGCCATGTGCCTTTACTAAAGAGTGGCTTCTGTCTGGCCACACTACCATACAGGCCTGATTGGTGGATTGCTGCAGAGTAGTGTTGAGCTCGAATATTGGAATTGCGAATATTTTTGGCGAATATTGGCTATTCGAGTATCCGCAAATTTTGTGAATACGCCGGCGGATATTTGCAATTCCGAATATTCACGATATTCACCATTGGGATGCTTATGGGCATGGATTGCTAATATATATTCGCAATGCAAAAATAAATAGCACATGTGACCATTCATTTTGAAGGCAATTATAAATGCGAATCTAGGCGATTGCGAATATTAGCGAATATAGAATCAAATAATAGTAGAATTATTCGCAAAATATCGCAAATTCGAATATTGCCTTTGCCTCTCATCACTACTGCAGAGCTGGTTTTCCTTCTGTAAGGTTCGCCTCTCTTCACTCTGACCACTTGGTCACCTAAGGCCCTTCTCTCCCAATTGCTCAGTTTAGATGGCCGGCCAGCTCTAGGACGAGTCCTGGTGAGTTTGAACTTCTTTTATATATGATGACATTGTGACCTTCAAAGCAGCAGAAATGTTCCTTCCCCAGATTTGGGCCTCAAGACAATCCTGATTAGGAGGTCTACATACACACCGGTCTCTGCCTCTGATTGGCAGGGGGGCATTTGGAGGATACATGTGTATGGTATGACACCTTCTCTCTATGGCGGAGAGCAGAGACTGAATATACACTGGTCTCTCCCTCTGATTGATGGGGGGGGGGGGGACTGCTCCTGTCCCATCCAGACTGCCAATGCCCTTGAGATAGTTGCCTTCATGCTCATTCTTTCATATACTATACATGTAGTATATGGTAAAAGTCTTATGGCCCTTTTACACTGCAGCCAGTAATGGGTGCATCAGTGGTGACACTACTGAGACTCTAAGCCGTGTCCGTTACCAGCAAAAAAAACCTGGCTCTCAAATTTCAAATTCAAATTTGCGTAATTTCACGAATACCTGGAATGGTATTTGATTTGATATTCGTAATTTTCAATTTCCGCGTTTGTGGATATGGATCGCAATCTAAAAATCGCAATGTGATCAAATATGTGCAATGCATGCAAGTAAATGGAGCTCGGATATTCGACTGGGAGAATAGTCGTCATTTCCGGCCCAAAAAAATGCATCAAGATTATATAATAGCGATCCATTGCAATGAACGGGATCGCAAAAACTTGCATTGAAATGCGAAAAATTGCATTCACAGCGGATAACCTATGCTATATTCAAGAATTTTCGTGGAATGTCGAAATGGCGATATTCGAGCTAAATATATGAAAATCGAATATTCAAGCTTAACACTAATGGCTGCCATGGTCTGTACTCACTTTCTGGACTGCACTAAAACTTACCAGAAAAGTCAAGGTATAAGCCTATATTTTGTTTTATTCTCATGATGACTGTTCATATTACAGAGAGGGGCATTAATGACTCATGAATTTATCTTAATAAAGATTTATTTGAAGATATATACCAACTGCAGTAAACATAAACTGTACACCTACATATTTTTTCTATTCTAAGTACATTCTTTGTATAGCTTCTTTCTAATATGACAGTAACTGTAAGTGAATAAATGTCCTGCCTTTTATCTGCTTACTATTTAGAGCTACATCTCTTCTACTAATCCTTAGTTTACATCATTGTCTGAATAAATTGGAGAATTATTTTAAAATATTGCAGCAAATGAAAATAAATATAGTTTAGCAAGTAGCACATCTTAAGCCTTTAAAAGCAGTCTGATTTACATGGTTTGGCTTTCTGCCAGCCAGACATGGTCATTCATTAAATGTAAGTATGTTTTACATTTGGCTTACAGTGTGAAAGATACCAGATACTAAAGCTTTATATTATGAGCACTGGTATTTCTTCTGTAGTGGAGTAAGTGTTTTACTTTCCAGTTAATAATTCTTTATTTTAATTTCTTATATACTATATATATATACTATTATATATAGGTTAATGGCAGTTTTGTTCCCCAACCTTAGCTACAGATAAACATGTCCTACTGCAAAACATAGGTAGCCCTTACCAGTCTAAAGTTGACAAAAATAGGTAGAAATTGTTGCCCATGCTGTTCAGTTCCCTAGCTTTGTGAATATTTTGTAAGAGTAGGAAGCAGTGATGAAAAACAGAAGCATTCAGGAGGACATTCATTACATTCATTAACCTCCTGAGTGTTTCACTTAGCTCCTGATTTCTGAACCAAAAGTGGTACACTGTTTTTAAGGTCATGACTAGTGATGAGCGAGCACCAAAGTGTTCAGAGTTCGAGTCTTCGGGTCCGAACAAATCCGCATGTTCGTGTGTTCTACCGGGCGAGCACCCGAGTACTATGTAAGTCAATGAGAGCCAACCAGGCACCCCTTGCTCGGAAGAGGGGAGGATGCCTGGTCCATCACAAACACCACCCAAAATCGACCCAAAATATGCCAAAACCCCCCAAAAAATAAATTTAACATGAAAAATGACAGCTCCCTTTCCAATTACTGTAAAAACCTGTTATCTGTAATGATGAAAATTATTATCACAGATAACAGCAACATCCGACATTAAATAAATCACCTACACACCCTCAATTACCCAAAAACACCCAGGAAGTGTTATATTTAATAATGTCATTAATTATTAGATATAAAACCTCAATCCAGACAATTCTGCAGTAACAGCAATACGATACACAACAAACATAACAGAAGACCACTAACAGCTATTAAAGGATGACCCCTATCCTATTCAAAACCAACCACCAGTAAAACAATACAACTCACAACATGAAATCAAATGTAAAATTAAATACTAAATAAATACATAAATAAAAAATAGAGCAATACAAATCTTCCAAATAACCTGGAATAACCACCTATCCTACACTAACCGAGAATTCATGGCACAAAAAAAATCAACAAATCAATGTTATATGTCATAAATAAATACATGGAACATGCAACCCAAGACATATAACATACAACCCAAGTTATTATCTGTAATCATTTATTTTATGATTACAAATGATAAGGGGGGGTTATATGTATATATGTTCGGGGACATGTTTGTACATAGGGCAGACTACGGGGTTGAATGTATATTTATTTTGACATATAATCATTCTTTTGCAAAATATATATGTTCTTGCCTCTCCCTGACTCATATAGCACACGATGGCCTGTTCCGGCCAGCCAATCACTGTAATGTCACCACTAGTGATGGCCGAACATCAGCCATCCGCCTATTCGTGGACAGATTCAAATTCCCTGCCTCTTGCTGACATCTATGAAAAAGGAAATGATGTTAATATTGTGAGTCAGAATCTAGGTCTAGCTTAGGTCATCCCTGGGTTCTCCAACAAAACAATGACCCAAAGCATACATCAAAATTAGACCTACAGTTCCTCAAGGATACCAAAACTAAGATCCTGAAGTTGCCCACACTAAGCCCAGTCCTCAATCCAATTAAGAATCTGTGGTGGGTGCTCAAATTTAATGTCCATGCTCAAAAAGCATGCAAGGTTTGTGAATTCCATGCATCACTGGCATATCCAATGATGGAGGTGATGTGTAATAGGTGACGTTGGGTATCTTTTTTAAATTCCACCCCTTCAAAAAAAAAAAAAAATACTGTTAGGTAAGATAGGGATGTTGTTATCTTTGTAAATTCCACCCCTTCAAAACAAAAGGCCACATTTGGACACCTCTAGGCATTATGTGCACTTATTACAGAGCTGAGGGGAGCATTTTTTTAAGGTGAGAAAGGGGCAGAAAAGAAAGCTTAACGCCTAAATGCCTCAGGATGCCAACCTAGTAAAAAAACTACTCTAAAAAAATGATGTCAGTTATGGCCCAAAAAGGGTACACGAGGCGCCCATATAAAAGTAATAATTAATGCTTAATTCCAATTGCAAGGTAAAAATAATTTATTCAGATTTATATAGATTTTTACCTTTCAATTGGAATAAAGCTAAATGTATTACTTTATACAGATGCTTGGACCTATGCTGTTACTTTACATGGTTACCCTTCTTCGCTGACTCTGCATGCTGGTTTCCCACAAGCTTAACTGAGTGCGACCAAAAACCTGACATAACCAAGTCAGTGACATAATATCTCCTCATAAAGGTTGTTGGCACTAGAGCACCACTGACCAGCAACCAAAAAAGTAAGTCTGACGTATAACTATACTTTCTTGCTCTTTCCCATTTTTATGCTCCTAAATGCGCTCCTGACCCCACCCCATACCTTAATTTTTTTGGGGTACTCCCTCATTTTTGGGAGACTCCCATACAGCATCCGACTACTATTGACTAACAGCCAGGGGGCTATGATAGGTTGCCTGGCTAAATAAGGGGGAAAAAACTGGACAGGGCTAGAAAAACAGCTAACAAAAAAGCAACTCATTAAAATGCAAGTACAATGCACTTACCTGTGTGTCTTGTGCATTTTAGTGCACCTCCCCGGGAAGCCTTTGCTCAGTCCTCTTATTTAATTAGCTGGAATATAAAGGTAAACCAAATTCAAGCACAAACACAAAAAAAATTATGCACAGCACACCCTAACACATGCACAGCACATCCTAACAGTTATGTGGTGGAAGAATTTTTCATACAATTCTGGTGTAAATGGCAATCCTGAACATCTTTCTGATCACCATTTATGTGGAAATACATAACGTGTGAGAGTGTGTGTAATAACATTGGGGAGGTGACAATTTTCCCCTAATGACACACTTGGTGTCTGTTAGACCCCTCTCGTGTCTTCCCTGTTTTCTATCCAAAAACTATGCTCAATCTGTTGGTTTCCTTAATGGACATCCCAAAAGTGTTCAGAAGCCAAAATACACACATTAGTACTGTTTGTCTGACAAAGTAATAAAACCCCTCAAGAGGTGAAAAAATATGGGTGAAAACAACAGCAACATCCCTGGAAAGTTCATAAAAAACATCCTTTTGGGAATGATGTATAAATCTATGGGTAGATGTGCTGCTCATAAGTATTGGAAATATGGGCCACTAAAGCAAATAAGGGGAGAATCATAAAACTGTGTATAAAACTTATCACAAAAAAACTTTAATTGTACTGAGGAAGTATACTATGCACATACAAGAAGAAGGCATAATGCAGATGTATAAAAACCATCACTCCAAACCAAACCAAATGATATCCCTAGCAGTGGGTACAGTTTTTGATTGTATATTGAGTATGCACTTTCTCTCTGTCTATGTATTTAGATCTTTTCTTATCTATTAATCTATCTTAGTCACTTATAATATTTTCAAGACATTTAGGTATATTATTATACCATGTATAATATACATTTATATGTTTACATTGTCTTTTGTGAAAAACAAGTGAAGACAATTATTCTTTAATTCACTTATTCAGATGCAAAGCAGAAAACGTTATGTAAAGTCAAGGTCATAAAGAGTGAGTAATACATATGTGTACAGACATAGCAAATGCTGTTGCACTTGCTGAAGCGTGTTAATGTAATGTGCTTAAGGGTTGCAGCATGTAATACCAGTTCAGGTAAAAAAAATATCAGACGTCAGAAACGTGCCTTTAACTTAGTGTCAAAATGTTATTGTCTTAGTCCTCAATGTAGGTCAGTAACTTTATTAACAAAAGAGAATGGCTATGTGCCTTCTCTTTTCATAATTACTTTATTTTAAAGGGGGCTCTATAAAAATATTAAACTATATATATATATATATATACTTTTTGTTGTAAAATAGCAGGAAAATCATATTATGAAGAAACATTAGAAAGCACAGAAGGACCTTGTACGCGATAAATTTAAATATTCTCATTCCTGTTCTCAAATGCTAGGGGCTTTGTCTTTCATAACTAATGAGGTGGCACAAAGTACAGGGATAATATTAAATCACTCAATATCCCACAAAGTGTATGGTGATGTGATAGGATGGTACTTTTTTGCTATCATTAAATCACATTTTGGATTTGAAATAATTGTGTCATATCAAATTAAAGATCAAGATGTATAAATCCCTGCACTTACATTCAAGCCTGCAAACATAAGGATAAAGAAGACCCTGTAAACTAGTATTTGTACAGTGGGGAAGGAAAACATGTATGGAGACACATTTAATCCCAGATAGAACTACAAGCAGAAAGTTAAATCAGTGAATGCATAGAGAGTATTTCAAAAAGCGAGGTTGTATTCTGAATAAATAGACCCAATGTCAATGCCAGTAATAACAGTTTATTCAGAAACGAAAGTAAAAGATGTGGTCACCCTTTAGCAAATACTAGTAATATTTATGAAACAGAGATGCTCTTTGATTTTAGCAAATATCCACAGAACTGCATTCTCTTTCTTGTTTAGACTCACAATATCTTGGCATATTACTCATTCATATAGCTCTAGCTTATACACATCAAAATCCTACTTGTGGATTTTACAACATGAACAGAATTAT
>CM070034.1:66818285-66839633 GCA_036250615.1 Ptychadena robeensis | reverse complement strand
GAGAAGTCAGATTCAGAGAGCTGCTGCCCTTTGCATAGGGCAACATAGATAGGCCAGTTATTGTTAGAAGTGTACTTTCTTCATCATTGCTCTTAGTCTGCGTTCAGGACAGAGTCCTGAAAAGACCCCAAAAGCCCTTTTTAGGGGCTCTCTATTTTTTTGCTACAATGTGCTGCCTGACTGGCAGTGCCAGCTGCGCCAGTGATTGTTCAAGCCCACATATTACACAGTACTACTGCCAGGGCTAATATATGGTGGCCTTTGTTACCCCAGGGGATTTTTTTCACCCTATTGTAGGGTATTAATAAATATTGCACGGCTTTCCAGCCCTTACAGCCTTGTGACCAACTGTGTGTGCCCAGTGCCCAGCCCGTTATATGGTGGCCAGGGTAATACCCAGCAATTTTTTTTCACCCATAAATAAGGGTTGACTACATAGTGCACGTTTCCAATCCAGTACAGCCTTGTGCCACTGTCCATCTCCACCAGTGTTGCCATACTGGGACCACGTCAGAGTGTCCTCCACACTGGACCATATGCCCCCAGTGTCTGGCCACACTATCCATCTCATGAGCAAGTATCCTCCATACTGACAATCCCCCAGTGTCCTCCACACTGTCCATCTGGCACCAGTGTACTCCACAGGTCCATCTCCACCAGTGTGCGCCATACTGACAACTCCCCCAGTGTCCTCCAAAACTGTCATCTGCACCAGTGTCTCCACACTGACCATCTCCCCAGTGTCTGCCACACTGACATCTCCCCCAGTGTCTGCCACAACTTGACCATCTCCCCCAGTGTCTCCCACACTGTCCATCTCCAACAGTGTCCTCCTACTGACAAATCTCCCCCAGGTCATCCACATGTCCATCTCCACCAGGTCCTCCATACTTACAATACTCCCCAGTGTCCCTTCCACACTGTCAATGACCAGTGTCATCCACACTGTCATCTCCACCAGTGTCCTCCATACTCACAATCTCCAACAGGTCCTCCACACTGTGCATCGCACCAGTGTCATCCGCACTGACCAATCTCCCCAGTGTGCCACACTGACCAGCTCCCCCAGTGTCGCCACACTGTCCACCTCCACAGTGTCCTCCATACTGACATCTCCCCCAGTGTCAGCACCACTGTCATCTGCACGTGTCCTCCAAACTGTACATCTCCACCAGTGTACCACCAGTGTCCTCCACACTGTCCCATCTCCACCAGTGTCCTCCATACTGACCATCACACAGGTCTCCAAACTTGAACCATCACCACCAGTGTCCTCCAAATGAACCAATCGCCACCCAGTGTCTGCCAACACTGTCCATCTCCACCGTGTCTCCATATGACTTACCACCAGTGTCCTTCCAAAATGACCATCACCACAGTGTCCTCCATACTGACCAATCACCACCAGTGTCCTCCATACTGACCATCTCCCCAGTGTTCCGCCATACTGACAATCTCCCCCAGTGTCTCACAATGTCCATTCTCCACCAGTGTCTCCATACTGCAATCCCCCCAGTGTCTCCACACTGGTCCTCTGCAACAGTGGTCCTCCACACTGTTCTCTCCACCAGTGTCCTCCATACTGACAATATCCCCCAGTGTCTGCCACACTGACCATCTACCACAGTGTCTGACACACTGTCCATCTCCACAGTGTCCTCCATACTGACAAATCTCCCCCAGGTCCTCACACTGTCCATCTAACCAGTGTCCTCCATACTGACAATCTCCCCAGTGTCCTCCACACTGTCCATCTGAACCAGTGTTCCTACACACTGGCAATCTCAACAGTTGTCCTCCATACGACAATCTCCCCCAGTGTCCTCCACACTGTGCATCTGCACCAGGTCCTCCACACTGTAATCTCCAACTAGTGTCTCCCATGACCATCTCCCCAGTGTCTGCCAACATGACCATCTCCCCAGTGTCTGCCACACTGGACCCATCTCCACCCAGTGTCTGCCACACTGTCCATCTCCAAACAGTGTCCTCCATACTGACAATTCTCACCCCAGTGTCATCCACACTGTCCCATTGCACCAGTGTCCTCCACACTGTCCATCTCCACCCAGTGGCCTCCCATATGACCAATCTCCACCAGTGGTCCTCCACACGGTCAATCTGACACCGTGTCCCCACACATGTCCATACTCCACCAGTGTCCTCCATACTGAACAATCTCCCCCAGTTGTCCTTCCACACTGTCATCTGCACAAGTGTCCTCACACGGACCCTCTCCCCAGGTCTGCCACACTGTCCATTCCACCAGTGTCACTCCATACTGACCATCACCACCAGGTCCTCCACACCTGACCATCACCACCAGTGTCTCCCCTACTGACCATCCCCACCAGTGTCCTCCATACTGACCATCTCCCACAGTCGTCGTACCACACTGACATCTCCCAGTGTCTGCCACACAACTGACCATCTCCCCCAGTGTTGCCCAATGTCCATCTCCAACAGTGTCCTCATACTACAATCTCCCACAGTGTCTCCACAATGGTCCATCTCCACCAGTGTCCTCACATACGTACAATCTACCCCAGTCTGTCCTCACTGTCCATATGCACCAGGTCCTCCACACTGTCCATCTCCACCACTCTGTCCTCATACTGACATCTCCCCCGTTGTCCTCCACACTGACCATCACACCAGTGTCCTACAATACTGACCATCACCACCAGTGTCTCCATACTGAACCTCACCCAACAGTGGTCCTCCAAAAAATGCCATCCACCAGTGTTTTTCCCTCCAAACTGACCATCTCCCAGTGTCCACCATGTTGTTTAATGCTCTCCAGCTAAATCACATTGACAGGATGTAGAATTCCTTGGTGCGGATATAGTGTGTGACAAAAAAAATTATGGGAGTTTTGCCATGGATCCCCCTCTGTCCTGTCATTGACCAGGTGTTTTTAAAAACTTTCCCAAACACTATGTGGCAGAAAGGAGTCCCTTGTTTTTTAAAATTCGCCTCCCATTGGAAGTCAATGGACATGTTCGCGAACGTTTGCGCTATTGCGTTCGCGTTCGCGAATGACGCAATTCCGGGTTCACGCCATCCATAGTGAAAGAGACCCACCCCCCTTACATCATTATATGGAATGTATAAGTATCAGCATTTGTCACAATGAAGCTGAATCTTCTAGACTACACTGGCTGTGGTTTTCTTCTGATTGCTTCCCGATCCCTCTTGATGGGGCCGAAAAACTCACTGGCGGTGATCATCACACCACAAGGCAAAAACAGTTGTACCCCAACAGCTTTGACAACAGCTTTTTCGCCCACTCTACCCGAAAAACAATGGCAAGTAAAAAAGTATGGAGGAAAGGTAGGAGCAGTTCATTTTTCAATGTATAGCAATGTGTCATCTGTAAAACGTGAGGAGGTAGTATTGCTTGCGGTGGCTGACCAGGGAAACAGGGTGTTCTGGGGATGTGAACAGGAACAGAAGCAGCTGTTAAAAGGACTAAACAGAAGGCCAACAATCAAACAGCATCTTTAAAGTGCTTCGGTAAAGCTCTGACCAAGCATTTAAAAGGGGTAAACCCAGACTGAGTTTTAATTGGAAGCAAATTTTTCAACCAATTGTTAGAACCCATGAACATTAATCTTCCGTTGTTTTTAGTTATGATGCCATTAATGAAGGTTGATTGTGTTAAAAAAAAGCTTAGGTTACTCACATTTCTTGGTTCAAACTCGGAATAAAAGGTTATTTGTGAATTAAAACTGGATTGTTGCTAATGTACAGAACCAAAATTAGAAAATATTGTCTCGGCCTTAAAGATTATATAGATATATTGATTAAAATGTAATTGCATTAAAGCCAAATGCTTATTTTCAAGGATTGTTGATACATAGTTTTTGATTTAACGATATTAATGCCATAATAAAATAAACATAAACATGTCATATAGTAGTAACTGTAAAAAATGTCATTCAATACACAGGAAGCCAAATGCCATTAAAAATTGCAACGCTGCTAACAGGTCAGACCTTCTGAGAGCACTTTTGAGAACATATAAGACATATGAATATACCAATTTGCTAAGATGCCTCAAGATTCACTAATGATTTGACCAACTCTGTGAATCTCCGTACTTTGCAAAACTATGCTAAGAGGGTGTCCTCTCAGCTTAAATGGCCTTGAAGGGGTCCCAATTACAGTCATAAAGAATGAAAAGGAAAGACTATTATAGACATTGCTTCTTCTTTATTTATTTTTTAAAAAGCCATCCTAATAGAAGCATGGGTGTTGTATGAGTAGGACCTGTTATCAGTGCTGCTGTCAAGTTTAAAGAAGATTGGGAAACTTTTAAAGCCAATTAACACCCTGACTTTTTTTTTATGTTTTAGAAATATTTTTTTATTTGTTTATTATCAATTTGACATTGCTTACCTGACGAGGGTTAGCTTGGCAGTTTAAGCAATAACAAGTATTACTGACAGAAGTGACGTCAGTTAAGCGTATTGCTTATGACGTCACTTCCATTTTAAGCCGGTTTTCTTTAACAAGAGACAGCTTCTCTCTGCAGTCCCTCGTGAAAGAATTCTTCCCTCGCCAGATATTCTTCCCGCCCAGTGGATCTGCAGGTTGAACACCCGTACTGTTCGTCAGGGGAAGAAAAGCAAACATGTTATGTTC
The DNA here is from genome assembly GCA_036250615.1 of Ptychadena robeensis. Taxonomy (NCBI): domain Eukaryota; kingdom Metazoa; phylum Chordata; class Amphibia; order Anura; family Ptychadenidae; genus Ptychadena; species Ptychadena robeensis. The sequence continues at coordinate 66,834,986 of CM070034.1, read as the reverse complement.
TTACACCTTGCAGACCAGTTGGCCATCAATAATCATGATTAGACAGTTAATCGGGAAAGTATTTACAGAGATCACATTTCCACATTTTGTTATGTTGCAGGCCTTATTTCAAAATGGATTAAATTCATTGGTTTCAGAATTCTACAATAAAACTTAATTAATTAATTCAATTAGAAATACAAAATAGATCACATGTCCCTAAGTATTCACAGCCTTTGCTTCAAGACTTTGTTCGAATTACAGCCCACGTCTTTTTAACCTCCCTTAGCGGTTGACACCCCCAAACCCTGTTCGTTCGCTTGTTGAACAGGGTCCTAGCAACAGCAGAGGGAAGCAGGTGGCGGGGGAGACCCTGTATGCCTCCCCGCGAAAGCTGCAGCGATTGTTTATCGTGCAGCATTTCAGGGGTGGCGGAACCGCCCCGTTAGCGTCACGGTGAAGTGGAAGGGGCGGGGCGGCGCCATAGGACCTCCATGTTAATGGAGGAAGGAGACGAGCTTTGCCCTCGCACGCCGCTGTTGTCAGTAATAATGGACAGCAGCTGCGTTGTAGAGCTCGGCGAGATGCCGGAAACGTCAGCAGTTGGACTTTGTCGGCGCGATCGCCCCGTATCGTCTACAGGGCGGTGCGCTTGGAAGGTTAATATGACGGCCACAAACTTGGGCACAACCTATCCTGGCCAGTTTTGCCCCTTCCTCTTGGCCGCCACCTCTCAAGCTCCATTCATTCTGGATTGGAAGGATTGTGGCATGGCCATTTTAAGATCTCCCACAGGTGTTCAATAGGATTAAAGTTTGGCATGGCTGGGGGCACCACTGCTGTGTGCTTTGGTAGGTGTCCTGCGCGGAAACATTGAACCATTGCACCCGTCTGTGTTGAATAGTGTTATGGAAAAGGTTTGTCATTCAAGTCTCCCAGTTGCTTATGCTGAAAAAAACATCCCCACAGCATGATGCTGCCACCACCATATTTTCTGTAGGGATAATTATTGGCATGGGGAGGAGCAAGGATGGTCTTCTTCAAAACCTGGACACCTGGCATTTACACCAAACCAACGAGTTCCATACTCTGCTTAATCAGAACAGAGACATTTTTTCTCAAGGCCTGGAGTCCTTCAACTCCAGGCAGGCTGCATGTGCTTTACTAAAAGAGTGGCTTCTGTCTGGCCCACTACCATACAGCCTGATTGGTGGATTGCATGGCAGAGTAGTGTGAGCTCAATATTGGAGAATTGCGAAATTTTGGCGAATATTCGGATATTCAAGTATCCGCAAATTTTGTGAATAAGCCGGCGGATTGGCAAGTCGAATATTCACGATATTCACAATGGAGGCTTATGGGGCATGATGCTAATATATATACGCAATGCAAAAAATAAAAGCACATGTGACCATCATTTTGAAGCAAGATAAATGGAATCTAGGCGATTTGCGGATTAGCGAATATAGAATTCAAATAATAGTAGATTATTCGCAAAAATATCGCAAATTCGAATATTGCCTTTGCCTCTCATCACTACTGCAGAGCTGGTTTGCCTTCTGTAAGGTTCGCCTCTCTTCACTCTGACCACTTGGTCACCTAAGGCCTTCTCTCCCAAGTGCCTCAGTTTAGATGGCAGGCCACAGCTATAGGACGAGTCCTGGTGAGTTTGAACTTCTTTATCTATGATGACATTGTGACCTTCCAAAGCAGCAGAAATGTCCTTCCCCAGATGGGCCTCAAGACAATTCGATTAGGAGGTCTTACATACACCCACCGCGTTCTCTGCCTCTGATGGCAGGGGGGCATTGGAGGATACATGTGTATGGTTATGACACCTTTCTCTCTATGCGGAGAGCAGAGACTGACTAATATACACTGGTCTCTCCCTCTGATTGATGGGGGGGGGGGGACTGCTCCTGCCATCCAGACTGCCAATGCCCTTGAGATAGTTGCCTTAATGCTCATCTTTCATAACCTATACTGAGTATATGGTAAACGTCTTTATGGCTCCTTTTACACTGCAGCCAGTAGGGTGCATTCAGTGGGACAATACGAGACTCTAAGCCGTGTCCGTTCCAGCAAAAAAACCTGGGCTATCCAAATTTTCAATTCAAATTGCGTAATTTTACGAATACCTGGAATGGTAATTTGATTTGATATTCGTATTTCAATTTCGCGTTTGTGGATATGATCGCATATTAAAAATAGCCAAGTGATCATATGTGTGCAATGCATGCAATTAAATGGAGCTCGGATATTCGACTTGGGAGGAAATAGTCGTCATTTACGGCCCAAAAAAAAGGCATTCAAGATTATTATAATAGCGATCCATGCAATGAACGGCGATCGCAAAAACTTGCATTGAAATGCGAAAAATGCATTCACAGCGGATAACCTATGCTATATTCAAGAACTTTTCGGGTGGAATGTCGAAATGGCGATATTCGAGCTAAAATATATGAAATATCGAAATAGTCAAGCTTAACACTAATGGATTGCCCATAGTCTGATACTCACTTTCTGGAATGCATAAAACTTCCAGAAAGTCCAAGGTATAAGCCTATATTTTGTTTTATTCTCATGATGACTGTGATATTACAGAGAGGGGCATTAATGATCATGAATTTATCTTAATAAAGATTTATTTGACGATATATACCAACTGCAGTAAACATCAAAATGTACACCTTACAATTTTTTCTATTCTAAGTAACATTCTTTGTAGAGCTTCTGTAATATGACAGTAACTGTAAGTGAATAACTGTCCTGCCTTGTATCTCTACATTTAGAGCTAAATCTCTTCTTACTAATCTAGTTACACATTGTTGAATAATGGGGAGAATTATTTAAAATATTGCAGCAAATGAAAATAAATATAGTTAGCAAGTAGCCACATCGTTAAGCCTTTAAAAGCAGTCTGATTTACATCGTGGTTTGGGCTTTCGCCAGCCAGCATGGTCATTCATTAAATGTAAAGTATGTTTTACATTTGGCTTACAGTGTGAAAGATACCAGATACTAAAGCTTTATATATGAGCCACTGGTTTCTTCTGTAGTGGAGTAAGTGTTTTACTTTCAGTTAATAATTCTTTATTTTAATTTCTTATATCCTATATATATATACTATTATATATAGGTTAATGGAAGTTTTGTTCCCCAACCTTAGCTACAGATACAACATTGTCCTACTGCAAAAATTTAGGTAGCCCTTACCAGTCTAAAGGGTGACAAAAAAAAAAAAAAAAAATAGGTTAGAAATTGTTGCCCAGGCTGTTCAGTTCCCGAGCTTGTGAATATTTGTAAGAGTAGGAAGCAGTGATGAAAACAGAGCATTCAGGAGGACATTCATTACATTCATTACCTCTGAGTGTTCACTTGCTCCTGATTCTGAACCAAAAAAGTGGTACCTGGTTTTAAGGCATGAATATGATGAGCGAGCACCAAAGTGTTCAGAGTTCGAGTCTTCGGGTCCGAACAATCCGCCTATTTTCGTGTGTTCTACCGGGCGAGCACCCGAAAGTACTATGTAGTCAATGAGAGCCAACAAGGACCCTGCTCGGAAGAGGGGAGGATTGCCTGGGTTCATCACAAACACCACAAAATCGACCAAAATATTGCCAAAACCCCCAAAAAATAAATTTAACATGAAAAATGGACAGCTTCCTTTCCAATTACTGGAAAAACATGTTATCTGTAATGATGAAAATTATTATCACAGATAGATAACAGCAACCCTCCGACATTAAAACATCCGCTACCACACCTCAATTACCCAAAAACACCCAGAAGTGTTATATTTAATAATGTCATAATTTTATTAGATAGAAAACCTCAATCCAGACAATCTGCAGTAAACAGCAATACGATACAACAACAAACAAACAGAAGACCACAAAGAACTATTAAGGAGACCCTTATCCTATTCCAAACCAACCCACCAGTAAAACAATACAACTCACAACATGAAATTCACATGTAAAATTTGTGAAAATACTAAATAAATACATAAATAAAAAAAGAGCAATACAAATTTCCAAATACCTGGAATAACCACCATCCTACACTAACCGAGAAAGATTATGGCACAAAAAAAATCAACAAATCAAGGTGTATGTCATAAAATAAATATACATGGGAAACATGCAACCCAAGACATATAACATACAACCAAGTCTTATCTGAATCATTTATTTATGATTACAAATGATAAGGGTGGGTTATAATGTATATATGTTCGGGGACATGTTTGTGTACATAGGGCAGACTACGGGGTTGTGAATGTTATTTATTTGGAATATAAATCATTCTTTTGTCCAAAAAATATTGTTTTGCCTTCCCTGACTCATATAGCCACACGATGGCTGTCCGGCCAGCCCAATCAGTAAATGCACCACTGTGATGGTCCGAAACCATCATCCATCCGCCGATTCGTGGACAGATTCAAATTCCCTGCCTCTTGCTGACATCTATGAAAAAAGGAAATGAGGTTAATATTGTGAGTCAGAATCTAGGTCTCGCTTAGGTCATCCCTGGGTCTCACAAAAACAATGGACAAAAGATCATCAAAATAGACCTACATTCATGAGGATCCCCCCCCAACTAAGATCTTGGTGAAGGTGCCCACACTAAGCCCAGTCTCAATCCAATTAAGAACTCTGTGGGGGTGCTCTCAAATGTAATGTCAATGTCAAAAGCATGCAAGGTTGTTGAATTCCATTGCATCACTGGCAGATTCCAATGATGGAGTGATGTGTAATAGGTGACGTGGTATCTTTTTTAAATTCCACCCTTCAAAAAAAAAAAAAATACTGTTGGTAAGCTAGGATGTTGGTTATCTTTGTAAATTACACCCCTTCAAAACAAACAGGCCACATTTGGAAACCTTGGCATTATTGTGGCACTTATTACAGAGCTGAGTGGAGATTTTTCTTTAAGGCTGAGAACGGGGCAGAAAAGAAAGCTTTAAACGCCTAAAGCCTCAGGATGCCAACATAGATTAAAAAAAATTCTCTAAAAAAATGATGTCCAGTTAGGGGCCCAAAAACGGGTACACGAGGCGCCCATATAAAAGTATACTTAATGCTTAATTCCAATGCAAGGTAAAAATAATTTATTCAGATTTAATAGATTTTTACCTTTCAATGGAATAAAGCTAAATGTATTACTTTTACAGATGCATTGGACCTATGCTGTGACGTTACATGGTTACCTTCTTTAGAAACCTATGATATCGCGGAAAGAATACCAGATCACGCTGACTCTGCATGAGGGTTTCCCAAAAGCTTAACTGAAGGCGACCAAAACCTGACATACCAAGTCAGTGGACATAATATCTCCTCATATAAAGGGTGTTGGCATAGGCCCCAATGACCAGCAACAAAAGAAGTCTGCGTATAAACTATACTTTCTTGCTCTTTTCCCATGTTTATGCTCCGAAATGCGACTCCTGACCCCACCCACACTACCTTAATTTTTTTGGGTACTTCCCTCATTTTGGGAGGACTCCCATACAGGCATCCGACTACTATTGACTAACAGCCAGGGGCTTAGATAGGTTTGCCTGGGCTAAATAAGGGGGGAAAAAAAAACTGGACAGGGCTAGAAAACAGCTAACACAAAGCAACTCATTTAAAATGCTAAGTACAATGCATTACATGTGTGTCTTGTGAATTTTAGTGCCACCTCCCCGGGAAGCCTTGCTCAGTCCTCTTATTTAATTAGCTGGAATATAAAGGTAAACCAAATTCAAGCACAAACACAAAAAAAATTATGCACAGCACACCCTAACACATGCACAGCACATCATAACCGTTATTGTGGTGGAAGAATTTTCATACATTCATGGGGTAATGGCAATCTGAACATCTTTCTGAGCACCATTAGTGGAAAATACATTAAGTGTGATGGAGTGTGTGTAATAAATTGGGGAGGTGACAATGTTCCCCCGAATGACACACTTGGTGTATTGTTTAGAAACCCCTTGTGTTTTCCCTGTTTTCTATCCTCAAAACTATGCTCAATCGGTTGGTTTCACTGATGGACATCCCAAAAGGGTTCAGAAGCCAAAATACACACATTAGTACTGTTTGTCTGACTAAGAATTAAAACCCTCAAGAGGTGAAAAAAAAATACGGGTTGTGTGTGAAAACAACAGCAAACAATCCCTGGAACGTTCATAAAAAACATCCTTTTGGGAATGATTATAAATCTATGGGAATTAGATGTGCTGCTCATAAGTATTGGAAACTATGGGCCACTAAAGCCAAATAAGGAGACGAGATCATAAAAATGTGTATAAACTTATCACAAAAAAACTTAATTGTACTGAGGAAGTATACGATGACATACAAGAAGAAGGCATAATGCAGATGCCCCCCCCCTTTTTCTTTTTTCTTGAGTTTCTTAGCTTTCCTTTTCTTTTCTGACCGCATCTTCCTCCCTCTTTCCTTCTTCTTCTCATCCGATTTCGTTCTTCTTTTTCAATCCCTTTTTATTCTTTTTTTTACGAGAGAGATATTTTTCCTATTTTTCTTATTCCTCTTTTATCTTTTTATTTTTGTGTTTTTTTTTTACCCTCCCTTTTCTGTTTTCTTTCTTGTTCTCTTTCTCTTTTGTTTTCTTCCTTTCTTTTCTTTTTCTTTTTTTTGTTTTTTCTTTTTCTCTTTTCCCCTCTCTCTTCCTTCTTATCGTGATATTTTTCCATTTCCTTCAGGAGTTGCTTTCTCTCTCTCCTTCTTTTTTTCTTCTTTTTTTATTTTTCCTTCCCTTCTTTTTCACCCCTTTTTTTTTTCTTTTTTTTCCCATTTCAGCTGTCATCTGGCTCTCCCCTTTGGCCTTTTCCTTGTGTTTTTTTTGTTGTTGGTTTTGGGATGTATAAAAACCAATCATCCAAACCAACAAAATGATTATCCCTAGCAGTGGGTAAAGTTTTGGATTGTATATTGAGTATGCACTTTCTCTCTGTCTATGTATTTAGATCTTTCTTTCTATTAATCTATCTTAGTCAACTTATAAGATTTTCAAGACATTTAGGTATATATTATACCATGTATAATATACATTTTATATGTTTACAGGTCTTGTGTGAAAAACAAGTGAAGACCAATTATTCTTTTAATTCACTATCAGATGACAAAAGCAGAAAACGTTGATAGTAAAGTCAAGGGTCATAAAGACGGAGTAATACATATGGTTACAGACATAGCAATGCTGTTGCACTTGCTGAAGCGTGTTTGTGTGTAATGTTAATGTGCTGAAGGGTTGACAGCAGGTAATACCAGTTCAGGTAAAAAAAATATCATAACGTCGGAAAAGTGCCTTTAAATTAGTGTCAAAATTGTTATGTCTTAGTCCTCAATGTAGGTCAGTAACTTATTAACAAAAGGCATGGCTATGTGCCTTCTCTTTCCTACTTACTTATTTAAAGGTGGGCTCTATAAAAATATTAAACTATATATATATATATATATACTTTTGTTGTTGTAAAATAGCAGGAAAATCAATTATGAAGAAAACATTAGAAAGCACAGAAGGACCTTGTACGCGATAAATTTCAATAATTCTCATTCCTGTTCTCAAAGGCTAGGGGCTTTGTCTTTCTAACTAATGAGGTGGCACAAAGACACGGGATAATATTAGATCAATCAATATCCCACAAAGTGTTATGTGAGTGATAGGATGGTACTTTTTGCTGGTTATCATTAAATCACATTTGGATTTAAATGAATTGGTAATATCAAATTAAAGGCAAGATGTAATTAAATCCCTGCACTTACATTCAAGCTGCCAAACATAGGATAAAGAAGACCCTGAAACTAGTCTTTGTACAGTGGGGAAGGAAAAACATGTAGGCCGACACATTAAATCCCCGATAGAACTACAAGCAGAAAGTTAACTCAGTGAATGCCATAGAGAGTATTCAAAAAGCCGATGGTTGTATTTTCTGAATAAATAGACCCACTGTCAATGCCAGTAATAACAGTTTTTCAGAAAGAACGAAAGTAAAGATGTGGTCCCCTTTAGCAAATACTATAGTAATATTATGAAACAGAGATGCTATTTTTGATTTTAGCAAATATCCACAGAACTGCATTCTCTTTTTGTTTAGACTCACAATATCTTGGCTATTACTCAGTCAATATAGCGCTAGCTCTAGACACACAAAATCCTACTGTGGATTTTGACAACAGAGAACAGAATATTTTGTAACAATGCTGGAGAAAAATAAAGATGACCTGCTGAGGGTTATAAATGGTCCAAAAGAACACAACACCTGGCAAATTGTCATACATGCAGACAAAACACAACTTTCCTTACTGTGCTGAATGTATAAAATCTAATAAAATGACTCTATTTAGAACATGGATTACAATGAGGACTAAACATACTAAACATATAAGGTAACAGTTGGCTTTCAAAGTATTGGCTCCCTTGAACTTTGCCACATTTTGTCATTACCGCCACAAAAGATGACTAAATTATTGAAATTGCCATGTGAAAGACAATACAAAAGAAGTGCGTTTGTACACGTGGAAGTGGAACGGAAAATCATACACGATTCCAAATTTTTTTACAATAAATAACTGCAAAGTGGGGTGTGGTAATTATTCAGGCTCTTTGGTCTGAGAGCAGTCAGTTGCACGTGGACTGCCTGATGAGTTGCTACTGACTAAATAGAGTGCACCGGTGTGTATCTACTGTCAGTACAAAGACGCTACTTGTGACAGCCTCAGGGTTGTCTAAGAAACTGTTGAGCAGCAACACCATGGAGTTTTAAAGAACAACCCAGACAGGTAAGGGGATAAGTTATAAGAAATGAAAGCAGGCGGAGGCTACAAAAAGATTTCCAAAGCCTTGAACATCCCACAGAGCACTGTTCCAAGCGAGCATTCAGAATGATAGGAGTTATGCACAACTGTAAACATACCAAGACAAGACGTTACCTAAATACACAGGCCGAACAAGAAGAGTGCTGATCAGAAATGCAGTAAGAGGGCCATGGGGACTCTGACAAGCTGCAGCGATCTACAGCTCAGGTGGGGGGACTATGGCCATTAGCACAACTATAGTCGAGCACTGCACAAAGTTGGCTTTATGAAGAGTGGCAAGAAGAAAGCATCATTTGTAACAGAAAAGCATCAGAAGTCCCATTCCAAGTTCAATGTGGGGGACAAGCATAACATGTGTAAGACGGTTGGCGTTGGGCAGATGAGACCAAAAGTTAACTTTTTGGCCAAAATGCAAAAAGGCTATGTCTGCGGCAAATCTAAACACTGACACATCACTCTTAAACACCATCCCACTGTCAAATATGGTGCTGGCAGCATCATGCTCTGGGGTGACTTCTCTTCAGCGGGACAGGAAGATGGTCAACGGTTGATGGGAAGATTGGATGGAGCCAAATACAGGGCAACTTGGAAGAAAGAAAACATCTGGAGTCGGCAAAAAGACCTTGAGAATGGGGCAGAGGTTCACCCTGCCCGCAGGACACGACCCTAAACATAAAGCCAGGCAACAAGGGAATGAGTTTAAAACAAAACATAGCATGTGTTGAAGGGCCCAGTCAAAGTCCAAATTAAATTCAATCGAGGAATCTGTGCAAGATCTGAAACCATCTAATCTGGACTGAGCTGGAGCATGTTTGCAAGAAGAATGGCAAGGATTTCAGTCTCTAGATGTGCAAAGCCTGGCTGGAGGACATACACTAAAAGACTGCAGCGGTAATTGCAGCAAAAGGTGCTTTACAAAGTAGTGACTCAGGGGCTGAATAATATGCACACCCCACTTTGCAGTTATTGATTTTGTAAAAAAATGTTTGGAATCAGTATGATTTTCGTTCACTTCTCAAGTGTACACCATTTGTATTGGGACTTTCACGTGGAATTCCAATAATAAAATGTAATGTTTGTGGCTTGTAAGGTGTCATAATGTAGAAAGGTTGCGAACTTTGCAAAGCCACTGTATATTATATATACAGTTAGGTTGAGCCCATAATTATTCCAGACCCCTGCCAAATTGTGACCTAAAGTTACCTTTATTCAACCAGCAGGTTATGTTTGATGGGAAACGACATTACAGTAAGGTGTCTCCCAAAAGATAATAAGGCTGAAGGCTTGGGTTGAAGGCTTCTCCTTTTTACGCCAAATGAAGCAAAATCATTGTGACTAAACAATTAAATTTTTGTTTCATCTGACCATAACACATAAGACCAGAAGTCTTCTCCTTTGTCCAGATAAGCATTTGCAAAGGCCAAGTGAGCTTTTGTGTGCCTTATCTGGAGAAGTGGCATCCTCCTTGGTCTGCAACCGTGAAAACCAGCAGTGTGCAGTGTCCGTTAGATTGTCTGCATTGAGACATTGCCACCAGCAAAGCCCAGATTGACCAGGATGGGCTTGGTGGTGATCATTGGATTCTTTTTCACCTCTCTCACTATCCTCCTGGCCAGGTGTCACTTTTGGCTTCTGACCACGTCCTCTAAGATTTTCCGCAGTGCACAACATCTTGTATTTTTTAATCATATTTTGCACTGTAGTCACTGGAACATTTAGATATGGCCTTGTAGCTGAGTACTCACTGAGCTCCTTTGTGTTAGCCATGACTGTCCACAAACCAACTGCAGAGAGCTGCTGTTTTTCACCTGTTAGGTTGATTAAAACAGCTGTTACCAATTAGTCAGGGTAATTAGGATGCTTTAGAACAGCTTGGACCATTTGGAATGGTATAGAAATTTGGATTTTCACAGAGACTGTGAAGGGTATGAAAAATTTTGGACATTAAACTTTTTGCTCAAATGTAAATAAAAGCTGAGAAATGTTTTTTCGCCACAAAAATGCCTCTTGTACATCATCGTATTATCTTTTGGAAGACACCTATGTCATTTGCCGTCAAAAATAACTTGCTGGCTGAATAAGGATGTGATAAGAATGGAAACATTTCAATATTAATAGATGCCTGCTGTATGAAGTAAAAATGGCTTCCAGTTCACATTCACAGTATGAAAGAAGCTACATACGTTAAAATGAAGAAAAAGTTGAAACAGATGTGATGGAGTATGATATCTGTCTGTCATATACAATGTCATCTTAACACCTTTCCTGGGATAATGCTTTAACATAGCTTATAGCAAATGTAAGAAAACTTCAGTTAAATTGACTTAAAATTCACTATACTCCCTAGCTGTTGGTAGGTCTAATGGGAATTGTATGGAGTGATCTAGCTATATGGGGGCCTAACTATGTTTGGATTTTTCTTTTCCTATCTATCAAACATAACTTTTTCCTTTACTTTACCCTTCTCTTGCATTGCTTACATTGCTTATGTGTCATTTTGGATACTACACATATTAACTTCTCTGGCAGTTGCACACATCTGGATTATGGTGTAAAAGAATCATGAAAAAATAAAACAGATTGCTGTTTTAATTTAGCACCCACTTTGTACACAAACAATACACCGCAAGCATGTCCCTGGCATCAGCAATGACACCAGGGCTGTGAGGACTTTGGAGGCCTCTGGCTGTTGGGCTCATACTTGTATTTTTTGACATAGTCATCCCAAGAAGCATCACTGGAACAGGTGTGGCTCAAGGTTACCGCCTTTGGTAGTGAAAATTTAGCCTGAGCCACATTGGGTAATACATTTGGGGAGTTAACTAAATTCTAAAATATTGTTTAGCAAATGTAATAAATTTCAGAAAGAATCTATAATTGGTTAATAATGGAACAAATCTTAACAATATGATTTCCCAAATTTAGTCTGCTAATTCAGTAATACACTGAGCAAGACATGCTTTACACTGAATCTTTTTTCATGTTGATCTACATCTCAAAGCTGGGTGAAAACCTTCATGCATGCCTTCATGCAAGATTTCCTTATTTCTTAGAATGTCATCGTCAGTATTCCCATGTTCGTTGTTCCCAATTACCCATTTGTTTTGTTAATTACATTGATCTCCTGATTCAGCAACTAGGGCTGGATTGTTTGACTTTGTTCTCATTAAAGCCTTTTTGCACAAAATGTGTATGATGTCAGAATCAAGACATGGAATAACAAATGATATTTCCTTCACAGTGAAGGATAGCTAAACTTCTTTCTTTTTTGATTAATTTCATGCCTGACTCAGTCAGAGATTAGGCTCTGACACATTTTATAATTAAATATTGAAATCATAAAGTGCAAGAATGTTTAATTTTTAAAATATGAGTTTTAATTTACCTCATACAGAGAATGGCTCTGGTCACCTGTGGAGATGCATTACACACTACATTGCCTAATGTATGATGCCTGAATAAGGCTGAGCATACAGTAAAAGTAAACTAATGCAATTTACTGAATAGCAGTCAAATATTTATCCAGTTGATGAAGCAGACTTTATGCACAAAATCTGACAATAATTAAGGAAAAGCCTTGCTTAACCTCTTTGGTGCTAGAGAGGGATACGTAGTGTAACTCCCTCTCTCGTAGTAATGTCTGTGTGCCTGACAGGTTGGGGTTACATTGTTCTCTTTTAACATATGCTCTTATGCTCTAGCAGATGGCTGATATTTGGTTTATCATATTCATGATTGAAGACAAGGCAATGCAGCCGCATCAAACAGAACAGGGAAGGAGCTCATACCATATCATTGAGTTCTAAGGGACATTTGTTTGTTTAAGGCAATTGAAGACCAAGAATATATGCAGAGAAATGTTTGTACACCTCCAGAGCTTCATATTTTTAGAAATAGAATGTTTGTCGATAAAGCTGATAAATATTTATATGATAGGCTATATAAACACTTGGCACAGTTGCTTATTTTACTGTGAGCTTGGAACAAGCTACTTGATAACTCAGAATTACATCACCTGCTTATACATATTTCTGGGTGCAACAAAAAGTTTTACCAAAACAAAAGAGAGAATTTTTATATACCATGATGTTTGTTATTTTTATATGCGATTGTATTATGTACCACCAGCAGACAAAAAATATCACAGGACAATAATTTCTGAATTTAAAGCATTTTGGACCTTAATGAAAAAGGGAAGCTTAGAAGAAATGCTGAATGGAAAAGGTGGGAGGAGGGGGGTTGGTGAGTGAGTGAGTGGATGTAAGGCTTTCCTCATGAAATGCTTAATAAGGTATGTAAAGTCCAGTGTACAGACGGTGAATCTCCAAGACCTCTGCAGAGAGCTTTGCATGAGTCCAGAGAAGACCTTCCTTGAGTCACCAAAGGTTCCCCCTCTCAACAATTCTGACAACATGGACACCCTTGTGATATGGCACTGGGTCAGAGAACGCCAATCCTCCCAGCCCTTTGGGTAACATAAAGGTAGTATACCACAGCCTGACTCAGCTTTCCTCCCTAAAGTTGAAGAATGCTGTCCACATTTTGTGAACCAATCTTTTTGACCCTTTTAAAGGTTGAAAGACCAATATCAAATATTATCTTTTTTTTCAGCAATCAAGTTGTATTTGGTGGAAGAAAACTTTTATACAACAACAGGGGAAAAAAAAGGCAATCTAAAAGACAACCAAAAAGGGATAATGGAACTTAAGCATGTTACATAATAAAAGAACAATAACATTATCCTGTATAAACTTTGCTGCAGGGCGCTTCACCCTTACTTACCTGTGGTTTAGCTGTTCACATATATGTGGGAAAGTGGTGTCATATACCCTAAAGATCTCTCTCTGATATTGTAGACCCATATAAAAATTTCAGCAAGGAATATGTTGAAGACATTCTGTTTTCCAGTAAATGTATGTACAGTGGTGGAGTAAGATCACATTCTTTAGTTTAGCCTATCTTTTCAATAGATGCCATGCTATGCCACCTATACAATGGGTTAATTTCAAAGCTTCAAAGAATACTTAGTGTTTCCAAATGAGTTATTGGTTTTCATGTGTTTCTCTCTTTATTCCTCTTTCTTTACCATAGAAAAAAACTATGTACATTCAGAAATATAGTTCAACATCAAATAATGCTAGAATTTCAGCAAGGTGAGTCCTGGGCATAGCTTGTTACTGACTTTCTGCTTAAAAACGAAAGTATTCTCTTTGATGTGGTAGAAGAAGATACTGACAATATAGTATATCCTTTCAAACCTTCATAATACTTAATGTCTTTTCTAAAAGAAAAAAAATATATTCAGAAAGTATGGATAGTCTCTGATCTTACCCCTTGGGACCTCCCTCCCACACTAGTTGCATGGTCATGAAATGTGTGTATTTACCAAAGTTATTTGAGTTAGAAAAGTTAATAGAAACTGAGCAAAATTTACTTCAGCAATATATTGTATTATCATTTGCATTATTAACTGCCTTGATTTCAAAAGCTTAAAATGCACAATACTCTTCTGTTGCAGCATCTTTCCTTAATAGGCTATATGATTTATATGACAACAAATGTCATCCTTATGTTTTTGTTATAAACCCAATCAGCTTATTTATTAATGGAAACAACGTAAAAGTTTAAGTCTTCAATAACAACTAATCTGCAATCATGAAAAAGAATTCTGTCTCAGTCTGTATTAAACATTGCATATGTCATTATTCATGTATGCAATTTTCAAACAGTAAGTAACAACACTTACTTACATTTAAATATATTGTTTAGAAAGGTGATATAGAACTTACTCATATGTTATTTAGACTTTGTGCCTGACATATTGGGTCATTCTAGTGACACAGTATTGTTTCATCTTCTACACTTGACTATATGACAGGAGTAGAACATGATGTTCTTTTACTGATGGGTATTAGGGTTTGATAAATTGCCAAGTAACATATAGGTGGCATCCATCAGAGACTCTGGCATGGCTCTATGGACATGACATATCCATTTTTCACATAATGTTATGATGAAACATCATTGAAGGGCAACTCACTTTGACATGTTCATACTCTGGAGTGTAAAAACTAGCTATTCATGCAGTGTAAATAAAGTACTTTAGACTGGAAAATCAGTGCATGGAATATGTTTGCCTTACTATTTTGTATATTAAAAAACTGAAATGTTATCAGTTCTTTTGTACTTTGTTTATGCTGTTCAGCAAAAAATGTTATGCTTTAAATGACAGCACCATTCAAAATGGGGAAAGGGTCAGAAGCTTTGACAACCAAAGTCCAGCTCACCAAAATGAACACACTGTAATATAGAATAGCAAAATCTCTTTTTTAACATTTGCAGACATGTAAAAATGCTGTTACATATCCATAAATGTAGTGTGCTCTGTAATTCATACTCAGGAATTATTTTGATTCTAGTGCTATAAAGGACAAAAGAAAAATCAAAAGATTTTGAATATCAGGATTCCTTTACTTAGGATCACAAATGATTTAGTTTCAAGGATTTATCAAAAGTATTTTGGAAACTATCTGGGGCTTTAATAGTTACAGATAAGATTATGTTTCCCTTCTTTCCACCTTTTGTAGTGTAATAAAAATCTTTTTTTTTTTATTTGGATATATTTGGATAAAGAGGGTTCTTTAATAGTATGATGCACTTTTGTTTTTGTAAAAGGTTATGTTTTTATCTCTCTGGCGGTTCCATTCCTTCTGGAATTGGGTGCCAAAGAGTTACAAAAAAAGTAGACGTCAATTCTGGGCCCCCACATGATCCTGGCATCCTTAGCTAAACCAAGACATTGCAGGCATAGACATGGACCCCCATGTCTCCAACATCATCAGTGATAGCAGAGACATCAAGGCTGCGTGGATCTATGCCTGTATTATCTGACAGGCATAAGCATCTCAGGCAGTTCCCAGGAAGAAGAGATCCCTGACAAGCATCACTGAAGGATACCACGGGATTGCCCGGGATGTTGCTTAGGGTTATTGCTTTTTTTGCAGTAAAAAATATACCCAAGCCACACTAGGGAACGCTGCCGGGGACATGAAAAGAAATGCCTTTTGGACTGTATATTTAGAAGGGTCAACATAGGTGGCCGCAAGGGAGGGAGGACTTTGGATAATCCTATTCCTTACTATAAAGAAAGTAAGGGGCCTAAAAAGTCATTATGTGACTGTATGGCGTGCAGATTTAGGAAGTGGATTGAAAAAGTTGGCAGATTGGCAGAGAGAGACTATGGTTAGTTAGGATAATGAACCTTCATTCTGACTTGGCATTCATACAATTTTCTGTTTTTTTATATTGTAAGTTATTTTTGTGGGTTTTTTTATGAGGACTTTTAGCTTCTGTCTGGTCTATAGCATTTTGTTTTTTTTATATATTTTGAAGGTGTATTTTTATTGGATATTTATAAGGTGTTTTTTTACCATATTTTGTGTTCTCCAGTCATTATCACCTTCATTGGGAAAAAGATTTTCGCAATAAAAATTTGCAAATTCACGATCAACACTACTGATCGAAAATCTCGAATGTTCCCAATTATTATATAGCACTATATTCGAATTCTCAAAGTGCCAATATTTGCAATAAAAATGTGAGATTCAAATATTTTATATCAACACTATTCCTAAGTTGTTTAAAATGGCAGTACCCTTTTTTTTTAAAAAAACAATCATACTGCATTTCCTATCTTAATGGCTTAAAAGCTGAATCTTATAAAGTCTTTCATCTTGAATGTTTGTAAGTGTTCATGAAAGATGTTATCACATGGGAAGCACTGTAATATATCCCAATTCATATGACTTCTTGATCAAACTGTGACATGATTCCATTGCAATCCCCATCTAATTCTAAATATATGTTGCTATTTTAAACCTCATCACACAGT
>CM070034.1:66806784-66818185 GCA_036250615.1 Ptychadena robeensis | reverse complement strand
ATTCATGGAATATTTGGGCAAGTACTCTGGGAGTTGGCATTTGTCACTATCATATTTTTACTTCCAAATTAAATTCCCTCAACGTCATTGCAGAATCAGCAGTTGTGTCACCAAAGAGTCAGCTAATGACATTGCAGTGATGTATATCTGTAGTTATGACTAACATTACTGTAGCACATACATGAGATACTATGATTTCATATTTCACTGGTAAAAATGTTGGACAGAAAGGACTACTTCTGACTTCTTTCACAAAGACAAAGTGCATTTTGTGAGATACCATATCATTAAAGGGTTTCATACCTTTCTTCTTAATGCATCATAACATGATATATTATGTAATAAACATTATAGGGGTTGTGTGTAAAGATTTCCATATGCATTTACAGTTGATTAGAAGACCCCTTGTAAAAATATGCATATGTAAAGGTGTGCTTGGCATAAAGCAATCCACATTAGGGATATATGGTTACACATATTATGAAAGAAAAGCACTGATGTTGCCAGTGTATGATGATATAAGGTAGGAGCAGAAACAACCTCTTTTACTGCACTTTGGTGCATTTTCTCTCTTTTTTTCTGTCATAATTTTTTCAGTAAAAGAAAAATATATTGGTGGGCCCACTGCATGGTTTCCAAATCTGGAGCACCAGAATGCTTGCTTTCCTACAGTGTAGCAGCATGCTGTAAGCAGAGCTTTTTGGGAATATGCTGTATATGTTTCCATTCATAAAGCTTTTCAGTGATGTTGAGGCACCCTGTCAATATCTATATCTTTCATGAATAGTGTAGATTTTACATTATATGTTTTCTGTGGTATATTTCATAACCTGTGGGCTTTTCTGACTGCACTGTACACTTCACGCTCCATAACACCTTTCTCTAGGGAAGCCACATTTTGCAAGTCTATTTATCCCTGATTAATACCTACAGTTTTTCTTTTATTTAATGACAATGGCCAAGGACACAAAAAATCTTTATTCTAAATAAATGTGTGGATGCAAACAGGAATTTTTTTTGCATTGTGTACTGTTAGTAAACATAGAAATGCATGTCCATTGCTGTCCTGTTTGCTTGGTATTGTCAGGGCCACGGGATGCCGACGCCAGCATCTGCAGGCACACACACCCTCCCGCCTCTCTTTCCGTCACAGCCGTGGCGGACTGCATCAGCATAATTGTGTTGTCACCCATTGTCACTGCAGGTTTAGTTGCTTTATCCATGCCAGGTTTTTGTGTCCACCTTCTGCAGGCATGGGGAGAGCTAGAGTGTATACACAGGTGGCACTGCACCTGTTAATAGGCCTCTGGCATCTCCTCTCCTATATAAACCTGGATGGTGCATGGCTTGAAAGTGTCAGTTCCCTGAGCTACTGGGTTCCTCCTAACAATCAGTTGGTGAGCTCTACAGATAACATTGTGTATGACCTCTGCTTGCTTTCAGACTACTCTTTGGATTAACCCTTGAATACTGTGTTTGGTTGGACTGATCCTCTGTGTATGACCCCTGCTGTGAACCTGGACTTGCATCTACCTTGTTCCTGTACTCACTCCCTAGGGGGTCCTTAGAGGGTTTCACTAGTCTTCCGCTCTCAGATGGGATACCTTGTGTGCCAAGTCCTGGGGGCAACCAAAGTCGGGTAGGCGTATCGTGCCTCCCGTTCAAGTGGGGGCTTGTCTATAGGTGAAGACCGCAGCGGAGATTGGGGTATCTGACCTGACATGTAGATTGGTGGAGACCATCACAGGTATCCTGAACTTATATGTAGTCTAAAGCCCTGCTGCACCATCTGTAGAAAACTTGGAATAGAGCTGCTTTCTAAGTAAGCTGTAATAACAGGGTGCATGCCCAGGGTGCGGGCCATCAGCATAAAATTAACCCTTTTTGCAGATGTTGTTCTGTTTCTAGAGAAATGTCCTAATTACAATCCTTTACAAAATCTACTTATGCTGGTGGCACGCTTTATCTACTCCTCTAATATAAATATAGATTAAATCTGTTATTCAAAAAGAGAAATAATATATCCGAATTAGTTTTTATAGAAGGCAAGTGATTAGCCATAAGGGCCCAGCAATTTAACCTCCCTTGTGCTCTTGCAAGGTCCAGATTTCCATACCAAAAGCGCACCATAGACTTTAATAGCCTTTTTTATGTTGTAAGCTGTCTAAGGGTCTAGTAGACATTCTGGATATAATAATGTTTAAAACAAACAATTACGTTAAAAAAATTATGTTTAAAACAAATAATAATAATAAAAGGTATTTTTTCTTTAATACTTCTTTTGTATGATAGATTTAAAAACCATATGTTTTGATATTTGTTTTTTGTTTATAATAAAAACATTCATTTGGAATTTGTTTTGTGTGGTTTTTTTTACTTTGAATTGTATTGGATACAGTTATCATTGTATCCAGTACAATTTCCTTTGGCTCTTCATCACATCAGGGGAGAGAGGGTTATCTGCAATGGGCACATCTGCAAAGTGAACCCCACTAAAAAACAGTTTTCTACATAGAAAACCGTTTTTGTGCAAACTACCTTTAAATTTCCCTCTGCCTCCCCGATGTGACCTCTTTACGTCACTCCACGGGGGGGAGGGGGAGCTCTCCTGGAGCAGTCTCCTTGTCACATCGGAGCCACCGGGACAGCGCGAAACTGTAAGTATGTGCTGCCGGGGCTCTGATCTCCGCCGGACGAAATGGGGTACTGACCGGTCCGGTGCAGTACTGACAGGACAGCGCTGGACGAAATGGTGCCCTTGGGAACGGCAGGGGGGTTAATAGAGTAGTCTAGTGTAGTCTATAGTCTATATAATGCCTGCTATTTTTTGCAGGGATGTATACACTTCATATCCACTGTATATATCTTACCTCTATTTTGACTTTTTGAGTTTTAAGTGTAATAATATTGTTAATTAATGTAATACCAGTGATTAATGCAGTAGAAAATGATCTTGCTGCATATTTTGAATTTCTTTCTTGATAAAAAAGCTTAGTGAGAATGTTTTTTGTTTTTTTTTGCTAAATTGGTAGGGCATTTTATAAAACACATTTATTAATTTCCCCTCTGATAGTAAGTATTTAATCTTGGATTTGAGGCATAAGCTTATCTGGCCTGGGGGAGAGGTATCCCTGCAGAGTTAGCAATGCATCAGCGGGCCTACGGCATAATATGGAAAGCCAGAAGGTTGGTTTAGAGGCTATCATTAGCCCCAAAGGATGCCCCTTAAACAGAATTGAAACATTGCTAGCACATAAAGAACTGTATGTGACATGAGGAAGATGAAACAAATTCAGGAGAGCATGAAAAAATTCAATTGTTTAAAAGAAAAAAATATTTAATATCAATAAAAGAATAACCATTGCATTAGCCTTTTCTAATTTCAAAATGAAAGCACAAGATGTTTTCTTAATTCTGCAAAAAATTTAGGAAATCATGTAAATTTGCTTCAGCTTTGTAATTGCTCGAATTTACTAAAACTTGCCAAAAGGTGGCATTTGATACTAGATATTTTGATCTGCCCTGGTCACCAGTTATTAACTTACTACAATATATATAATATATATATATATTTTTTTTCTTTCAGACAATTTTCTTTTACATATAAACTAGCACTAAATGTGAAAGATATAATGTATCTGACATTATTATATTTTTATTTTACTGTGATAGACACATTGCATTTAATGTAATATTTACAATACATTTTGTGAACTTACCTAAAACTTTGCAATGCTGAGGTCACAATTGACTCATTTAACAAATAGATTGTTGACCATATTGACTAAGCAGACATCTTATTATATCCCAAAAAAGAAAGGTAGCCCTAACTAAACCTCTACTTATGCTGTTGAATGGATAGACACCTGGGAAAAAAATAGAGATTCTTTACCATCTTACTTCAAACATGGCTACATGAGACCTAAAATATTTAGTAAAATAGTAATATATATTACAGCTTGCCAGTCCTTATATGTGGTGACTGTATTAGTTTGCCTTCTTGTACGTCACATACTTCACAGCCCTAGGGTCACAATGGCCATCAACATAGTTATCATGTTCTATCTTGTACTGCAAAATAGCTAAAATTTGCCTCATCTCTACTACATTTCATTAGCTGTTGTATCTAGTAATAGCATTTTCTGAGGTTTCTGTTTACATTTCTTCCACTCTCATTTCTTAAAAATGTATTGAGTTATTGCTTGAAAAGTAGCAATCTCCTCTAGGTTTAAATGGGTAAGGTTAACAACAACTGTCAGGTATTCATTACTGTCCACTTTGGGGAAATTCACTGTATTTGCTTTAAAGATCAGTTTCTATTGTGGACATATGTTCTGATTGAAACAGGTCAAGAGAGATTATTCTTTACATTAGATAACTATCTTTTCAATTCCTGGTTTAAGGGGGATCTTGTTCAAGGCATCAAACACATTTTACAGGAGTTCTAATGACATTATTAAAAAATATGAAATATCTTGCATCTGCCCTGCACTTTTCTACAGGCACCCTGTAGTTTGTGGGCCTGTGTTCCTCCAATAGTTTTGCCTCTTGCAGCGCAGTGATGGTGTCAGTGCTACTTTTACTTTCAATAATTTTTATTGCATTCTTGAATCACAGGGTATATTACAACATATTAAACACAGGTAAATAATTTCAAGGAGGATAGAGTACAAATAACTAACAGGGAAATGAGGAACCATATGAAATACAAGGATGGCCATTGGAACTGGCAGTCTGCTGTAGCCCACGTGAAGCAAAATGAAATAATGAAATAAGCAAAATTCAACGGGATTAGGGAAACACAAAGCAGTGTCAGTGCTACTTTTACATTCAACATATATTCGATTCGCAATTCGAGTCTATGGCCATGAATTGCGAACATATATCCCTCCAAAATGGTCACATGTGGTATTTATTTTTGCATTGCGAATATAAAATCGCAAAACATAGCCATTAGCTTTCCAATGCATAATATCATGAATATTCGAAATTGCAAATATCCGCCGCCATATTTGTTAAATTTGCTAATTCTCAAATAGAGGACATTCATCGAATATATATACAATTTGAATATTCAAGCTCAAAACTACTAATGATTGGGACAGTGCCCACTCTGTATTCTGATTGGCACTCGACATAATGAAAAACACACAAGATACATCTATCTTTGTCACCCCCATATGGACCCCCCTCTTACATGTTTTGTTCTTACGAACTTAATCATAGAGTCGGTGGGTACAGGGGCTGATAGATCTACATATACAAACCAAAATTCCCTGTAAACCATCCAGGTGTGTTCATTTGAGAATGATGCTGGGATTCTATGATTAAGTTCGTAAAAACGAAACATGGAAGGCTGAGGGGGGTCCATATGCGGGTGACAAAGATGGATGTATGTTTTTTGTTATATGGATCAATAAAAAAGTGGAGATTGGACTTATTCCGGAGTGAAGCTTTTCTTTAAATACTTTGGACTGTTTGGCGGAGGACATGCTCAGAATTTCTGCACCCAGAGATACACATACCACTGGAAGTTACAACTGTGGGATTAAGATAAAAGACATATGTTTACATGGCTATGGGTCATCTATTTCACTTCGATCACTAGAATGTTGTGCGGGCATACATTACTATTTTCACTGTTTATGTCATTAGAGCCCCGCTGACATAAACAATAAAGTGGCAGAGCCAGATGAAAGAGCTGCCAGTCAGCAGCACTCTCATCTAGCTCTGCCTGTTTGTGAGAGCTGGACTCCAGCTCAAGCTCTCACACACACACACACACACACAGCCAGAGTACTGTGTAATCTGCTAGTCCGGCTGAATACACAGTCCCTAGGAAACATCCTGTGGCTCTCTGTGTCTCAATGTGTCTGTGAGCTGGGCAGCTTGAGCTTGTGAATGGTTCTTCCATCTGCACTCTATGTGAGTTGGGCTGAAGCTGCCCAGCACACATACAGCTCCATCAAAGCTGGACAGAGACAGCTTTTTGGCACGTTTAAAGCTTCCTAGACGCTCTCCAGTGGCAGAAAGGCTTTAAAGACGCTTAAAAGCTAAGACCTTTGTATAAAATGTACTCTAGCTTTAAAGACTGAAAAACATCCATCCAGGGGGGCAAGAAGTGAGCTTCAAGCAGCCACAGGAGGTCACCTGACCCTGCAGGGTGCCTGGAAAGGTGGGATAGCCACTCCTAGGTAGTTTTTTTAAAGAATGAAAAAGAGTGAAAAAAGCTCTGCAAACTTGCTGCAGTCGCTTTCAGAGCTTCACCATTGAAGTCAATGGGGTCGCTTAAAGACCAAACGACCCTCTAAACGCGACAGAAGGCGTTCAAAAACAGAAAACGCACTGTTAGATTAACGACAGTACATTTTCTGTTCTTTAAACGACCTCATTGACTTCCATCGTAAACCTAAAGCAAGGTCGTTTTCTGGTCACTTAAAAGGCAAGAAAACGACCTTGCAAGAGACAGTGTAAACTTAGCCTTACTCTCTCTCTCTCTCTCTCTCTCCCTCTCTCTCTCTCTCTCTCTCTCTTAGATTTTAGTCACATGCCTTGATAGAAGAATATTACCATGGTCGGTAATTGAGTTAAATTTGAACTACTTACAAAAAATTATGTGTTGATTTGCCTTAGTTTTACTGTTCTTTAAGTTTTTTTTATCAATGTGTATTTTTATTACAATTCTTAGTTGAGATGTCTGCTTAGTTCAGGAAGTTGCTAAATTCACTCTGTGCCATTATTTTTAAAAACAGTTACCAAGGAGTTTCCTCTGCACCTGGCAATTGTTTAGCCCATTTTTGCTTTGTTAAACTTCTTATTTAAATGGGATATACTAGAATACTTTCATTTTGAAAAAAGCTCAAAGTGTTATAGTGAACCCACCCTTTCCATCTATTGAGAACTAATATTCTCTTTACATCATGGGAAACACTTCAGAGGTGCTTTCAAAATGTGGGCAATTCAATAGATCCACAAAGAAGCACCCTGGCATCCCTATTCAATATAAACTTCTTGAATTGTGCAGAGAGCAGGGGATTGGCTGAGAACGAGCTCTGCAAACTTAAGCTTTAATACATGGTTCTTCATTCCAATATCAGCATGAGGTTAGTAGGGAGGCCAAATTCATACATATGTCCTTTTTCTCATGATTTGCTAAAGCATGTGCATGCTGTGAATACCTTGGCAGTTGAAATGTGATGCTCCTAGTTTTACAAATATATATATATATATATATATATTAGTTCATATTACTCACAATTATGTACAGAAGTAAAAAACAAAGCTTAGCAAATGTGTTTTCAATAACAAGAATAAAAGGAAGGAAAAAAGCAGAGCGTAATGTCTCGTGAAAAAGTGATATTTTATTTAAACCGCTTACTCTTTAGTAGATGCATCAAGTAAATAAGTGCATCCAGCGAAACTTGTACACTGTAGCATTTCCTTTGGGCACAGAACAACCATATGCTTTTAAAATCATACACACATAATATGATTCCCGTCTGTAATAATAATGCAAGCGGAAAAATGTTCAACTGCAATCATACAGACTTAGTCGTGCCCTATCTTTGTGACAAAAATCTCACTTGACATCTTCTAAAGACATAATATTCTCTGCTCTTTAGTGTTTACAAAAGGTAGCAGCAGTTTCATAAATACTTCAACAAGCGTAGAACAAAGCGTAAACACATCTATGATCGTCTGTGTGCATGAGTACATTTTGTTTTTCGAGTGAGAGCAACTGGGACTTAACCAATATTCCCCATATGTTTTTAAATAAACAAAAAATCTCTATACATACCAACATTTCATAAAATTTAATTAGTTGACCTTAAAACTAAGGTTCAAAGTCTTTCTTTGTTATTCTAAAAATAAATATTGAATCATTTTAAATATCCATCTTCTCATATTTGGTAGGTCAACTAACCATTTGACACGCTGTTCATAATGAGAAGAAATGTCCCCTGGTCCTCAGTGGGAAGAATATGAAAATCACATTTGATTATGGGGCACAGACAAAAAATCATCCTTCCATCTACGTCTTTTGGGAAATTGGAATAACTATTTTTATATGCAATATCGCTATGAGCTATTTTAAAGAATTACATAAAGAAGTGACCTATTGTTTCTTAATGTATTACAGTTGTACCATTTTGTTTGACCTTTATAACATTAACTTTCCAGAAATGAAGGAAGAATAAAAGATAGTGGCACATTTCTGACCCACTTCACCTGTATGTGCAAGTATATGTCCTACTTCAGCTATATGCAATGGTATGTAATGTTACACTAAATCTACTTATTAATGCTGTAATAGAGGTCAATATTTATGCTATGTTTCTCCAATTCTATGTATCAATGAAAATCATAGTGGCTCGGTAGCCAATAGGTGGATTTGGGGTACTTCATTACCAGGAGCACAATACCTGCATAAAATAGTGTAAGTTGGTTAATTAATAGTGATGATCGCGAATATTCGGATTCCGAATATTAATCGCGAATATCGTCAATTCGGAAATTCGCGAAGATGGTGAATATATTGCGGAATATTCGCAATTCCGGATATTCGGTATTTTTTATCCATTACACTTCCCTCTCAATGTGAGTGGACGAATGGGAAGGCTGCAACAAGAGCTTAGCAACACCATCAACAGATTTTTAAATGAATATTGGGGTGATGCGAATATTGCGAAAATCGTCACTTTTAAAATTCGCATAAAAATTTGCGCCATGTTAAGCATATATTGCGCGCGCAAAATTCGCAATAAATTGCCGATATTCGCAATAACAAAAAAAAAACGAATATTGCAGAATGTGAATATTTTCCGAATGTTTTCCATAAAATTCGCGGCATGTCGCGAATACGAATGTTGCCTATGCCGCTCATCACTATTAATTAACTGCCCCTAGCTTGTGTGCTTATGACAATGCTAGAGGTGTTTAAATAAAAGATCCTCTCAGAGACTGGAAAGAATGGTTCTGCATTCCCTAAAAAAAGCCTTGGTTTCATAAAATATACATCAAAACCTGTGCAACAAATTCAATGAAATATACAATTATACTGTCTTTAAGAACACTGCTTGTTCTCTATTGCAGCTTGTCAGAGTATCGCTTTCATTCGTATTTGTACATATTATGATAGCAAGATTATGATTGGTTGCTAACCTATGAATTAATCAATGAATTATACTTTTAGCAATGTAGATATATGAGGTTTATTTTGTCTACATGCTACATAACTTAAAGTGAACTTAAACACATTGAAACATTCTAGAGACAGGCACAGACAGGATTGCCACTGTGTTATAAATCATTTTGTTTTTGTTATCTTATCCTAACACATTTCTTTCACATTGAATATAACCTATACTTTTGTTATCAATTAAACTATTTACAGGCTACAATGTTTTATATTGTTTGCTTTGAAGGAATCCTTGTAAACATATTACTCTACACTGCTCTTTGCATCTTTATTTCTGCACTTCTAACATATGCCCCAGGCATGCCTACAATTCTTGTGTGTAGTTTAAATGTAGCTTTGTTTCATTACCTTTACTTTGACTGCAGGGCAACTGATGGTACAAGCATTAGAAACAGAAATCCAGATGCTGGCAAATACTTGCTTTGTTAAATATAAATGATGCTAACTGTTTTGAAATAAAAATACCCAGAACAATGTTTTTAATTTCATTTAAAAACATAAAATAAATAAATGTTCTATTGCGGAATTAACCTGAACTAAACCGAGCTTCACTTGACCTGATACCATTGCTTTACTATTATCATCTCATCTTCCTAGACTGAGCTGCAGAATGAGCTTTCCCCCTTTCTAATTTTTTTCAGAATCACTTCTTTTTAGCTTAACTTTATGTTTTGTTTGCAAAGGTGTTGGATACAGTAACCTTCAGTCTACAAACAATTTTAATGTGGCAATTAGGGTGTATGCCAGAAATGTGCCATTATCTTTTCTAAAAACCTAATGCTGTAAAGACCTGCCTACCCAATTTGTACAAGGTATGCTTAGCTGACAAGACCATTACTTTTTTTAATCACCACCAATTTGTGATCAGATAGTGTTTACAATCTCTAAACATACACTGACAATTTTTGATCACAATTGTTTGCTGTAGAGTCTACCAGCAATTTCCATAGTAAAAAAAAAAGACCAGAGGTGGATGTTTTTCATACTCTCTAAATTTCTAGCTGAGATTATTATTATTATTATGAACGATTATTTATATAGCACTACATATTACGAAGTGATGTACAGGGACCCATTTATATGGATACACCTTAATAAAATGGGAATGGCTGGTGATATTAACTTCCTGTTTGTGGCACATTAGTATATGTGAGGGGGAAAACTTTTTAAGATGGGTGGTGACCATCATTTTGAAGTCGGCCATTTTGAATCCAACTTTTGTTTTTTCAAAAGTAAGAGAGTCATGTGACACATCAAACTTATTGGGAATTTCACAAGAGAAACAATGGTGTGCTTGGTTTTAATGTAACTTTATTATTTCATGAGTTATTTACAAGTTTCTGTCTACTTATAAAATGTGTTCAATGTGCCGCCCATTGTGTTGGATTGTCAATGCAACCCTCTTCTCCCACTCTTCACACACTGATAGCAACATCGCAGGAGAAATGCTAGCACAGGCTTCCAGTATCCAGCCTGTGGCACTGCTGAGGTGTTATGGAAGACCAGGATGCTTTAATAGCGGCCTTCAGCTCTTCTACATTGTTTGATCTCATGTCCCTCTCTTTCACTTGGCAATGCTCCATATGGGGTTCAGGTCAGACAAGTTTGTTGGCCAATCAAGCACAGTAATTCCATGGTCAATGAACCAGTTTTTGGTTCTCTTGGCAGTGTGGTCAAGTCCTGCCAGAAAATGAAGTCAGCATCTCCATAAAGCTCTGTGTCTGCAGAAGGAAGAATGAAGTGTTCCAAATTCTCCTGGTTAAAGGCTGTGTTGACTCTGGACCTTATGGAGCTCAGTGGACCAACACCAGCAGATGACACAGTTTACCAAATCAACACAGACTGTGGAAACTCCACACAGGACTTCAAGCATCTTAGATTGTTTGCCTCTCCATTCTTTCTCCAGACTCTGGGTCCTTGGTTTCCAAATGAGATAAAAAAATTTGCTCTCATCAGTAAAGAGGACTTTGGACCACTGGCCAGTTAATTTTTTTTATTTAGCCCAGATAAGACGCTGATGTTGTTTGTTGTACAGGAGCAGCTTCACAAGAGGAATACAACACACAGATAGTGGGCAGAGCCATGTAAATTATTCCTTTTCGCCCCATCAGCCAGGTGCACATCCAAAAACCGCTGGTGTAGAGCGCAAATATAGCCTTTTTGGTACAGAGCCATTTATTCCAAACTGCATACAGCTGTTTC
>CM070034.1:66800399-66801737 GCA_036250615.1 Ptychadena robeensis | reverse complement strand
TATTATCATTAAAACATACAATCATTAGTATAGCATGTTGTATATATATTGTCTATCACCATATTAGTTGCTTCTATGTTCTAACACTTTACATAAAATCTTTTTCAATTAACTAGGCTCAAATATAGTTACATTTTTCTATTGTATTCACATTAATTGTTACCGAGTGTCAGTTTGTTACTCACAGTTTGAGAAAATTACTTTTGGCTCGACCTCAGACGGTAGGCAAGGCAGCGAGGGGGGAGCGATTTCAAAAGGTGACCGGGATGCGCCCCGCAAGAACGAATCTCCACCCGCACCTGCCAAACCAGCTCAAAGAGTGGCTGAGGAGATGGTATCTTAGCGGGTATTCCGTATTAACTGAAGGGGAAGGACCCAGGAGCCGCTCTCCGGACGGACTGTGCAAAGTAGAGACAGCAGATATAACCACCGGACCTCGGGTAAGGATACGGAGAGGGTATGCAATGTGAGCTCATTTAGAATCTGAATCTGTGCCACTCTCACCATATGTAATGTTCCCTTCCTAAATCCTAAATCCTTTCCTAAATGGTTGAGGTAAAGTTCCTACAAATAAAGACAATGGCACAAGTTTAAAATATTATTTAACTACTCTCCAACATACTCCCTTGCACAGTCTTGTCACAAATTTCCTGTGCTATAATCCTCTAAAATGCAGATTATTGTATTATCCCTGAAGAAGCCCAAGTGGGCGAAACGCCCAGGATAGCGCCCAGGAGGTTAAACTGAATACTTGCGGAGAATCCTCATTACTGGCTTACCATTTTCTACAGAGCTACTGAAAAAGGATTTCAGGGAACTGGAAGCAGTTAAAGCGGACCTACCACCAGATTTTCTTCTTAGTAGGAATAGCACTCGAAGTGCCAATAATATGGCAGAATGCATAAAATCAAATGTTTCTGATTTTAATGTAAATTGGGGTTGTTCGTGCCTCTGACCCATAACACTATCTTATTAAATGTTTAATAATTATTTAATAAAGTTTGTAATTTTTTATTAAATTGGTAGATCTAAGTGCCTCAAAAACCCAATTACTCGGGCGGACCCCAAGGGCCAGGAAATTATTTCCCCCTGGACTCCAGGGGAGTAGCCCTTTTCACAAATATGTAGCTTTTAACATTTAAACTGAAGCAGTGAAACGGAGGCTCTATCTATTTCAGCATTTTTCTTACATTGCATTTTGGTGCCTCTGTGTCTTATATTCTAAACTCTGCTTTCACTGTTTTACTAAATTTAAGTAATTCATAATTCTACTGGACAAAGTGGGCTTAAATCAGACCAAATGGCATATAATCAACTAATTTATATTACCCCCATAAT
>CM070034.1:66787899-66795399 GCA_036250615.1 Ptychadena robeensis | reverse complement strand
AGAAAATAATAGATTTTTTTTCTTAGCTTTGAATGTCTAATTCATAGATATTACTGACATAAATTGTGCTACTGGCACTGGGATTATGGGGGCCAACAGTCTTCTTGTTTTAGTTTCACTTCCTAAAACAATCAAGTCAATGTGAACATTTCAGTCACATGTTAATGTAGAATGTTTTAACATCACCTTATTTATAAAGTGTAAGTGTTCTTGTTGATGACAGGTCTTCCTGATATGTACATAGATCAAAAAACACATCTAACCATCCCAATTCTAATCATCCTTTCATCATCCAGAGTTACATTTAATCTTTGGGGAAACCCCTACTGTTTAACAAACTAATTTATCACAAACAATATAATATAGGTAAGGTATTGCATGAGTACTCAGTTATTGTATGCAAGAGAAGATATGGCAACGTTACTTACCATCATTCTAAGATCTTTGTTATGTTCAAGGAATATTATAGAGAGTAAAATCTTTATAGTCTTCCAGATGTTACATTAATAACAAAAACTGCAGATGTTACAATAATATAACAAAAAAGATTCTTTCAAATTAAAAAATGTTATCCCAAAATGCATCACCTAATATTAATGGCAACACGATTTGGTCCAAGTTCAAAGCATCTGTGCAACAGGAACAGCCTTTTTTTAAGCCTCCTCAAGTCATGGCATTGTGAACCAAAATACCTATATTTTATATTACAAATTTGTGATCTCAACAGTCTATCACAATGCATGGCAATAAGCTTGCCAGTGGCATAATATTTGAAATTTCGAATATCCGTGCCCATATTCGTGAAATTTGTGAATTCTCTAATAGTGAATAGTTGGCGAATATTGGCAATTCGAATATTCGCACTCAACACTTCTTGGAAGCTATAGCATTTCAAGGGTACCAAAACAGTCCTTTTGGTAAAAAAAAATTCAGACAGGCCAAAGAGACCTAAGACTTCAGTTCAATTAGTATGCTTCCCATTGTGGAATGATTTTCCATTGAGCTTCCACCTGTCCCCAGGCTAGTGGGTTCAAATTAAATTAATATTTATAGAGTCTGATTTCACCAGCTAGTCATCACTCATGCATGCTACATTTAATGAAACGAGTATTATGTAGGCTAACTAAAAAAGAAAAAAACACTCACTTATTTTGAAGAGTGGTTGAAGTGGGCAATGCGCCAATTTTTGTTTGCGAGTGGATGGCCTATTTTTCTCCCTGGACCATCGGGAACCTGACCATGAAAATACATATTAAGATTACTTGATGTAGGTAGCCTATATAAACGAAAAAAACACCCTGTCTGTTCTGTTCAAGAATATTTCATTTTTAACCTATCGTCCCATACATCATGTTCATATTCATTCAATCACCCAAGTGTGTGCATATTAAATAGAAATGTGTTTTACATGTTATTGGAATCAATGTTAATATTTACACAATGTATTGGGTCAAGATTCTCAACTCCTTAAAAAAAACTCCAGCTGTCAGTCATTTTTATATCGCACCAACATATTATGTAGCACTGTACATTAAATGAGATTACCTTGGCCTGAAGTTTATCATCATATTGGTGTGGCCTGTGTTTATCTGCTGAACATGATTTAACATAAATTATATAGAGGCACTGCATGTCTGATATGTTAAATTCTCACATTAGAGACATTTACAGCTGCAAAATGTATATTCCTTAGGCTTATTTTATCTAGCTTGCTTCTATTTATATTCACCCCTGGGCAGAATCTGCCATTATCCCCTGATCCATATGTTAATTACATTAACCATTTGCAACATAAATTTTTTTATATTTATCAAAAGTAAGACAAAACATTGTTGTAATCAGCTAATCAGGAAACAGACACATGCGAATAAGTTGAGAATGTTGGAGACAAATGGTACAAGAAACAAGATCTTGCTGTAAATTGTTATGAAGCATATTTAAAGCCATTGAAACATTGAGAGAAAATAATCTCAAGTTCCCTCCGTGGGACTTTTAATTGAAGGTGGACTCGTCATACAATGCAAGTATTCATGTATTCTCAAATTCTTTATTGAAACATAACACACAAAATCCAATTTTAAAAAAACATTACACATTCTTTGTGGTTTGCTGTACTTTGTGTCACATGTTTCGCCCTGAAGGGCTTCCTCAGGCTTGTACAGACAATGGATCTAGAAACAATGGATATTCATGTTTTTGTTTTGCGGAGGCAACACATCAGGACAAAAGTGCTCAAACATCGTTGTACCGTAAACCCACGGCGGGCAACTCAATATTTAGAGCAAATAGCCATCACCCCCGATCCCTCATTACCAGTATTCTGTACAGCCAATTATTACGTATCAAAAGGAACTGCTCAGACGATTTAGAATTTCAGACACAGGCCAAGGAACTAACATCACGCCTCAGAGAAAGGGGCTATAGCTACAAAAGTTTGAAACGAGCTTACAATAAAGTGAACACCATTTCCAGACATACCCTCTTCATACCCAAACCAAAAAAGAATTTGACTGCTGTAAATATTTATAAGATTATTTCACAGAATTGGCTGAATCTTTTGTTGGATGATAAAGTGGCCAAATTCATAAATAACAAGCCATCCATAACTTATAAAAAATGTAGCTCAATCAAGGATAAACTTCTCACACCAACAAATCAGACCCTTAGGGGGTCTCAAGAAATGCGGAAGATGCCCACCATGCCCCTATATAATGCAATTCCGATTACCGAACAGCTCTATACATCATATTATTTAAGATGTTACATGTAACTCCATAGGAGTAGTGTACTTAATCAATTGCAAATGTAAAAGGGTTTATATAGGCAAAACAAAAAAGGAATTTAAAAGTCGTATTTATAAACACGTCTACAACATCAAAAATGGAATTATTAAAGCCCCGATTGTGGCCCATGTGGGCAATTGCCACAATTTTGATACATCCGTTCTCTCATTTGTTGTACTTGAAAAAATAGACATGCATGAAAGAGGCGGCAATTTTGATAATAAATTACTACACATAGAAACAAAATGGATCGTTAATCTGAAGGCAACCCAATTCCCGGGACTTAACAAGATGATTTTGTTTAAACCCTTTTTATAAACCCATGATGTCAATTATAACACCACTATGCTCAAGCCCATCAGTGATGTCGATTGGAACATCACTGTCTTAGGACACCAGTTCAATTGGATAACATTGTATTAATTTTAAAGAACACTTTTAATCATGACATCTCTATTTGATACATTTTCACTTAAATATAGGTGTTTATATATATATATATTTTATCAACTATTTATACTTATTCAATCATGACAAATTATTTGTGATACCGTATACATGTTTGGATCCAATATGTGTGCAATGTCCATGTCATTCTTTACATGCAGAGGACACCTATATTTCTGTTTGTGAAACCTAATGTTCTATGCCTGTGATGACCTCTTTTGATTGATAATTTTAACACTGCCATGTACTCTGACTGTCAGTTTTGCAGAGGTGAACACCACTAACATCTAGGCGATGGTCTCCCACCACTCCATACACCCAATTTCCAGCAGGCCAGGTGATGGCGAGCACAGACGTGGGCGGTGGAGGCATGGGAGAGGAGGGGGAAACATGACGTCCCTTGTGTATGACGTCGGACGGACCCTCTTCTCCTCTCCCTGGCCGGCCCGGTCACCTCCAACACACCACCTTCCTAACCTGCCACTCCATTGAGGATGGCGGGCCCTAGGACATGGAAGAAGCCAGTGCCTGGCTTCCAATCCTGGCTGGGGGCGTGACATGTGTGGGGATAAACATCACACACGCAACGGAGCGTGTGTGTCCCTGCATGCCCCGCCTGGCATCCAGGATCATACCACCCACGTAGGATCCCTTTGGGACACACTATGACCAGGTGAGCTGTAGACGGATGACTTACTTGTGCCGGAATCTTAGAAACCCGGGAGGCAGGGGCCCCTCCCTAAGCCCGCTGGTGCCGGGAGTGCCCCTCTCTTTCGGGACCTTAGAGGATCTCCACCACTGGGAAGCACACAGCAACTTATACCCAGCCTCTCCACTGGGATTTACATCCTCTCTGGTCTTTATATTATAGGAGCGGTTTCTTCATAACACCATGGCTTTGCTGATCTGATATTACTATAATTTCCTTCTTCTTTGGTAAACCCAGCTTTTGTTCTTCTATATAATGGGCAGTTGTCTAGCTACAGTAAGACTTAATATGACCAATAGAAAGGTCTGATTCATAAGGCGGTAGATTACTTTTGACTTCTGTAACAATATATATATTCATTATATGGTACCTATATAACACACAGTATGTATGACTACATTACAACTGCTTATATGTTTGGCCCCCTGTTGGTTGTGAGACTTCTCTGTGCACGCCCTCCTGGTTGGCGCTGGAATAAGCTGGTCTACACCAGTTGTGTTGAGTGCTTCACACATGATACTGGTTGGGATACCCCCGTGTTTGAGCACTATTGTCCTGATGTGTTGCCTCCGCAAAACAAAAGCATGAATATCCATTGTTTCTAGATCCATTGTCTGTACAAGCCTGAGGAAGCCCTTCAGGGCGAAACATGTTGCACAAAGTACAGTAAACCACAAAGAAGGTGTAATGTTGGATTTTGTGTGTTATTTTTCAATAAAGAATTTGAGAAGACATGAATACTCGCATTGTGTGGCGAGTCCACCTTCCATTAAAAGTCCCATGGAGGGAACTTGAGATTATTTTCTATAAATGAACTTTTGAGATGGGAATATTGGACTCATTGTACAACCTAGTTTTCTGGTATTTTCTACTTTATTGAGAAAAAGCGATTGTTATCGGCAAATTCAGCCCATGTCAGGAATGCAGACCAATCTTCATGCTACATACAGGCGCAGATATTGTTCAAGGGACTGATTAGTTCGCTCAGTTTGCCCATTCAAATGAGTATGGTATGCAGAAGAAAAGTCTAGTTTTATTTGTAGTAAATCGCATAAGGCTCTCCTGAAACAGGAGGTAAACTGCACTCCACGGCCACAAAGCGTGGGATTTCCATAAAAATAAGGACTTATTTCTGAGACGCCCATTAGTAACAGCAGGTTTTACAGTTTTAGTCAATGCGTTTCGTGGTCATCTGACTACTTCTTCAGGACAAATAAAATTACGTTGTGGTCTGTCAGATAAACATAGAAGAACAACATATATAGTGTATGATATAAATTTTATTTAGTTTTTAGGAAGTTCATTAAAAACAGTACAACAATAAATATAATGTGAAATAAAATTTCATTTTTTTTGGATGATAATTTAAAATTTAAAAGGACGTACAGTGCAAGCCAAAAGTTTGGACACACCTTTTCATTCAATGTGTTTTCTTTATTTCATGACCATTAACATTGGTAGGTTCTCACTGAAGTTATCAAAACTATGCATGTACACATGTGGAGTTATGTACTTAACAAAAAAAGTGAAATAACTGAAAACATGTTTTATATTCTAGTTTCTTCAAAATAGCCACCATTTGCTCAGATTACTGCTTGGCACCCTCTTGGCATTTTCTTCATGAACTTCATCAAATGGTTTTCACTTCACAGGGGTGCCTTATCAGGGTTATTTTGTAGATTTTTCATTTAAATGGGGTGGGGACCAGCAGTTGTGTTGTGGAGAAGTCAGGTTACTACACAGCAGACAGCCCTATTGGACAACTGTTAAAATTCATATTATGGCAAGAACCAAGCAGCTAACTAAAGAAAACCAGTGGCCATCATTACTTTAAGAAATGAAGGACAGTTAGTCAGGAAAATTGCAAAACATTTAAATGTGTGCCCAAATGGAGTTGCAAAAAGCATCAAGCGCAACAACTGGCACACATGAGGACCAACCCAGGAAAGGAAGACCAAGGGTAACCTCTGCTTCTGAAGACAAGTTTATCCGAGTGACCAGCCTCAGACAACGTAAGTTATCAGCAGCTCAGATAAGAGACCAGATAAATGCCACACAGAGTTCTAGCAGCAGACACATCTCTAGAACAACTGTCAAAAGGAGACTGTGCGAATCAGGCCTTCATGGTCAAATAGCTGCCAGGAAACCTCTGCTAAGGAGAGGCAACAAGCCGAAGAGATTTGTTTGGGCCAAGAAACACAAGGAATGGACATTAGGCCAGTGGAAATCTCTGCTTTGGTCTGAGTCCAAATTTTAGATATTTATTTCCACCCGCCATGTCTTTGTGAGATGCAGAATAGGTGAACAGATGGATCCAACATGCCTGGTTCCCACTGTGAAGCATGGAGAAGGAGGTGTGATGGTGTGGTGGTGTTTTGCTGGTGACACTGTTGAGGATTTATTCAAAATTGAAGGCACACTGAACCAGCATGGCTACCACAGCATCCTGCAGCGACATGCCATCCCATCCGGTTTGAGTTTAGTTGGATGATCATTAATTTTTTTAACAGGGCAATGACCACAAACACACCTCCAGGCTGTGTAGGGGCTATTTGACCAAGAAGGAGAGTGATGGAGTGCTGCGGCAGATGACCTGGCCGCCACAGTCACCAGACCTGAACCCAATCAAGATGGTTTGGGCTACCTGTTAAAGTTCATCAAGAGAATGCCAAGAAGCAAATGGTGGTTATTGAAGAAACTAGAATATAAACATGTTTTCAGTTATTTCACTTTTTTTGTTAGGTACATAACTCCACATGTGTTCATAGTTTTGATGCCTTCAGTGAGAACCTACCAATTTAAATGGTCATGAAATAAAAAAAACACATTCATCGAGAAAGTGTGTCCAAACTTTTGTCCTCTACTGTATATCATGTATACATATATAAAGATCCAAATCGAGGTTTAGATCCAGAGACACGGGAGAAGACAGGAGAAGAAAAGCACCCAGCGAGCCTGTTGTGCATTAAGTCTCTGGGAAATTTGGAGGTACTGCAGATCCTTGTAGCATGATGCACCGATGCCGAAACTCCTCAAGAGCCAGTTGCTGGTAGTAGTTTGCTAAGCCAAGAAACCTCTGAATTGGCTTCAGTCCCTGAGGTTGGAGCCACTGTAGGACAACAGCAAGCTTGGATGGATCCATATGTAGCAGCTGAAACTATGTACCACAGAAATGGGACTTCAGGTTGCTCAAAAAGGCATTTCTCCAGTTCGGCATATAGTCCATTTTGTCAAAGACGCTGCAAGACCATCTTAATGTGGGTTGGATGGGTGGCCAGATCCACTGAAAAAATAAAAATTTTATCAAGATAAAAACGAAAACACAAGTGTAGAGATCTATGAACATGTTATTTACAGTTCTGGAACACAGCAAAGGCATTGCAAAGCCCAAAAGGCATAACCAGATATTCACAATGGCCATCTCTAGTCAAGACAGCTGACCCTGAAGACAATCAAACAACTCAGGAATAAGTGGCAGAGGGTACTTATTCTTTACCGTGATTTTATTTACAGTGGAGGAAATAATTATTTGACCCCTCACTGATTTTGTAAGTTTGTCCA
>CM070034.1:66759226-66787874 GCA_036250615.1 Ptychadena robeensis | reverse complement strand
GTCCAATGACAAGAATGAAAAAGTCTCAGAAAAGTATCATTCAAATGGAGGTTTATTGTAAACCAGGGCAGATAGCACATCAAAGGAAAAATCGAAAAAAAATAACTTTAAATAAAAAGATGCAACTGATTGGCATTTCGTGAAGTGAAAAAAGTATGGAAAACCCCGTACCAAACCATTAAGAGTTCTGCTCCCCACAGGTGGGTAGACATCTACTCAAGTAGTCACCCTCATTAAGGACACCTTCCGTATAAACAGTAATACTGTATACAAGAACCTGTCCACAGAATCAAATCAACTCAAGCAAGACTCCAAACTCTTCACATGGGGAAAGACCAAAAAGCTGCCAAGGAGGATGTCAGAGACCCAAAATTGCTAGACGCGGATCGCCAGGCTGACGGACAGGGACACAAAAACAATTAGCAAGAAGCGGAGGAGAAGGTGCGAACTGTGGTTGCGATTGTTGCGAAAAAAATGGAAGCGAGCACAAAATGACATCAACGACCGCGCTCTGGGCTCCACGCAAAGAGTCACAACTCGTGGAGTGTCAAATTGGTTCTGAGAAAGGTGTGAAAAACGCACCTAGAACTACACAGGGAGCAGGAGTTAGTAATGACTCAAATTAGCAGGGACCACATCAGCCAGAAAACCATTAGGAGAACACATTACCACCAGCCACTGGTATTAAAATACCTGCTAGGGACTCGCAATTGGTCCTCTGATCAGGAAGGGCACTATGGCAGAGCCCGTCTGAAGTTGCCAATGAATCACCTGAATGATTCAGAGAGTGAAACTGGGCGAATGGTAGGTTTTGCTGTGGTCTGATGTGAGACCAAAAAATAGAAGCTCTTTTGGCATTAAAACTCAATCCTCAGCTGTGTTTTGCACGAGACGGGTAGAGAAAATAGAAAAAAGCCAAAAATGCTGGCCTATGGAGTCCCCAAAACACCGCACCCCACTTTCGTCAAGCATGGGGGAAGAGGTGGGAAACATTGCTTTGGGATGTGTGTTTTTCTGCTAAGGGCATCCAGGGACAACTTAATCGCATTAACGGGAGAAAGGAAAATGGACGGAGCCATGTATCGTGAATCCTGCGCGACACATCCTTCAGTCTCACCAGGAAAATGATAAATGGGTCATGGATGGGTTTCCAGCACGAACTAATGACCCAAAACATTACAGAACAAAGGACAAAAAAAAACGGGGTGGCCAAGAAGAAGCACATTAAGTTGTCATGGAGGGGAGCCTATGTCAGTCTCCGTGACGCCTAATCCAATAAAAACTATGGATGGGAGCTCAAGACTTCAGAGTGGACATGAGACAGAAATCGAATCCTGTAGGGTGGAATTTAGATGAAGATCTGCCCCCCCCCCCCAAGAGAAGTGGACCAACATTCCTCCTATAAAGTGCGCAAACTTTGGATCATCAATTCAAGCACGTTTGCACTCATTTGTGCTGCCAAACACGGGTTTTTCCCACACCAAGTATTTATGTCTTTTTTGTTAGAGGGTTGGACAAACTTACAAAATCAGTGAGGGGTCAAATAATTATTTCCTCCACTGTAGGTCCCAGTAATGCAAGGACATAGATTACCATCCTTCTTTTCAACAAATAAAAACCCTGCACCAGCAGGGGATGTGGATTAAACCCCTAGCAAGGTAATCCTTTATATACTAGGATATGGCTTGGGTTTACCAGGCCGATCAAGAAGCCCTGAGATAATGCCCCCCTAGCTGCTCAGGCCCAGGACAGGATTGCCCCCCCCCCTGATGGCAGCCTTGGGTACACCAGGCAATGGGTGAGTTTCCACTGAACACACAGAGCAAATTGATTGTGGTCTAGAGATGCAAAGTCTCTGGCACTCAATTCGATGGTATAACCCGACCTCAAGTTAAAACCAGGAGCATGAAGCTGTAGCCAGGGGAGACCGAGAAGCACAGGGTAAACCAGGTTGGCTAAAACATAGAAGGACCCCCCAGGCAGAACAACTCCATTTACCACAGAGACCTTGAGTGGTCATGAAAGTGGGGTTAAAGGAATGTCATAATGAAGGACCAGACGGTGATCAATGAAATTACTAGCTACCCAATATAGTCAGTATACGCAGAAGTTCAAAATCTGCTATCACCCACCTTCATGAAAGCTGGGTGGATTATCTTAGATCCAGGAGAAAATGAAGTTTTGGCTAGTGTAGTCTCCTCTTGCTGACCAAAGCCCTGGTTTTTGGGTGTCGGCTGGGACAGTTATTTCTGAAATGTCATCTCCAGCACAATACAGACAATACAGACAAAAGTTCTACATGGACAGTGCTCCTCCTAAGAAATATGGGACCTCTCCACCTGCATTCATTGCTCAGGAGGAAGCACAGGGTTCTGGAATTTGGGTGCCAGCCTGATGGGTCGCTGGCTGCATTTGGCATTCCAGTGCTCTCTCTTGGAAGAGCATGTCCACCTTTATACAAAGGGAAATGAGATCATTAATATTAGTTGGAAGATCCTTGTTTCGTCCAGCGAGACCCCTCCAGAAGACAGCATTGTTCCAGTTCAGCTCTGTAGTGCGAAAGCAGACTGCATACTGACCAACAGTGAGAGCCCCTTGTTGCTGCTGAAGAATCTGATTGGCAGCAGAAGTAGCACGGCCAGGTTCATCGAACACCTTCCGGAAACTTTCTAAAAAAGAAGAGTAGTTCCAGAGTTGTGGGCTATTACTTTTCCCATAATGGGGAAGCCCAGTCCAAGGTCTCACCAGAAAGCAGTGAGATAATGAAAGCCACTCGGTACGGTCTGTGGGAAAGTTTCCAGTGAGTAGTTCAAAGTGGACTTCACACTGATTGATAAAGCCATGGTAACGCTAGGGAGGTTAATGTAGGGGATGAATTTATATCTCCACATTCATGAACCCATGAGACTTATCTTTTGTATTTTTTTTCATGTTGTCGATATGTAAATATCCTTGAAAGGGTATCACAAACGTTTTGGAGCACTTGAAATCATTGTAGTACTTTACAAATAAAATTGCATTACTTCACTTGACATCCTTATTGATTTGGTGCCTGAAAATTCCCTGCTGGCAATAACACTGGCCCATTTCCTAAAGTGACCTATACAGTCCTTATTTAGGCTCTTTCTTTAAATTTCCCAAAAATAAGTAAAATAACTTAAAAATTACATTGTACTCACAGTTTAAAATATTTTAAATGGCCCGGAGTATGATTCAGCAAACATGACATAATATATAATATAATAAATAATATAATTACAATTTGCTTAGATGTGTGAGAAATGTAAAGCCAGTGGGCTTGTATTTATAACTTTTGCCTTCATCATTCCTTCGAAATGTACAAATAAATGAAGGAAAATATTTCTTAATTAATTAGTCTACAGATCAAGTAAGCATTTGTTAAAATGTTTTCTCTTTAAAATGTAACACATCTGTTTGATAAGCTTAAGTGGGGTCACAGCAATTAGGATAAAGTTTCAAGGATAAAAATGCATTTAACATCCAGTGCTAAACTGAATAGCTGAAATGATCAGATTGGGCTTGGGATCCTACTATACAACTTATAGAGCAGACAGCATATATACATACAGGGGTGTGTACATTTTGCTTCTACAATAGTGACAAGTTATTTTACCTTTCTGTAGGACCTATTTGTTGGCCGAGATTTGACCATATCTCATTGAATAGGATGCATAATTTATGAAATTACTTTCCTAGCATTGGTAGAGGCAACAGAAAAGGTAGCATGTGCATGCATTGGCTGTAATCTTTATACATAAAAAAGGACCAGTATACTGGGGTGGCCAATCCCTGGGCACAACATTAAACTATTGAACTGTCCTTCTAAAATATTACACTTTATTACATATAAATAAAAAAGAAAATACACAGAAAAAAATGGGATCATAAGTAGATGTCCCCAATGATCATGGTCAGATAAAAACACTTTACTTGAGGGTAAATTTACACTGTCTATAGAAAATTATATTAGTTTCACAAGATATTTAGAAATGTGCCACATCCCAAAGTTAAATTTGAAGCAAACATTGAGGAGTGGTGGGTGAATGTACTCGACATTAACCCCTACACTTCCCCACATGGACACTAGGGACTTGGTGGGGGACTTTTGAAGCACTAGGTTGCTTGTGAATAGTCACAGTCTTGTAAAAAATGTAAATATAGGTATAAACAATTTATTGAATGTGGTAGTAATTCAAGTAATCAGAAGTACCAACTTCTAGTATATATGATATAGTTTACAGCAAAGACATTACATGAAGTAAAACAACAGCAGTAATAGACATACATGTCTCATACAATAATGGGCAGGGTATGTGACACCAAATATTGCACAAAATGACCAACAACATATCCTCGACGCGTTTCGCCGACTTGGCTTCTTCAGGAGGTTTATAAATGTTGTTCTTATCTAATAGGTTCAAACAATATTAAGTATGTTAATGTCTAAGCATAATCAAAAGAAAAGAGCATTTGGTCACAAAGTTTACTTACAGCCTAGCTGTGTAATTGGTTCGATTGGACAATATTGGGTTCCCATCTGCAAACGGCTGCGATCCCCGAGGTCGGAGAGGTCGGCCGACCACCCAACGCCCCAACCGGGAGAAAAAGGCGTTGTGGGGTAACAGGGGACCCCAGTGGGAGCTCGGCATTGAGCACCAGCCACCTATGGATGGAGATAGTAAATGGATCAAGTGGGTGCATCCCACAGGTAATGGTGGATCGCCCATCCGTACATCAAGGTGAAGTGTAGTGTGTGAATGTAGGTGTGTGTGAATGTAAAAAGGTGCTATTGTGAACAAACCACACTGAGCTGTGATCTCATGTGTGATGCTATGTGTATGTGACTGAGTGAATGTATGTGAGTGAGTGTTGTGTAATGTATATGTATCTGTTGTGGAATGTGATCTAGGTGTACTCCTACGTGAATGAGAAGTGTTGTTACAATAACCCCCTGTAGGTATATGTATCGTGTAAGGGTGTAAGCTCAAATTGCTAGACCTTAAAGCCCAAATAATCCTCGGTGTAGCCGTGGCTTCCCTCCCTCACCTGTGTAGATGTAGCGCATTCCATCCGGAGGCGCTCGCTCCACCCGTCCGTCACAACCGGCATGTCCAATGCTCGTGCCCGCCCCCTTAAATCCCCCACCGTCGCCATGGAAACCCGGAATCAAT
The DNA here is from genome assembly GCA_036250615.1 of Ptychadena robeensis. Lineage (NCBI taxonomy): Eukaryota > Metazoa > Chordata > Amphibia > Anura > Ptychadenidae > Ptychadena > Ptychadena robeensis. The sequence goes on along the minus strand of CM070034.1, from coordinate 66,782,682 downwards.
GCCACACAATGATGACGTGATTATCACGGTTCCCATTGCGACGTGCGCTCGCCAAAACGCCAAAGCCTGGGATCGATGGCAGAGGGAGGTGGACTCAGTCCTGTCCTCCCTCCGACACCTAGCATACCCATTGGCCTCGCCTAGATGTGGCCCCCATTATCCCGTCCCATGTATACCCCAAACATCACCCACCCCCCAGTTGTGAGCTGGGGCATAGGCGAGAAGGGGTGCCGAGCGGGGCAGGGGGAAACCCTGGCGGTTGCGTAAGAATAGATTGACCGCTTGACGTCCGCAAACCCCACAAAAAGCCGATCCCAGCAGGTATATGGGCGGCAGGGAAGACCCCCCCGTGGAGAGTTCCCCGGTCAGATCCCCACCGTGTCGCAGAAGGGTTCCATCATCCAATGAGAGTAATAAAACAGAGTATTGAAACCGTAATTCAAAAGAAAATTCAGTATTGAGTTGTGAACAGGTAAATGTTAAAAATAAGTATTCTGCACCCTGGTATGCATTTTGAAATAATGTTATATTGATTAAAGGGATATATTCTACAATTCCTAACACCCTGGTTTGGGGAGTAGGTTACTAGCCATACGTGGGGCATAGAAAATGGTATGTATGGTGGCTAGTGGGCTTAAACAGCCCATGACATATGGAAAGTATTATATGTGGTGAACCTAATGTCATAGCTGACCATGTTGGTAGCATTTAACTAGGGATCCGGTATCCAATGAGTATTTACAATCTAGCGAAGTAACTTACGAGGGGTCTTGTCAGGCCCCTCAAACCACCATTTGTGTTATAAACATCCCTTGGTGGTCTGTCTTATTTTACGCTAGTGTAATTCGTTGCATTCCCCCTAGATATGAGATCGAGATATAACCAATAGTTATGTCAGTTAAGTCTGTGTAAATTAGAAACAGTAACACTGTCAGTCCCCCACCAAGTCCCTAGTGTCCATGTGGGGAAGTGTAGGGGTTAATGTCGAGTACATTCACCCACCACTCCTCAATGTTTGCTTCAAATTTACACTGTCGTTTGCAAGGTCGTTTTCTGGTCTTTTAAGCTTTAAGTTTAAAATGGAAGTCAATCAGGTTGTTTAAAGAACAGAAAATGTACTGTCGTTAATCAGGCAGTACGTTTTCTGTTTGTTCTTTGAACACCTTCTGTCATGAAGCTCTGAAATCGACTGCAGCACTTTGCAAAGCTTTTTTTCCACTGGTTATTCAGTCTTTAAAAAACGATCTGGGAGTGGCTACCCCACCTTTCCAGGCACCCTGCAGGGTCAGGTGACCTTTGTAGTCCCTCCTGTGTGCTTGAATGCTCACTCCCCCTCCCATCCCCGGACGTTTTTAGGCTTTAAAACTAGAGTACATTGTGTAGAAACGTCTTTGCTTTAAAGCGTCATTAATGCTTTTTGCCACTGGAGGGCGTCTAGGAAGCTTTAAATGTGTCATTCAAATAACGACAGTGTAAATTTACACTTACTGGCCACCCCAGTATACTGATCAGTTAGGTACTGACTAGCCTCTAACTTTACGCAATTGTATATCTAAGGGAAGTTGGCACACCTTCATATTGAAATATTTAATGCCCCAATTTTGTTGGTTAAAGGAAAAATGTAGATATAGAAAGGTCATGCTCATGTTGCATTGATTGTTTTGGATTGTGTAATTATATTCCAGTTTAGAGAACAAACAGATTGTGCACAAACATAAAGCATTTGGGAATCTTTTTGGCTATTTCACACAATACACGTAGCATTAGCAGCACATGTAAACACTGTGTTATGTGTTATCACATGGAATTGTGGTAACTTAATCAGTACATTATAAAGCATAAGATGTGCTCTTGGAAGAATTTACCAAACACTGGTAAGGAGTAGTGATGGCCGAACATCGGCCTGGACTGTCCGCGAACGGGCGGGTCGGACTTTTAAAGAAGTCCGCCGTCCGCCTGTTCGCGGACACATTCAAATTCCCCGCCCCTAGGCGGGGAATTTGAATCGGGAAAACCGGATGTGACGTCAGTGATGTCACATCCGGTCCCTGGAACGCATCCTGGAACGCATAGTTCCTGGTTACGGGAGCCGGATGTGACGTCACTGACGTCACTTCCTGTTCCGAGCCGGTATTTTCACTACAAGACCGGCTTCATGCCGGTCTTGTAGTGAAAAGATTCTTCCTCCGGCACGATCTCGCAGGTTCTGATCCTGCTGGAGGAAGAATATAGATCTTCTTCTCGCCGGCGAACGGGGCGGGTCGAACACCCGTACTGTCCGCCGGCGAGAGGATGGGCGAACATGCTTGTTCGCGGCCGAACTGTCCGCTTTGCGGACAGTTCGGCCATCACTAGTAAGGAGTAGTTGGCATACTCAGTGATGCTGATTTAAATAAACTTTTGCAGTGGTCCTATTTTTTCCCCCCCACAACAATAGAAATGTAATTAACATGATGATACAACGGGAATGGGAATGTTACATGGAATTTACTTCTATTTTTCTTTGCTGTATGTATTCCAGCCATCAAGGTTTGTACAGCTATCGTTAAAATTGCCTTTGATCATTGTATTAAGGTCCCTATAGAGGTGATTTTACGAGAAAAAATGATAGAAGGAAAGGCCAGAATTTTAGTTCAAAGAACTGCACACACTACGTTGTAAAAGGTTAATTCTGCACATAATACCAAGTACCTAGATCATACAAGCATATAGAAACACAGTACTCCCTTTTGAAAACTTTTATAATTTTTTTTATAAATGTAATTTCTACTACAGTTGAGATAATAAATGATAAGCCCCCCTTATGAAATTAGACAACATTCTTGATTTCTCCATGAAAAATACCATTAACAAGTATCTGTTATTTTGGAAACACTATAAAAAATAATGTCCACTAAGTTTTTTTAGGATATCATATTTATACACCCAGTTAAAACAAGAAAGAGAAAAAATGAAACATCCAAAATGTTTATAATATTATATGTGAAGGTACCATTAAGGACTATCAGTTTTCAGCAAAGCTACTTGTGTTATGGTATCAAAATGTGTATTGTTTACTTTGGCATACTTTTAGAGGTTTGTCTTTGTTGTCTTACAGCCACAAAACAGCAATACACAAGCCTGGTGGTTTGTGCCTGACAAATGCTATATATTTTGTGCATGTTCTGGACATTTTACAGAATTTATGTGCTAGAAATAATATGTTATCTAACCAAGCAGAAGAGCATCGTGTCTGATCAAATAGTCATCAGAGTTGCATTTTTCTCCACAAAAGTGCTTGTAGTCCATATACGTGATTATCACCTGGGACCATCTAATGTAAAAATGTGTCTTTCATGCACCCTATCTGCTTTTAGGCTGTTAAATGTGAATAATAAACATAAATGAGCTTTTTTTTCAAGAATAAAATTTAAAAGATGCGTGCTGTAGAATTTTCTAAAACATATTCTCTTAAATCATGCAAGAAAAATTAGTTTATGAGAGGGAAATTTCATTTGATTTACTGTGGCAGAATAATGCAAGAAACAAAAGCTTTCTGAATATTCAAAAATGTTCATTACTGAACTCACCCATCGTCTTTAAAGGAACCTTTTTCTTTTCTCACTTTGCAGAACCACATATCAACATAAAAAATTGGTAGACAGAGCTTAGTTATTGTTCTAGGATACGTAATGTGGAAATAGACTAATTACATTTCAGCTGTACTCCTGAGAGTTAGTAGAACACTCCAAACACTGGTCAGGCCAGGTAATGAGTTTCAATTGACTTTCCTGGGTGTCAAGTAGCAATATAATGTAATAAATATATTCTACTATTGTTCCCTTCTCAGAAAACGTCAAAGTAACTAAAAGTCCATCCTACAGCATCCCTCATATACCCCATATACCTGAATGATCAAGGTGAAAGGATGTCCAAGTGAAAAGAAAAGTGGTCATATAAACAAAACAAGTCACCAATAGAAAACTAGCTTATTTCTACAACATAAAACGTATCTTTGTTTGAGGGCTGCATGGAACGTGTTCATTAACCTCTCTAAATGTTCTACTTTTGATATTTGTTTCCCTCAAGCATTACTGTAAATAGAAACATATTATCATGTAAGCTGGCCATATTTCCCCTGTGCTCTGCCCTCCCCCAAACATCCCCACCAATTATTGATGACTGATGTGAGGTTTTAGAGGCCAATGGTGAAGGCAAACCTCTTGTTCCTTGGATCATCATTGATGTCAGGGATGTGGATCTAGGAAAAAAAACTGGAAGACAATGTTGCTGGTGAGGGCCACAGGCTCGCCTGGAATAGGTAAGCAATGCAGAATGTTGCTCAGGGGTAACCACATTTAGTGATTCAAATCCACTCAGGATTACCTCCATTGGGGTTAAGGTAATCTACTATAAATCTGGCTTCTTCAAGGTATTATGTTGAACAAACAAACCAATTTGCAATTTGCAATCTTTTTAAGCATACAAATGCACAATAAAATAATTTATGTATGCATGTATTTGTGAAGAAAAAAAATTACACAGTAATTGTGCAATCAAAGCAATTTTGACTTTTTTGGTATTTGTACACAGATCTGTTTGATCTACATCAGCCAATCTATAAGCAGCCAATTATTATTTCTGAACAATTTGTTTATGATTATTAGGAATGAAAATTTCAGTTGTTGAGGAAGATATTAAAGGAAAAAGTAGAATTTATCTGTACATATAGTTGGATCTGAATGTATGTACAGCTGACAACAAATTGTTAGCCCCCTTATGAAATTGAGCAACACTCTTATTTCGCCATGAAAATTACCATTAACTACTTTGACAGTTGACCAGAGTGCAGTTCAGGGTACGTTTGACATGCTGGAATCGTCCAGCAATGATCGCTGCCCAGCAGCCCTCACTCACCTGTCCATGCGTCCGCGATGGCCCCAACCGGCTGAACGGAAGCGGGTCAGGGCACAGCAGGATTTTCAAATCGCACTGAATACAGCTTTCTGCTTAGAAAGCTGTATTCAGTTGGATTTCAGAGTACCTTTTGAATTTGGTCTTCTCCCTCCAGGTGTCACCAGGTCCCCACACCGGGGGTAAGGGCACCAAATTTGAAAGGGGAATTGTACTCAATACAGAGATAACTGTACAATTCAAAGTAAAAAACACCATTTACAATCGAACTAACATTTTATTATAAACAGAAAACTAATATAAATACTTACTGAAATCTATCATACAAAAGAAGTATTTTAGAGATTTTATACTTTATATACATTTAAAAAAATTTTGTTATTTAATTTTTTTTACATAATTGTTGGTTTTAAACATTAATATATTCAGAATGTCTACTTGACCCTTGACATATTTTGGTAAGTTACCGGCCTACAACATTAAAACAAGAAAATAATAGCAATGATAATAATAATACTACAGGTAAAGCCTAATATTCACAAAAATGTCTCCACAGAAAATGCAATTATAGAAGCGTTTTTTATGAAAATGTCATGATCACTAATTGATATTGTTATTGAATTTGATTAGACATAGGTAGCTAGTTCTAATTCGATGTCATTAGGAAAGTAGTGAAGTATCAGTTAGTATTCAATCATCTCATGTGGTAGATGTGTCATAGAATGTAGCAACAAAAATATGGATGCATTGCTTACGTTTCTTCAAGTATTCATTCACAAAGATGATAATGCTGTGATCTCTAATGCTTGTGTTTATTTTTGACTGCTATTGCTGGTCAATTACATCATGCTAATTAGCTAATTAAGATGAAAACCTAGGAGATACATGTTAAGCTCATGGTCCAGATTAATTTTTCATATTTCAGGGAACAGGAATGTGCCAGAACAATCTGGTTAAAAAATAGCTTGGAGGTTTAAACTGGCTACCTTTTTGCATGGCAATGACCCTGTGAGTATATCTACAAAAGAAATTGTTCTGTGAATACTAAATCAGTATTCTTGAGTGGCATTTGTAATCTCAGTTAAATATTTGTGTTTTGAACTCAAGAAAGACAATCTCCAAAGAAAACCAGAGCATTAGGCCGGCATTGATTCTCTCAAGAGTAATAGAAAAAATTTCCGTTTGACTTATATGACTGTATAGAAAATTCTCTGTTTGAATGCAGTAAAACAAAAGCTGCATCCATTTTATGAAAGTTAATTATTACTCTGTTTATTTCCGTTTACCGGGTATGCTAAAAACAAGAACAGATATGATACAATTATTATTGTTATTATCATTTATTTATATAGTGCCAACATCTTACGCAGCGCTGACATACAATCATTTACGGGGAATGCTTTACCAATTCAGTGGTGTTAAACAATACAAGGTTAACATTATTTTAGCTTAATGAATGAGACAAAGCTTTGCTGACTTCCACCATCGAAGCAAAAACTATTTGTTTTATTTTTTATTGGGTTCTATTTATGAAGTGAAAGTCATATGTAGTTGGAAAAATACTTAAGATGCATTGATTGTTTAGAGTTGGATCTCTCTATCAATCAAAAAAAAAAAAACACTGGCTTCATTCCTTTCTTATGAACATAACTTAAAAACTGTTTTCATTTTATCTGATTTTAGGAAAGGTCTGGTAGGAATTTTCTATGATTCCACATTTCCAGCAACTGGTTGCCCCAATACCACAGCAGCCAGGGCATAGGTTGCTGGAAATGCATAGTATCTAAATGATCATGTGAATCAATGTGATCTATATATTATGCTCCTAAGCACCCGCACATTGTGCGCCTGTATGTAGCCTTTGTATCTATTGCTACTCGGTAATACAAACTTTTTTGGAAATTTTATTAACTTTATGGAGAATCAGAAATTATGAAATTGACAATGCCTCTCGGGTTTTACAAGGTTCAGCCAAACCTACAGTCGAATGTTTCAGAATTGTCAGACTCCCGGGTCACCTGGGGGGAACGCGGCGCCATCGGGGTCCCCAGTATGGTTAGTGGGGTCCCCGAGGGTTGCTGTGTCCTCCCAGGGTGGTAACTAACCTTAGATAGCGTTGGGGATACCCCTGCCATGGGGTACCCCGGAGTAGTGGGCTCTGCACTATGCACTCTCTTGAATAATATACAACTTGAATATGTAAGCTATGTATTTTGTTTCTGTTGTGCTTTCTTCTTTTGAGAAGGTATGTTTGTTACTGTTTATTATAAAATTCAATAAAAAATAATAAAAAAAAAGGTTTTGTCCAAACTGTTTTTACTGAGAATAGATTAATTTTATGTATAGCTATCTAAATATATTTTGAGGGACAATGTGTCAACAAACTGTTTACTTTCCTGCTACTAACTTGCCCTCTATGACATTCTACTTTTGTAACAGTAATTCCTTATTTTAAGTAATACATCAATTCTTGCTCCAAAAAAGAAAACAAACCCAAAAAAATGGCTGTTGGTGTTGAAGTCGCAGTTGCCCTAATGAAGATGTTTTCCTGAAGCCCCAGATTGACAATATGACAATAATATTCATTGATTTTCTATTCTATGGTGTCTATTGGACTTCTAAAAGTGTTGGAGATCTGGGGGATGAAAGTCAGTGTAGGCATATGTAAGGGTCATATCTGATAAGAGAAAAGCACTGTGTGACAGCTGGAATATGACTATGAAAGGATGACATTTGGACTGCAGGTAGTCTCAGGGGTTAGTTACTAACCCAGAAAATGTCAGGTTTGCACTACTGAGGTATGATATCTGGGGGTTCAAACGGTGTTGTACTGTGAGAGTTACATGTGACCCAAATCCAGCTGGTGACCTGTAGATGGAGACAGATAATCGAAGGATCAATCAGGAACAGGGAGGTCCATCTGCAGCAGAACCTAACATGCAGGAAGCTGACACAGAGGACAGTGAGGAAGACCACGCTACATATGGGGTGAATTCCAAACACCAACCCCTGTACTCATCTAAGAGCTCACTAAAAAAGTTATGTGCACCCCTGTATATTTCAATCAATTTAGCATTGTCCAGCATGATCCAGGCAGCATAGCATGAGCAAAACATGATGTAAATGACCAGAATGTTGGAGCTAATCCACTTAAAAATATACATTTGGGAAAAATAATTGTAAATGAAAAAAGCGTCACTGTAATGAGAACAGATATTCCTTATTAACCCCTACAGTATATAGCCATTCACTATCCTTTTGTTAGTAGTAGCAATGAGGGGTTCTAAATAAGGCCCTTGAAGGTTTAAAGAACTGTGTGTGGCTTTTCCAGTAGAAATAGTATATACATTTTGTTCATAGTTTTGTCTTATTAATATTCCCTACAAGCTGAATATGACACAAAGCTTGCTTATAAACTAGAAGTAAATTAATTTGAAACCTAAACCTCCATGCAAGTAGCACTAATGTCCTACTTGATTTGAGTGAAATGGATAAAGTGATGTGTACAGCAGCACACAAAATTACTCTGTAATGTGCATTTAAATAAGCTGTTGCACCTAATGTCATGTTGTAATACATGCTTGATAGCTTACAATGATTTACTTGCAGTTAGAAAACAATATGTGATGCATTATTGCACATAAAATGATACTAAATGACTTCAATTTTATTAAATGCACACTTTTCAGTTACATATCATCAGACACATTTCATATACAGAATTTGCCACTATCAGTTGTTGATGTTACCTGAATAACCCCTTCAGTACTCAGAGGTTTTTGTGTCTTTCTAAGAATCTTTTCTGTATGTCTCCAGTTTATATCATATATTATTTTACTGCTACAGCTGGAATTTTGCTCAGTAAAATAAATGAGCTTTTGCAACATTGCTGAGCAAATGAACAATTAGTATGTATACAGTGATGACATACTTAGCTTAATTTTGCCCAGCCAAATATTAACTACATGAGTGCATTACCTGACCCTGAACAGAACCATATCTAACCAAGTACCTATGGATGTCAGAAGTATTCCATAACCTCTAAACATGAAAACAACTGGACACCTCTTAGCCGGTCACTTTCACAACTCCATGTTCCAAATAAAAACAAGAAACTGGTTGTTATGGGCAGCCAAAGGTATCTTGGTAATCTCTACACACAAGGTACAATTTCCATTAACCTCCCTAGCGCTCTTGCAAGGTCCAGATTTCTGTACCAAAAGCGCACCATAGACTCTAAGGGTTTTTTTTTTGTGTTGTAGGCCTGTAACTTCCAAAAATCTGTCCGTACAAGGGTCTAGTAGACATCCTATACTGTATATAATAATATTTGAAACACACAATTATTATAAAAAAGTACATTAAATTTTTTTTTATAAAATGTATAAATGTAGTATTTATGTTTGTTTATAATAAAATTTTTGTTACAATTGGAAATGTGTTTTGTTTTTGTTTTACTTTGAATTGTATTGGATACAGTTATCACTGTATCCAATACAATGTTATTTGGGACCCTCTAAAAAGGGTTAACTTCAAAGAGCACATCTTGAAATGACACTGGGGTGATTTTCCAGATGTGCTCTTTGAAGATAACCAAATTTGCATATGAATGACACAAGGGCGGGGCCGCAGAACATTCATATGCAAATTGGTCTGGGAGAGGGGCCACATCGACCCCACTTGCTTCAGTGAAGCCAGCTTAGACCATCAGATCCCCAGGACAGCACAGAACAGTGAGTATGTGCTGCTGCCAGGGATCTGAGCTCAGCTGGACGGCTCCATCTCGTCAACTGCAATACTGACAAGAAAGTGCTGGATGAGATGGAGCCGTCAGAAGCGCTAGGGGGTTAAACCACATTCATATCAACCCTCAAGAATAGGTTGTTCGGCTGTAGTTCTCTCTTCTTTCTATTTTGTTGCAAGATTCAAGCTGGAGTCAGGTTAATTAGGTATGCATCATCAACAAAGACAGTATAAGAACAAGAATGAAAACAGAACAATAAACCCTAGCCCCCTTAGCAAATACTATGCAATTTTGTTATAACCAGTGTAACACAGTGACCCCAAGATCACCTGTGTAACTGGGCAGAGTGCTTGATGGTAGGTACATTGGACCACGGTATTGCAGATTTTCATTTTGATGTAAAACCAGCAGTGTTATGTTTGCAGGTAACTTTCATGATCTTATGCTGTTTTTCTGCATGGTGTTCTGGGGCTGGTTTTACTGGGAATCTGCAAGAGCAGGTTGGGGCAGATTCAAAATTCCTGGTCCAGAATTTCCAGAGGCTCAGAAGCCCATTAGAGCACCTGGTGCTGAGGTCAGGTGGTGTGTGTGGAAGACAGTCTTAGGGCAGTCAGAGACAGTGTTTGCTTTGGTTTAGAAGCCAGGAGGCTATTGATATAATTTATGAACATTTTATGTTGCCGCTGATGACCCCTGCGAGGGTATCTTCTTTTGTTTGAGCCTGGTATGCTCCAATAAACACGGGCAGGAGCCCTAAAGAAAGGACTGTCTGTGTGGAGTCGCCTCATTGGGAGCTCCATTTGCAGCTAAACCCTCTTGTATTCAGCTCCACAAAAACAAGTGGCTTGTGCTCCAACTTCAGTTATTGTTGAGCTGACTTTGCCTCTATATTGCTTTTAGGAGAATAAACACAATAGTAGCTCAATCAAATCAAGTTGATCTAAAGACTTTTCTTTCACGCAATTCTAAAACAAACTAGAATTTTCCCCTGAATTGTTGAGCATATGGAGGAAAAATCTGGGACCATGTAAACACCATTCCATTGACTGCTTTTACATGGAGCAAATATATCAAACACATTCCCAGATTAAACAATTATAACAATTTATATCATATATCACAAAGGGGCTATCATATCAGAGCTTATACTAGTTTCTTTTTAAATGTATCTAGTATTAATGAACATTTTTAGATGCATGAATGACCAATCATAGAAAAATTAGTGTTTAAATACCATATCTTACCCACTGTGATTTACTTTTTGCAGTCTTCCTTTTATGACAAAACTGGGACCCCCTCCGCTTAGTGTATTGCTTGGCGGGAGGTCCCGACATAGCACATTTACTTACCTGCTCGGCGGATGCTGTTTTTTCACTGCGCCGAGCCACTCTGCCGAGTCTGAACGTAGTCAAGTACATTCAGCCTCTGCATTGGCGGATGTGTAAACACAGCATCCGCTGAGCAGGCAATGTCTGTGCTACGTCGGGATCCCCACCAAGCAGTACGCATAGCGGAGGGGGTCCCAATGTATAATGGAAACAAGCCCTAAGCAAAAAGACCCTCTTACTCAGCAATTCTGACTTGGAATGTGAGTGAGCTTCAGTCCATAATACATAGGACAATAGGGAAATACAAAATATGCATAACAAGAACAGGTTGTTTTCATAGTAAAAGTAACACTTAACCTCCCTAGCGCTCTGCTATAGACACCATAGACTTATGTTTTTTTTATGTTGTAGGACTGTAACTTACCAAAATATACCCATACAAGGGTCTAGTAGACATCCTGATTATAATAATATTTGGAACATGGAATTATGTAAAATAAACTAAATTTCGGAATAAAATTAAAGAAAACACTGAATTTGTTGTTGAATTTGTGAGTAAATGCAAGCCCCCCAAATGTGATATCACTGGAAAATTTCTGAAGATATAGAGAAGGGTTGGGGGAACGCTAAGAAAGTATTGCTCTAGCATGTACAGTTTTGGAAAAGTTTAATTACAATGTAAGTGGAAAAATCAACTCAAACATTTCAACTTGCAATTTGGGGGATGATACCACCAGGGGTTTTGGGATTAACTGGCAATGTCAGATAATGGAATTTTCAAAATGAAATTCCATTAGAAATAATTTGCAGTAAATCCACAAGATGGCAGTGTTATTTTTTTTTTACTTTGAATTGCAATGAATATAGTAATCACTGTGTTCAATACAATCCCCCTTTAAAATTGTCCTAATATGTATATAAATACATGTAAAACGTAATCAAGAAGAGATGCATCACCAGTCCTGATGTATTCTGCTAAATTTGAGTACAAGGTTGAAAAGAAGAAAAAATATTACACAGTTTGTGCATCAAGTATACCTTGCCTATTTTGAAATACAGCTTAGAGACCAGAATAAGTCATGGGCTATAATATGGTTTGCAAAATATGCATGGAGCTCCTTTGACAATAGTCAAAAGGTGAACTAACCATAAAAGTTACCTAATTAAATATTACAAATCTCAGAAATTAGAGCCAATATGGCAAACCAGTCATGTTCCTAATCATCGTTTGCACTACTACTCAACACTAGAACTAAAATGTATGTATGTAGGAAATAAATGATAATAGGATAAATGAATCATTGTGGAATGTGGAATATTATACAGAGTATAGCATAGTATTCCGCTGAACATGCCATATCTCAATGGTTGTCAAACGTATTTGTACTCTAGAAGTACTTTATTTTCTTTACAGAAAGTACAGATCATAACACACAATGTTATTTGGAAGCACATTTTGTTTTACTAACACTTGCTTCCTTACAGCTCCTTATATTTTGATATGGGATACACTATTTATTGTGATTTTGGATTTATTTGTTAAGTCATTGAAATTTTGTTCATAGTTCTTAGTGGTATTTTTATAGTACAACTTAGTTTGATTGGTTTTCTTACACTGTTTTCAGAATACCACTGGATATCAATGAACCCGACCAGAGTTTAAACCATAGTTAATTGGCTCATTTTTACGCTCATTTCTACAGACAAACGTATATAAAGTAGCTTAACTGGGTCAATTTTTCAGTTTGTATAATTCAGGCTTTTCTACTTCTTTAAAGTCTATTGAGAATTCTAGAAGCAATAGGGCTATATTCTTGTAATATAAGTAAAAATTATATTAGCAGCTTTCATGAAGCAACCAACAAAACAGCCATTGAATTGATGAGAGCTGAAAATCAATATAACAATTAAAATCTAATAATGTGCATATTCCATGATCAAAATAATATTGTTTTGCCATTACAGTGTCTATAGACTGTGTGTTTGCTCTTTAAATTGTGATGCACAAATAAATTATTTTGATTATACCATATTGACACAAATACATAAATATGAAGCTTATGTGCCTATGCCTAGAGATAACAACAAGATGACTTAGTATTTGTATGTGAACTAAATTAAATTTGAAATTAAAAAAACAAAATATGTTCCTGCAAGGATCCACGGCCTTTTCATGCATATAAATCTCCTTTTTGTAGTAAAATTATTAAAATGTTCACAGGCCAAAATATATGCACACATATACATATACACATATACACATATGATTAGATATCTTAGCTTTAAAATCAAAAGAGAGACCAAGCAAGATGCTGCCACCACCATGCTTCACTGTGGTGATGTGTAGTATTGTATAGTATAGTGGCAAAAACCTTTACAAAGAAAAACATCCAAGTCAGGCTACATTTTGCAAAAACACAACTTAAGTCTTCCAAAAGCTTGTGGGGAAAACGTGTTATGGTCTGATGAAACCAGGGCTGAACTTTTTGGCCATAAATCTAAAAGATAAGTTTGGTGCAAAAGCAATACTGCACATCACCAAAAGATCCCCATACCCACAATGAAGCATGGTGGTGGCAGCATCATGCTTTCGGGCTGTTTTTCTTTAGCTAGAACTGGGGCCTTAGTTAAGATAGAGGGAATTATGAACAGTTACAGTTAATATGGGAACAAAACCTTGAGGCTTCTGCTAGAAAGTTGAACATGAAGAGCAACTTACAAAGCATGCATCCAAATCAACAAAGAAATGGCTTCACCAGAATAAGATTAAAGTTTTAGAATGGTCCAGCCAGAGGCCAGACCTGAATCTGATTGAAAATCTGTGAGGTGATCTGAAAAGGGCTGTGCACAGGAGATGCCCTCGCAATCTGATAGATTTGGAGTGTATCTGCAAAGATGAGTGGGCAAATCTTGCCAAGTCAAAATGAGCCATGCTGATAGACTTATACCCAAACAGACTGTGATGTTTGTGTGCTGTAATACAATCAAAAGGTGCAAAGTATTAATTTAAGGGTGTGCACTCTTATGCAACCATATTATTTTTTAAAAATATTTTTTCTTCCTTCCACCTAAAAGAGTTCAGTTTGTTTTTCAGTTGAGTGGTACAGTTTATATGACACATTACAGGTGGAAAAGGTTCTGAAATTATTTATCTTTGTCTCATTTTTGTACAGCACAGAAACCTGACAGTTTACCAGGGGTGTGTAGACTTTTTATATCCACTGCACACATACATAAACTCAAATTGTTATGTGAAGCTTGTTCTTCCCCCAGCCTTTGGATTGCCCACAGAGAGGGCTTAATGCCACCTCTGGCATGCATGATATATAAATAAGTAAGTTAAAAGCAACTTGACTTGCTAAAGCTTTTTTGAAAACATTTTGCTTGTCATTTGTCAGAATGTAGTCAAGTCAGAATGTAGTTAGTTATTCTGGCGGTAATTAATAACTTCATCCAGGGGTGCTCATAGCTGGTACACAGTATGCATTGCTAGGTGAAAACCTTTCCACAATCTTCAACCAGCTGTGTGCAATACTCACTATTCACATCAGTATTAGAGATTAAGCCTGGATCATATAGAGGACCAAAGTGTATGAATGTGGGTGAGATGTACAGCACATATGCAAACTAGGACCGCATACCCAGCTGCCCCCTCCAGTACTGCAATCAAGGCGTTATACAACACAAGCACCTTCATATGCACATGCAGAAGCTCACACACTCCCATTTTTAAAGGACAACACAACTTTTTTCCGGTGCAAATCGTATTGTAGACTCCACACCCACATACCAGTAGCCTGGAGTCACAAAACACCTGTACATGAATGATGAAAAAAATGTTTTATACAACCATCAATAACATCTATGTTCAAAAGAATGGCGCCTCATCCTGACCTCTTTTTACCTGAGTATCTACTACTGTCTTAATCCTGCCACCCCCCCCCCCCCCCCTTCTTCAGTGCTGCAATTCTGCCTCCCTAGAACTAAACCCTAGAGATGGTTGTGCGTGACAATCCCAGAAGATCAGCAGTTTCTGAAATATTTAGAAACACACAAAAAATAGCAGGTGAAACAGGTCCAATTTAAAAAAAAATGTGGTTTAAAAAGTGGTTTAACTCCAGCACTTGCCAAAGAAAAAACTGTTTTTAATTGACCGTATCTTTTAACAAAACAAAGTAAACAATGATAGCGCAAGCAGTGTACATTGTGTTTTGCATTATAGTAAATATTACAGTAAAAAATCTCAAAATATGCCATATGCTGGAATATTTGGTGGTAAGTTTCAACCTTGGAATCCATATATGAAATCAATGTTAAATTGCAGCAAGTGATTTGAACTATAACAGAAATAGTAATATTTTGAGCAAATAATAATAATGATGCATACTTTTGCCAACATCCCACATATGTACAGGGAGTGCAGAATTATTAGGCAAATGAGTATTTTGACCACCTCTTTAATGCATGTTGTCTTACTCCAAGCGGTATAGGCCCGAAAGCCGTACTACCACATTAAGCATATTAGGTGATCGTGCCATCTCTGGTAATGAGGAAGGGGTGTGTTGTCTAAGTGACAACATCAACACCCTATATTAGGTGTGGCATAACTATTAGGCCAATCTTCCTTTCCTTTGGCAAAATGGTGTCAAAAAGCAGGGACTTGACCAGGCTTAGAAAAGCTCACAAATAGTGAAGAATATCTTGCAGAGGGATGCAGCACTACTCTTAAAATTGCAAAGCTCCTTCTGAAGCGGTGATCATCGAACAATCAAGTCGTTTCACATTCAAATATTCCCAGAGCAGGGTCCTCAAGAAGCAGTGTGTAGACAACAAAGCGCGCAAAATAACTGCCCATGAACTATACAAAGTCCAAAGCGTAGCAGCTGGCCAAGATGGCACTTGCCACCAGTTTTGGCCATATTTCCAGAGCTGCAACATCACTGGAGTGCCCCAAAGCCCAAGTGTGTCAATACTCTGAGACAGAAAGAGGCTGAAAGAACCGACCACCACTGACCAAGGACACACAAGCTGAAACGATTCAAGACTGGGCCCAAAGAAATATCTCAAGTACTGATTTTTCGTAAAGGTTCCTATGGACTGATGAAAATGTAGAGTGAGTCTTTGATTGGGCCAGAAGCATGTGGCACTGGCTTGATTGTCTAAAGGGGCAGTAGTAGCTCCAGTTCCGACTGCAGAACTGCCCTAGCAAGGTAGAGGTGGAGTACTGTGTTTGTGGCTGGGTATCATCAAAGATTGAGCTTTTGCGGGTGCGGGCCTTTTAGGGTATGAGGATGGAGTCAAGTCTCAACTACCATTCCTACTGGCCACTTTTCTGGGAAGACCAACCTTCTTTCAACGCAGTGGTACAAGGAGAGACCGTCGTGCAATCCTCTTCAAGAACAACATGAGTTTTCATGCAGGACACATGCTCCTCCATCCACATGCGTCCCAGATTACTACCACATGCGTGGCTGAGTCAGAAAGGGTTATAAAAGCAAGAAAACTAATGACATGGCCTCCTTGTTCCCCTGAATCTGAACCCCATTGAGAACCCTGTGGTCCATCATCAGTCACATGTGTGCTTTAACAAAGGAGGGAAAACAGTACAACCCTCTCTGAACATGTGTCTGTGTCGGGGAGGCCTGTGGGTTGACGTGCTGGCAATGGCAATGTTGATGGTGTTAACAAGATCAAAACACTCCCACATGAATCCATGATTGGGGCAGGCGTTTTGCGTGTCCTTGGCACAAGCAAAGGTGGCTATATTGGTCACGTGATTGTGTTTTGAATGTCAGAAATGTACTATTTGTGAATGATTGAGATGTTATAATTGGAGTTTCACTGGTAAAAATAAATAATTGAAATGGGTATGAAATTAGGTTTTTTTGTTAAGGTTTGGCCTAACTAATTAAGCTAGCAGTAATAAGTCACCCTGCAACACCAAGTATAATCCCCCTAAAATAGCTCAACAACTAAAAACAAACTACAAACTACTTCCACCAAAATATTCAGCTTTTGATATTAATGAGTTTTTTGGGTTCATTGAACATATGGTATTGTTGTTCCACTAATAACAATTATTCCTCAAAATACCACTTGCCTACATAATTCTGCACTCCCTGTAATAAGATATATAATATATATATTAAAAAAAGTTGGTAAACCAAGCCAACACTAAGAGGGGGCCAGCCTCAGGGACATTCATGGCAGATAAATTATGGTTTAGATGGATGAGGGTTTGGAAGTGGTTTATTTATTTAATAAGTACAGATGGCCACCAGCCGCAGTACATGCGGGGAAAACGAGAGAGGTGAGAGACAATTTTGTGGTTAAGCAATGCTTCCCCATTAACTATTTGACCCTGGACAGCCTGATCTGATGTCTCCTATCTTCAATCTACCAGATCCCTCCTGCCCATCCCAGAAGCCAGTGGGGTATTTTCCTTGCTTAGTTGGACTGATACATAATATGGATATTCTTTATCCTCTCTTCCTGACACTTCCTCACTTGGGAGCCTGACAACCAGGGTATGTGGTGTATATATATCAGATGTGATACATTATGATTGTAATGTGATAGACATTTGTTTCCCCCAATATTTAAAAAAGAAAAAGTGGTATGTTTTATTCATGTAAATTGTAAAGACACTTTCTCCCATTTTTTGGCCTGTAGAAAAATAAGCGCACGCACAAGGTACTTTCTGGACCTAAAGTATAAACTTTGACATGGACCAAACTCTCCTGCTGAAGCCAATATAGGTGAAACACGTTGAGAGTAATCATGGACATTTAAAATAACTATAGACCGGACGGGACTGTAATATTTTTATTTTTGTGGAGATTGTATTTTTATCGTTGGTTTGATTTAGTCACTGTACTTATTAAATGAATAAACCTCTGTTTAATCGACCCTCCTACATCTAAACCATAATTTGTCTGCCTCGAAAGTCCCTGAGGCTGGCCACCTCGTAGTGTTGGCTTGGTTTACCCACTTTTTTTTTCCTTAAAAAAAAACCATTTACATTTTAGGACAATGTTTTTTTATTGACATTAAAACAAGGATTTTTATGTGACATAAACCTTTAACTACTCATCTAAATATAATAAAACTCTCTTAATATATGCAATTTTTTTAAGGGGAAAAAAATCAATGGTGATGCTGTTAGCTATACTTGCTTCTGTGTTAAAAGATGTTTCTGGCTGAATTAACCTAGTACTGGTTATTCAATTGAGGTTAATTAGGCATTTAACATCAATTAACTAAGACCAATTTAATTCAACAAGAAACATCAAATGTATATATAGGACAGGCAATTGTCTTACTAATGAAATGGTGAAGCTGACATTTTGTTGAATTAGAGGGTTGGACTGGATAAAGGATAAAAGTTATCTGTAATCATTTATGTACACTATTTATTTGTTAATGTATTTATTTATTGTAAATCTTTATTTCATGTTGTGTGTTTATTTTTTTGCTGGCAATTAGTTTTGGAATGGGTAGGGGTCAATGCTACAATGGCAATAATTGTTGGTGGCTTATATGTAATGTTTTTACTGTATTGATTTTGTTGAAATAATGAATTGTCGGGGCTTGCAGTTTTATATGTAATAATTGAATAATTATTTAATATTAAACTTTTGGGCTGTGATTTTGGAATTGACTGTGTGTAGGTGTTTATTTCATGATTACAGATAACATTCGGGAGGGGGGGAGGGGGTTATATGTGTTTAAATTGTATATGTTTCCAGAAACATGTTTTAACTCTTGGATTGCATCCAAGAACCCTCTATACGCATTTCATAGGGCGGGTTGCGGGGATCAAGATATTTTTAAATGTAATCATATTTTTGGAATGACTGCATTTAAAAATAAATATATGTTTGCAGCACTGGATATACAAGAACTTCGGATACACCCACTCTGACATAATTCCCGATCGAAGGGATCTGCTTTTTTTAGCTTTTGATTGGTCAGGGAAAAAAATTGTGGACAAATCTGTTACCCAGAGTGGTCTGCACAGCGATCAGCTTGCAATCTATTGTCGATTTTATTTAAAAAAATTCGACGATTTCGACTTATTTGCAAAGCCCCTAAACATGTTATCAACACCAAACTTGCTGAAGATGTACAGAAGCGTTGGGGGTATACTCTAAAAAAGAAAGTATGTCTCTAACACAAATAGTTTTTGCACAAATAAGGTTCAAAGTCAAGTCAAAATTTTGAAAATCTGAATTTCGACTTTATTTTGTAACTTAATTTATGCAAAAACTACATATGCTGGAGCAAAACTTTTTTTTCAAATGTTCTCACAGCCCTTCTCTACATCTCCAAAAATTTTGGTGATCATACCATGTTCAGGGGCTCTGCAATCAGCTCACAAAGTTAGCAAGTCGAAAAATTTGACCATCTCCGATTGCAAGATCAATGTTCTGATCCTTGCAAACTATTCTCCTAGCAATCTAGTTAAACAACCCTGTGATATCCATTAATCTGTTAGATGCATGTAAACTCTGCCTCTTCTGAGTAAAAATCCGTCAAGAATCTGCCCGTGTATGGCTACCTTAACACCTCAGAGCTATCATCAAACCCTCAACAACACTTTGGGGATTCCAGAATACGATCCAAGTATTGTACTAGCTGCTCATCACCTTTTAGCCTCTCAATAACTGTTTAATAATAATAAGTGTTTTCAGCACACTATTACCATTACTTAATAGGCCCATTGTGATATCAGACCAATGACCAGTGGAAATGGACCTGCATAAGTAAATCAGAATCTCTAAATCAATGATGGTGGTAGACACAGACTTCCAATCTAAAATCTCTGCTTCCTTTTTCATATCAAAATGAAAGAAGATGAAGGTTGATGCCAGCCAGGTGGGTTGGAGAGCACATTTTCAGAATGTGTCTGGAGGATATTTTACACTAATCTTTATTTATAATTCTTTTTATACAATCACCAAAACAATACCAAACAAAATACACTAAAGAAAAAATGATCCCATAAGATTTATGTAAAACAAATAACAGCAGAATGTCAGGGCCCTGCTGATATAATCAATGAAGAGCTGAGAGAAATAGACAAACTCCCATCTATCTCTGCCTCTCTGCCTGTGTGTGAAAGATGCACTCAAGCTGCAGCTTTCACAGAAACAACCGCAAAGGAGAGACATTTGCAGACGTTCCCCCACAGCCCTCTCCCCCCCATGTGTGAGGAAGATGATGTGATGTGCCGTGCTATCAGTGACCACTTGTGGTCACTGTGGTATTGCATTAGATTGATCCATTGCATTGATCCAATTGATTTAAACAAAATTCAATTATTTTTTTTCTGGAAAAACTGGGTGTGTCTTATGAGCAGGTGTGTCTTATAGTCCAAAATATAGTATATTTTATATTTCATTATATTCCAATCATAGTGCATATCTCACATTAGTAACAGAGACTGCCTTCACCCTTGATTATAAAAGGTGACAATCCCCCCCCCCCCTCCATAGGTTTATTTGTCTCGTGCAATATGCCTAATCCAAGTAGTCCTAAAAGTAGTCCTAAGTAGTCCTAAGAGGGAACCTCTCACATTGCATCATTTCTGTAATCCTCCTCTTCCATGCCAATGGTGGGATTTCGGCCTCCCTCCCAATTGTTGGATCACCACCTTAGCAAATGGGAGATCATAATTTTCTCATATTTCTGTATCAAACTATAAATTGAATTTTAATGTCATATTTGGATCCAATTCAAATGACCCAGGTATCATGGAAATCTGAGGAGTGAATCTCAGTTTTTGTAACCTTTTGATGTAACTTAAAGACCTTGTCCCAGAATGGCTCAATTAAAGAACAGGTGCACCATATGAAACACAGAACCTGGTGTGGAAAAGCATCTTCAGCTGGTATCTGGGACAGTGGGTGAAAAGGAGGAAATACCCACCCCCCATCATCGAGCTCCTGGTGGCTCTAACGTGCTGTCCTGAAGTCATGGAGTAATTTTAAACACTGTCCAGGCAGACAAATTATCCTATAATTAATGTACTTTTTTAATTTATGGTAGTTTCATGGCTGTTTTTACATTACTACATCTCCCAATGACTGTTAATGCTGAAAATAATGATTGTTATGCCAAATGTATATATGTCACAATATAACTTGAGAATAATGAGTAAGGAGGGGTAAAATAAAATTTCCACATGGAGACCACCTGCTGACTGCCTCATGCCTGCTAACATGCTCACAATGCAAATATTATACTCTTATATGATATTGTTATACATATAACTTAATATACAATAATATGTTTATGTGTTATTATGTATAGACCTTTTTCCTTTTTGTTTAGATGTTTAAAATGTACTTGCACATTGAAGATGTATGCACAGCTCACTAACTCCATGGCGAAATTTGATTGTGTTTGGGCCCCATGGCTGGAATACTATCACGATCAGAGCCTGGATGTTCGCCTCCTTACCGTCTAATGAGACGCCTGTTCGCACTGTTACTGCTATTTGCTGTGTTTGACGATCCATGGCTTGTCCATCCCAGGATGCTTGCTCCTACACTCCTCCCTTGTTCTTTCCAGCCCTTCTTTCCTCTCCTCATCTCTTTTTGTTTGGATTTCCATTGAAGGGGACTTACGATTATACATGGTATACCTGCTTCCATTAGGGAAGTACTCTGTTATGGTTATTTATTTTTTTAGCTTTGCTTATCCTGTTTAGACAGAACTGCTGTTCCCATTTAAGTTGTATTTAGCTTTTATATACTGGTAGTCATACTAACCCCCATTTTTTTGTTCGTGTGCTATTGCCCCCCCACCCCTCTATTATTCTTTTACTTTATATATATATATACGTATGTATATTAATTTTATCTTATTTTATAGTTGAAAAGGAAACATACTTGCACAGTACTGGGTACTTAAACCCCACATTTAGCCATCATTCAACTACCCTACACCCCCAGCCACAGACGGCTTACTTGTGAATCAAAGCCTACAAATCTTACTCACAGTTGACTTTGCAGTAAGCCCTCGTAGACTTGTATAGGGCTATTTGAGGAGACTTGGGAAAGTACATTGTACAACTCTAAAGGAGCATACCACAGGTCAATAAGCAGGCTGGTTATTTTAAGTAACCAATGCAAGAAAGGGTGAGTATGTGTATCCTAAACTTTTGCCAATTTTTTAAAATGAACCTATTCATTATTATCCTTTTAGGTATTTTATAGGTAGCTTTTCATAAGTATCATGAGATGTTTTATATTTTATAATAAAACCAATTCACCACCATTGAACAATGTAGCTAATCAAGTGTATGTATCACAGTGTATACAGAAGGGCATTAAGAAGTACAACAAATTGCAGAGTTATGTTAAAACAATAAAATATGATCCACAATACATAGCATATGTGCTCTGTCCAGAGGTGGTTTTAACATATACTGTAAAGTATAAGGTAAAGGGGTCTAGTAGTGCAGAGTTTGTAAATACTGTGCAATACTCTTCCTGGTTTGCTGGAACGCATTGCGCTCCGGCGACCCGGAAGTAGTCCGCCCGCCACGGAAGTTGTCCCTCTACAACCCGGAAGCTTCTGCTCCGGTTTCTGCCCTCCAGGATGGCTTCACCACACAGCTGGGTGTCCGCCCCATCCGGGATACCGGACGCCTGGTGGGGAGGAATAGCCCGAGCGGACCCCCGCCCCCCTCTTGGGACGCTGGCCCGCTTGCGCACACGTTACCCGGCCCCCTGCGGTCACACCCCTCTTCCTTCCCCCCCCCAGGTGTCCCCTGTTATCCAGGATGTTTGGGCCTTCTTATAGCCAGTGGTGGGGGGACCAGGTAGTAGATGGGTCTTGGACTACGACTGCTGCCCTCCCTGGACGTTCTTACGCGGTTACCATCACATCATTTCCACTTCGGACATCTGCTCCTCTGGCCATCCCCCACGAGGTAGGCTATGGCCCTGCTACCACCAGCAGTTCCCTGTTGAAGGGTCCCTGTGGCGGTCGTTTGGGAATGGCACTTTTCTGGTCATTTGTCCGGCTCCCTCTCCTGGTCCCTAACGTTTCCCCCCTCTGCCTATATTTAGGTCCCTTACGTCCCTTTGGGACACACGTAGGCCACCTTGCTGGGCATTGTTTTGGGGTCGCTTTGTTCCTTCCCCCGTCCTTCCCCATCCCCTTGGAGAGCCGCCTTGGCGACCATAAAGCCACTGGACAGTGACCGGATAACCGTTTTCTAACAACAAACTGCACCCACCTGTGAGTATGATAAATACTGACCATCCATCCATATCTATGTAATGTATGTAATCTGCATAATCTTGTTCATAAAGATGGGATATGTAATGTAATGTATGTAGGTGGGATATATAATGTAACGTATGTAATCTGCATAATCTCGTCCATTAAGGTGGGATATGTAATTTGCATATGATGATATATATATATATATATACACAGGGGTTTAATGACAAAATATATATTAAGACTGCTCTATG
>CM070034.1:66703095-66753482 GCA_036250615.1 Ptychadena robeensis | reverse complement strand
AGTTTTTTGGGTTCATTGAGAACATGGTTGTTGTTCAATAATAACATTATTCCTCAAAAACACCCTATGCCTAATAATTCTGCACTCCCTGTACTCATGCAAGTTTGTACCATGTTTATTTGTTTTTACAATAAAAACTGAGCATAATTCACCAAGAAAAAACATGGCAGAAGCTGTGCATCACATCATATATGATTTGCAAAATCTTGTATTCTTGCAAACTTTTCCCGCAAACAGTGATTAAGACATTAGAATGGAAGTGGCCATGCTCCACAAATTACAGGGAGAGTTAGTCTATGTTTAGACATATCTATCAATATGGGTGAATCCTGAATTTGCAAGGAGAGTTGGTGTGGTGTACTTTGCATATGTATTGTAGTAAACCATGCCATTAGTAGCTATGCTCACATTTTGTCACACTCTTTTACATAAAAGCCTGCTCTTCAACAATGAGAGATAAGTTTGGTAGTGTCCTGTACAGCCTGCACTTACTTTATGGAAAAAAGCAGATAAAACGTGGTGACCAGCAGGAATTGTACCATACACACTAAGGAAAGTCAAAAATACTGACTAATTGTGACTTTAGTATATCAGCTAGTGTAATTTTTACACAAACAATATTGCCCTGGAGAACTTTACTGTAAGAAATCCAGATCTGATGATAATAATTGGGTCAGAAGATTCAGATATTTAATTTTATTCCAGAAATGTAAGCAAATGAATGAAATGGTCTCATATACATGTTTACATCCAACAGTTCAGAAATATTGTTTATACATATAGTAAAAATGTACATCCTTTTACTGTACCAGATCTCATTGATGAAAGGTTTGGAATTATTTGAACAAATATACCAACAATTCAAAAGAGTAAGACATTTTATAATAGCTACATGTACAAGAAACCCAGGATTTTTGTTAAAAAAATAATAACATAAAAAAGCAATATCAACTTTCACACTTTAGCATGTCAAGTTTTTTCTTTTCTTTTCTTTTCTTTTTTTAAGCATGAATACTAACATGAATAAATTTGCAACAGCTTCAAGTTAATGTGACCAATATCAACACATTTGAAATATTTTTTATCTCAGTGGTAAAGTAGTAATGTTTCTACCTGTGCTTCCAAAGTCCTTACCTATATTCTGTGTATTTGGAAATTAGGAGTTTAGGGTACAAAAAGTTATGAATATTTCTCAAATGCAAAAAAAAATTATAGAAGTAATTTTACTTAACACTTTAACAGTCATATGAAATTTAAAACATTTTTTTCTAGCAGATGATATGTGTCATGAATACATAATGCATGCTATAAGCCAACAAATTATATGCTCTGGTCACTAACCTACAATGGAGGAAGCCCTTTTAATGCACAAGTCAGCAATCAAGAAAATTCCATCCATGGAACCAGGTTTGATGGAAATTAGTTGTGCGAGGTCTTGGTTGCAATTTAAGAGATATTGGACAAGCTCACAAAAAGCTTCCCACTGTATTAGGTCACAGATGCATTTTAAGGGTCAGCTACATGGCCGGTTTCTTACTCTACTGCAGAACTGAGAATTCCCTGTGTCTGCTATTGGAGAAGTAGCTTATTATGGGCTTTGTAACAAAACAGAAAGATACAGAGCACTGCACAATTTTGAATGATCACAAATCTCTGCAGGTCATATAGTAAGACTTGCAGTACCACATCTACTTGTTAGAAAGCCCATGATAAATTATGGAAAAATATAAAGGTCACCCAGAAATCGCCCATGTAGGAAAAGCCCTAACCCACTGTATTCTTGTGAATTAAACTACGTAAACTAAAAATCTGCCTGGTGTTAGAGGTAGACAGTTTTCTTTTCAAATCCCAGGTTTGGTCCTTTTTTTTTATTCAGCAGTGAAAGCCATGAGTACAGAACAAATAACAGCTGTTACAATTCAACCATGACTCCTAACGTCAGAGAATTCAAGGTATGAACACACAGTACACGGCAATGAAAAAGTATCAAAAATTAGTTTACCTCAAAAAAGATAAATAAACAGGTATATACCACCAAATACATAAACAGATGTTTGTGCTACAGTTAAAACTGGCTGTATACAAAACATAATGGTTCCCCATCATCAGCGTATGATAGAAGCAAGAATACATGAGCCATTTAAATTGTCAGACAGTATGCTTTATAAGGTATGCACAGAAGTTCAAGCAATAAATACATACATTAGTTCAAAGCCTTACAACAGCTACGCAAAGCAGAGCAGGAAAGCAAGTTTTGCTATTACCTAGCAAGCAATGATATAAGAGAAAAAAATTTATGAAATGCATTAAAGCAACATTTTCTTAGAAAAAAGTCTGGTCATTTATGGGTCCACCAACATTTTTACATAATATGCACAATTATCAAAATACAGACCAAGCATCTCAGAAAACCCCCAAAAAACCTAACATCTAATTCCAAAGCAACTGCAGTTTTAGAGGTTTATCTGGTATAATGTGCAAGCAGCTATTTTTAATTGTATTTATACAAAACCCATGCAAAACTCTACAAGTATATGCATTCTGTGGCTGAGACTTCCTTTAAAGTTTTGTAACTGAGGTATGCATACTTAAGCATTGTCGTCTTTGGCCACTTTCTTGGTGGTGCAAATATCACATTAGTTCTACCAAGGTGGACGCACATATGAAGACTGGTTGCCCTTTTTCTGGTGAGGCTTTTTCCCTCATTACTTATGGGCTAATTTTTCTATTAGTAATGTGACATATTCATATAGTGTTAATAAACTGAGCTTAGGTTAATCATGACCAATAGACAAATACCAAAATTGTTGCAGGTACTTTGATTTTGTAAGAATTAATGTTATGCCTTTTTATTCTAATTGTCTTCTGTAGAGGTAGAAGCTTTCAGAAATCCTTTTGGGTAAGTGGGAAAACCCCATTTGAAAGCTGTTGTGTCCTATTTGGCGTTATAGATGACTGCGTATAATTCTTGCATCAGCAAAGAATAAATGTTGAGCTTAGTTTGCAGGAACCATTTCCATTACATGGAGCTGGTACGTATGTTAAGCTCTAGCAGCCATCTTTGTCAAAAACATTTTGTAAAGCAATAACCATAATTAGGTTATGAGGTCCCTTGGTTGGGGTAAAGTTTTATCAAGACTTGGCACAGCACATAAAAAGCAACATGTAAAGTTTCTAGGTTTTAGCAAACACTAACATTATGTTATTTTCAACATAGACAATAATGAATTGGGAATATTTTTGGGTTATGAAAACCAGCATATTCCAACATGTTGGTCAGTGCAAGTTTTCTGAGGGAAGTGTATTGTTAGTATTAATATCCCGTTTAAGCAGAGGCAGAATCCTATGTAACTTTGGTTTGATTGAAAATAAATACCATGATCTACAATTGCTATATCTTTGTTTTCAGTGTAAAAACTTACCTAGCTTACTTTAAATCAATATGAAATTATTTTTTGGCTTTACTAGACCTTTTATGTTTGGTTCCTACATTTTTATTATAACTTAAGACTGTAAAAATAGTACACAACAGATAAAGACCATACAGTACAAGACATTCTAACAACATGTATTCACCACAGAAATGAAATAAAATAAAGTAAAAAAAGAGACTGTATGGAAGTAAAATAGAAACCACATTGTTTTTTTTTATATATAACAATATGCATTCTGCATTTGAATCAAGTACATATTTATATATTTTGGTTGGTTCTCCACATTTCCTATTAAAACTTCCACTGGATTGTTCTCACTTTCTCCTTAGGTGAGATCTTCGTCATATTTGGAGTGGCTTTTGGCCTCAGAATTTTTTTTTCATCTTTGTGTAGGGCTAAATAAAAAGATCCCAGAGGTCATCAGAAAACAGCAGGTAGTTCATGGAACGGTTCCTTTGTACGAATTAAAGTTACAGAAGACTGACTAAAGCAAGTGGCTGCTTCTGTCGTTGCGCTATTGGCCATTGTTAGAGTTGGCTTTGGTATGCAGCTGTAGCCTTTGACTGTATTCTCAGGTAGACAAAGCTTTATCACAAGGAGGTAAATAGTACAGTTGATAGATGCAGATATGCAAATGTTTCTATGGTGCTTGCACAGACAATGTTAGTTTAGGATTGCACTTTACAACTTAACACTAACAGCACAGACTGGAAGCCTAAAGGTTCTTGGATGTTGCAACAGTCTAATTACTGTGGTTTGTAATAGTTAATTTATGTCATTTACAGCTGGTGGCACCAACATAAAAGTAAAAAATAAAGAAAAGAACACAAAAAACAAAAAGAAATGTGCTTGTTGATTTTTTTTTCAATTCGGCTAGAACAATTATTATTACAAACTTCTGATCCTACTCCTGTGCAAATAAAAACAAAAATAGCAACAAGTTGAACTCGGCCAGGAACAGTTTCTAACATTACATCTACTGTATGTTTGAGATTCACATTGATGAAACTAACACTATTTTTGGCAGTATATGAGGCCATTTTCTTTCTACAGAACAAGTATCCTCATTTTCAGTCATTTCATGAACCCTTTTAAGCCATATTTTAAATGGGCAAGCCATTATATAAAGAAAAGTTTTTTTTCAAGAAAATCAGTTTTTGTCTTAAAAAAAGAAGACAGCAAGCAGATTCTTTGTTGCATGAAATCCCAAAGGACTAGTTGAACAAGTTCCTCTAGGACTGTCTCCATAATCCATGCGTAATAAATAGTCACAGTAAAAATCTGTCAAATATTCATGGTTGTGGAGTGGTTTAGAAGGTCAGTGCAATGTCCCTTCATATGAGGTCTCTTATGTCTGGTTTTTATTCCAGATCTTCAGACAAGGGCTCCTCCTCAAGCTCTCTGTCTTCTTCCAAATCTGGACTATGATTGGCTGTTGTGACCAATGACATTGGGCAGTCCTCATCATCTGCAATCACTGGCTCTTCTTTGACGTGCACAGAATGTCTGTTTTAAAAGAAACAAATGAATCATTTAAATTCATGTATATTTCCAACACAGTATATTTATATATAATTTTATATAAAACAAAATGTTAAAGCTTAATGTAATGTTTCCAACATCAACAGAGGTTTTTCAACCATTTTTAACAGCAGATACTGTAGACAGGAAAATGCATGCCTTGTTAATTAAAAAACACCTTAGGCTTTAGATAAAAGTTAGTAAACAGCACATTTTAGTTTCCTAATAATTCTAGTTTTTTTTAGATAAGTAAGGCAACATTGGCTTCTGCTGTTGACTCTACCAACCCCACTCTTCTATGCTTCAATATTAGCCCACCAATGTGATATCCACATTACTAGCCAGTTGTGAGATGGAGAAAAACATACAGTCATAAAAGTCAAAGTAAACAATGTGCCCTGAACATTGCAGTTTCTCAGCCAAGTATTTGTGAAACTAAACAAAAGGGATCTAGAAATTATTTCCATTACATATTACTTGTGGTTTACTAACTTTTTAATAACTTCAGGGTTGTTTTAACATAAAGGTGGTATAAAATAGTACTTTGTTTTATAAACCTATGATGAAAACATATTTTAAAATGATCAAAAAGAACATATGTTGGTAATTGTATATATGCAAAAATAAAAAATAAAGCTCCAGTAAAAGTCAGTACTTATGGTTTATGGTGGTGGTTTTAAATGTTAAAGATATAACTGTAAGTGAATATGGTCCCTTTTTATTGAACTAGTTTAATTTAAGCTCATTACTGATGGAGCTATCTTGTATCCAAAGCACATACAACATATACCATACAGAACATGCATGTATGTTTAATATATATACCAGTAGCATGTAGCGTCTGCTAAACCCTATACTGGACTTATGGGCACTTAAATTAAAAAGTAATTTTTTTTATGCCCAATTTTAATATCTTAGTAGTAAGGAACAAGAAGGTCTTTCCAAAGGATGCTTGAAGTTTCATACAATAGAATATAAATGCCCTAGATATCAGTAATAAAACAATTCAAATTATATTAAAGTAAATAACATATATGTATCAATACACATACTGCTTCATTTTTCAGTGTGCCAATTATAATGACTAACCAGACATTATTAAGTGACACAAAAGGTAAATGTAAACTGCTCCAATGCAATGAGAGGCAAAAAATTTAAAAATGTATACATAAATATGACATGTATATATATATATGATATTTAAAATCATCCATCGCCTTTACCCCTGAAGAAAGACCTGTTTTTTTATCTTGTTAATAGAAACCACAATCTCTTATTAATATGCAGGGCTAGTGTGCCGCTTCTCAAGAGGAAAACCTGCAGCAAGGCTTTGCCATTAATCAACTTCAGCCCAGCAGTTCAGCAAGACATGATGATACATGTTTTTAACT
Source organism: Ptychadena robeensis (assembly GCA_036250615.1). Lineage (NCBI taxonomy): Eukaryota > Metazoa > Chordata > Amphibia > Anura > Ptychadenidae > Ptychadena > Ptychadena robeensis. Next base: position 66,747,136 of record CM070034.1, on the reverse strand, counting down.
CTAAATTAATGAATATCTTTACCAACTGTCAATAAATGAAGAAAAACACTGGTGAGGAACACAAGTTGAGGTGGGAAATTTCCAAACACAACAGACTGATGGGGAAATGGGCAACTAACAAGAATAATAATGCTGTCACACATAAACAAGGCTTAACATGATCCAGGCCCTACTCAAGGAAAGGCTTGTGCTGCAATGATAAATCTGCCAAAACCTAATTATTTTTGACATATTAGATGCATCAGGGAATCACTGTGAAAAAAAAATCCTTATCAAGTACTTTTTGCATTATAAAGTGACTGAACCTGCCAGCCATCTCTTGGGCTACGCTCTTCAATGAAAGGAGTAACTTTGAATTTTAAAAGGTACAGATTGCTTTAATATTCCTTGCAAAATAACTTATTATTCAATCCTTATTGGGAGACTCTGCGTATTCTTTTTTTTTCCATGGCGTGGGTAAATTATTCTTTTTTCATTCTTTTTTTTTTCTTAAACAGGGCATTAAAAATGCTGAAACCATCAAAACATCTGTCCGAAGCAAAACAAAAAAGTGTACTTTTTTCTGCTTTAAGCTGTTGAAAACAAGAAATATTTCTATTAACTGGAAAAGTGGAACGTTTCAGCTCCTGACTAGCAGCGAGAACATGCTTTTAATGTTGTACAAGCTAGCACTGAACAAACCAGAGATTGCAATGTGGTAAATAGGATCTCCCTAAACAATTAGCTGCACATGAAAGAGTATGTATGGATGCGGGTTTATTTTGGTATAAGAGAGTCCCCTTGAGCTTCATGACAAAGAGAAGCATCTAAAAGTACTGTCACTTATATTTATCATATGGTAACAAACAATCCTAGAGATATGTACTTAAAAATACTAAAGAGAGACAAATGAGCCTACACTACACAAGGTCGCTGCAGTCATAAAACACAGCCAAGCCTTCTTCCTAATGTGAAAAACATAGCTTACAGCTTTAATCTGCATTAATTATAAATCAGTAACATGCTTGTGTGGTTTGAAAAAGCGAGAAAAATTATTAGTTCTCTCAGTCACTTTACGCTGTATTAAGATGTCTGGATGAGTCATTTAGTATTTAATGAGTAGCAAGCATTATAAAGTCAGAAATAAATGTGTACTATGTATCTTTGAATTCATTGCTGCAATTGGAATGAGACACTTGCATATTATGACAGGATTATTAGCAGCAATCATGCACAGATATGCTAGGGATGCAAATAACGTCATTAGCAGTGTATTGTAATGAAATAAGGTGTATTATCATTCTTTATGCTGACACAGAGGGTATTAGCTATGCTCCAACTGGAATGGTAGAATGCTCTGGTTTCTTTGGCTTGATAGTTGCTGCAGCCTCTTAATACACCACATAAAAATTGGATCAAAATCCCTAGAAAGAAATTTCACTAGTGAGCAAAAACTAAAATAATATAAGTGTTTAGGAATTTTTATGATTGATGAAAACGTACGGTACGGTTCCACAGAAATTTGAACCTCATATTGGGATAGAGCTTTAGGAGCATACATTTTACTAAAGCATGCTAAAAAATTTAAATGATTTAAATTACCACATTATGGGAAAATGAGATCTTCAGGGAGTATTCATTAAGCATCACCATCAAGGCACCACAGTATTTTAAGCAGACGGTATCGTGCTGGAGCCTACCAACTCCTGGTTTATTTTAGACACAAATGGTTCTATTCAATATTTCATACTGTATGTTATAATTGATGATTTCATACAACATGACAAATTTTTATTCTGCATGGTGAAAAGTTAGGAGATACAGTTAATTCTAGTCAGCAAAATTGCAATAAGGAAGATATAACAGAATATATATTAGTAGGAAAGTAGAAATAGTAAACAAATTGGAACATTCTTCCAATTCACTTTCCTCAATCTGTTAAAAAGTATTTTGTCCTTTTTCACAAATGGGTAGCACTCGCAGAAATCCTTCTGGATTCACAATAGAACAAGCCATGTATGTGCTAAATTTTTACTCCACTAAACTACAAAATAAATAGGAACGTCTTCATATTGCTTTGATTAAATAATAAAACCCCCTCAATAAAGGTGACACTTTCCGACATCTGTAGTGCCAAAAGTGAATGAAAGCATTGGCTAGAAATAATTTAGGTTGACAAAGTACAATAATCAGGCTGGAGAGGCAGAGGAGGAGACATAGAATGAAGGAGTTATGCTTAATTAGCTCACTGGGGCTATAACTCTTTACTAAAATATATAAATAATGCATTGCTTTAAGAATACAGCTAGTAGAATGTTACCACTTTCTCTACATAGATAATTCTTTCCTATGCAGGATAATATCTGTGCATACTATATTAAGTGTTGCTACTTGCTAAGTAGGACTATCTAAGGTTTAACTCAAAAATAGATTTATGAATCCCCGAAATGTACACAACCACTGTTATATTTAGGGTATTGTAAAGAAAAAAATAAATACTACTGCCAATCCACAGTGTCTATGAAGTTAATTCCAAGTTTTATTAACAAGTAAGTAAAATAGAAAAAAAATACAACGCATTTCGGGGACTTAGCAATCCTCCGTCCTCAGGCTTTGCACAGCAGAAATTATGCTTAATAAATAACAATGGATGTATGATAGTGATGCTTAAGGTTGCATTTTTGGTCTGTTTTGTAGAAATCTGAGGCTTTCTGGCTGATGTTTGGCTTTGATACTTAATAAAAAGGCAGTTCAGTTCTCTTTGTAGCCATGTTTTATTGGAACCAAGTTTCATTTTATCAAACTTTGGATTTTTACAGAACAAACCAATAATGTAATATGCTACCTCAAGCATCATAACAGTCTAGCCATTCTGTTATAAAGCAGGCACTGTTTCTAAAGAAAAGGGACTACTGAGCCCCTGAAATGCATTGACTATCCCTTCATTTAGATTTGTACATTAATAAAACCTTGGACTGACGTGGATTGATGCTTTTGTTTTTGTAAGTTCTTGCTAAGAGAGCTAGTTTTCTGCTAAGAGAGTGGAACCTACTACGTTACCTAAGGAATAGAACCTAACAGCAAAGCGGAAGAGACAATTTGATAAGGTCTCTCGCCCTGTCTGTGAGCCATTACACACTCCTTACACAATTAGTTTTTGGGCCTGTCCTTTTCTTTTCTTATGTGAGATCATGTGTGAAGGAAATTACAAAAGACAAAGGGCTTGTTTACATGGGTGTTTTTTAAATTACCAATGACCTCCCAGCAAACATGACATGGTGCATTCGCCAGTCGGTTTTTGGGCTTTCGCCCCAAAGACCTCTCATGGGGGCATTATCTAAACAGCAGCCTGGGAAACAACCGAGTAACTTAACGTAACACTATGTTAATTGTACTGATTTCTCTATTTAAACATCTTCATGCAATACATTGAGTAAATGTAAACTTTAATAAATTGCAGATAAAATGAGTAGAGAAGAATTTCCTTTTCAATATTAATTGAAATTATTTAGATACTTTTATTATTAGTTGCTTTTAAAACACATATTGCTTTTTTAACAGAAATCTGCAAAGATTCATTTAACAAATTGTGCAAGGTAAATATATTTGTATTTACTATAGCAAGCTTTTGCTACTCTTTTGAGTCAATATATCAAAGCAAAGATCATGAACGTTTGAAATATTATAAATATAATTTATATACCTGCCCCTATAAAGAGACAAGGTGTAAATACTTCTTACATAATACATTGTTTTAAACACAGATAAAACTATAATTCAGTGAATTACCCTGTAAACAACATTAAGAAAAATAACAATTTTAATTGAAGACTTAGATAAGGCAACGGTAGTTTCATGTTTTATTCTAGCTGCTCTTCTTCAACATTTCTTAGTGACATCCAAATTAAAGAGATCTTAACTGTACCTATGCAGTTAATAAATATTTATATATTCCATGGTGTTAACAATTGGGGTTTCATGTCTAACAAAACTGTGGCAGCCAGAGCTACTGAATAATACAGAAAATCAGCATCTTTATCTAGAGCAAAATGTCAAAACACTGACTTAGATGTACATGTCTATTACATACATATACATAAAGTACATTTGTGGATACAAAATCTACCTTGCAACCCTCCCTTTAGAATACAGATATATCCACCCAAGAAGTCAGCGAGTAGAATAAATATTGTTAGCATGACAGCTCATGAAACAGCTAGAGAGAACAAAAAAAATGGAATTGCTAAAACATGGTAATCGCTTTGATATGGAGAGGTTTCTCGAGCTATAGGTGTTGAAGCATTGAATAATCATCATCACGGGGAACATTATGCTCGGCATAGACATACAGAGCCATGTAATAGTTTTACTACTATTATTAGTCATTGTAATATTTTATATAAATATTTCCTCTTTACAAGGGGAGTTAACTGTCAAATAAACGCCTCTGTAGAAAATAAAACACATATTGGGTTAAGTATACGCAAATGTCTTGGTAAAGGGATCTTCATATACTTCAGGAAGAGAAAAAAACACTAATAAATGCAACTCTGATTGATTATCTTTTTTTTCTTAATTCATAGCTGAATTTGCCTTCCCATAAGTTTTCTGCAGACCCTGTATAGTATACTTTGGAAAGGGGAAGCTAAAGCAGCACATGGAGCAAAACTGCAGTGCAAGTAGAATGCTCAATGACCACTATGCCCTTTTAAGTAAACTAGCCTTGCAGCAAAAAAGGCTTGGAAACTGGATTTGAGGGTAATCTGCTATCTATTTTCTGGAGATTACTAACACTTCATGCTACCCTAAAGAGTTTCATATGGTTGGAGATCTTTCTGTTAATGTTATACCTATTGTACAGAGATCATAATGTTGAGCTAGGAAATGATGAATTGATCTGGAAGCCAGCAGTCTAAAGCTAGGCACACATGGGTAGATTTGTAAAAAGATTTTTTACAAATTGTGTGTGGTCACGGTGATTTATTGTACTCTCATCTGCTTACAATCTTACCAGTGTGTGCTGTCCTTCGAGCGGGTTCAATAGAGCCCGCTTGAAGAACCTCGATTGAACGGGTTTCCAACATGTTGTTCAATCTCCAATATTTTGAAGAAGAATCTTAATGTAAAGTATAGGAAAAGCCGACTCTGCCTTCTTGACACAGCCTGGGCTGAGGCAGAGCTGACAGACGAGGAGGGCTGTGTGAAGGTGGCGGAGTCAGCATTCTTAGTTCTCCTGCACTGCTATACGGGCAGAGAGGCTGGATGGATTTCTGCTTAGCTTCCAGCCTGTTCGGATTCACACGCTGGAAGCTGGGGAGAACTCTGCTACCTGGAGGTCTTCATTGAATGGAAATCGATGTGCCCATGTGGTGCACATTGATTTCCGTTCAATTGATCCCCAATCAATCACAGCGTGGTGATCGGGGGTGGATTGCACGGGAATTTACCTGTGTCTGGCTAGCTTAAGGTCCTAGAAAAGAATGTTAGGTATGGGTATACTAGACATGATAAACAAAAATGAAATTCTCTATAAAGAGCTCTTTGCATTTTAAAAACACAGTTAGATCTCCAGGAGATGTTCATTTGTCCAATACTTGTCATCGTATTTTCAAGACAGGTATGAGTAAGATTGGTAGATGTAAGAAATAGAGTTCAAGTGTACAGTGTCTTTTATCTAGAGATGGTCGAAATTAATAAAATTTGATTCTACTTAAATTTCGAGTCCATCGAATTTCGATTAGACTGCGAAATTTCGCCTTTTTTCTAGTCGAAGTGAAAATTCGCATAACGCCAAAAATTCGCATAAACCTCAAATTCGCATAAAGCCTAAATTCGCATAAGGTCAAAATTCACATAAGGTGGAAAATTTGGATTTGCTGTATGAGCTGAGCTATAATAGAAGAATCAGTGTACATAGAGCAGAGCTTTACATCAGAGCTGAGATTAAACCCAATGTTATACACACTTACATGTTAGAGCAAAACTTATTGTTTTCAAATATTTCCTCCCCAACCTTCTCTACATCTCCAGCAATGTCCCCCCAACCCTTCTCTACATCTCACAACTCCACAATTTTTGTGAGGAACCCAGGTTCAAGGGGCTTGCAATAAGCTGACAAAGTTAGCTAGCACCATGCGAATTTTCGCCAATGCAAACTTACGCCAATGCGAATTTTCCAATCACTCCCGCATACTCGCACGCAAAATAGCGACACGGCAAATCAAAAGCAAAGTTATTTTTCAAGTTGAAATTTAGATTTCAGTCGAAATATCAGGCTGATTTTCGACTTTTTCGGCGAAAACTCGAAATGACCCCATCAAAATTCGACTATGCGAATTTTCGGCGAAAAAGTCGAAATTTCTACTTAAAAATTCGCACTGCGAATTTTTCGACCATCTCTACTTTTATCGCATTGCCTTTAGAGTATGAACTAAAAAATACATCAGAACCGTTGTGGTCTGTACAATGATAAACTGCTATACTCAGGCTAAAAATCTGAACAGTAAATTTATCATTTGGCAAAAGTAGATGAACAGACTGGCTTAAAAGTGAGCCAAAAGATAATTCAATACTGATCGACTGAAGTTTTAAAACATGACCGGTCATTTTGATTTGATGCTTGACTTTGATCTTGGACTTTTGGTCAGAAAAAAGTGATTAAATTTCGAGCAATCCAATTAAACTATCGATTTTGCTGCTCGATAAAATACAACAATTTGCCAATTTATGGCCAGCTTTAGATGACATGTAGGAAGCAACTCATAATACAACCTCTGCTGGAACAATGATAGATTTTTTAACTCGGCATGAGAAATAAAAACTAAGATTTTCAATAAAAAATATCAAGATGTCTAATGTTGCTTATATGTTCTTAGCCTATGACTCACACCACTTCCTCTTTCAGTCATTTCTATCTTATCTCTGATCTTTGTCAAAATCAGTACTTACCCTTTATCACACTTAAACACTGCATAGGTATATAAAGGACAGGGAACTGGTAGATTTAATGTCTATTCTTTTTATGCGTTTTTAGCTCATATGCTATAAAAAGGGGATCAGGAGATTACGTAAAATCATGTAAAAAGTTTAAGAACAAGAGACAGGTGATATTTTTTTTATATTTTTTATATTTATATTTTTTTTCAGAAAGGGGTACTGTCCTCAAAAAATATGTAAAAAAGTTAGATTTTTGTTTCATTTTATTTTCCTTCCAGGAACATAAAAGATTAATTCTGAACAGATTTAGATTCTCTTCCATGGTCTGTGTAACATGTCCAAAGGTGTAAGATATAGGTTAGCAGTCAGTTACAATATAGAATTTATTCTAAAATAACCCCATAGGAGAATAATATGATCCTTCAATACACATTCCTCATACATGGAGGAAGCAGAAGGTAAAACAAAGACACTTTTAAGAATATGCATGATGATAATGTACGTAGTCACACTTCTATAATCCCAGGCACATGCCTTTTTCCTGTATGGCTGTGTTTTAAATCAAACAAAGTTAACTTTTTTTTAAATATTATTTTGATCTGACAGCTGTTAGGGATCACAAAGTAAATGAATTCAGACAATTCTGACCTAGCCTCGGGCGGAAAAAAAGAAAGCATCAGAAAACTCTCTAAAATGAAAAGTTTGTCAGATTTACTACTAGATTTAGAAAAATAAAGAATATAGCCATAACATGGATATCCAGGAAATGTTGTTCCCATGATGTCAGATGCAAAGGTATTTACCCAAATCCCTGGATTGAAGTCCGACATTATGCAGTATTAAATTACACCTCATAAATATCTGGCTACAATATGAAAACATTTCACAAAGTTTAGATTTCCAATAATTGCAACATATAGCATTATGTGAAAATCTTGAATAAACGCAGACCAGGGGAAGTGTTTCTCTGTAACAATTACCGTATATGTATAAAAGTATGTGAAAATTCACATTTACATAGACCAATATTTCTTACTGTTTAGTAAACAGGTTTAAGGTAATGTCACTATCTCCATCCCATTTTGGTTAATGCCACTATCTGCATCCCACTATGAGCACAAAATACATGGCCCATGTATTTATACATATAACTTGACTGGTTTTATTGGGTCACTTTACTTTGCTGAGATAAATGAACCAGTTAGCATGTTTACATCAAATACACATTTTAAAATGTACAGTGTAACATCAATTTCAATGAATCCATTAAAAACCATTTACATGTGTCTTCTACAATTAGCTAGGCGGTTAGCTTCTCTTATGTTTATAATTTTAAATGACCACACAGAAGAAATACATAAAAACTACTGGTGCTCTGGAACCTATAATAAATACAGATGGTATTTACAGGTTGACAAACTAGCATGTGCATTTAAGATAAAAAGAGTAGCAGTATAATTCTCTAAATTAGTGTCTGCTCATTAGTTAGCACAGTCAGGTATCTCAGGAACTGTTCAGCATTTAACCTGGAAATAGTATGCACATTCCATGACCAGGCTCGTCAACTACTCTGACCTCTTTATAAGGCCATAGCTGAAGACAGGCCTTACAGAAAGAAAACACTCAACATACCATGTGGAAGGCTATACTGTTTATATGCATATAAGGGACCAATTAAAATGTATTTATTATGTTTAGCCTTGATACACATTTGTGTTAAAGAACAGCCCTCCGCAAAAATTGTAAATACAGTAGTAACAAAATTCAGGATATGCCAATAGGTTATAACTACTTGCTATAAAAAACATGAAAACATCAAGATCCAACTGAGAAAACTACAAGCATCCCTTTTTCGAACAATGAAAACATAAAAGACAAAAAAGTCAAGTTGCCTAATATGTATGCATGTGTGCTTGAGTAAATCTAAAAAGATAGATTTAAAAAAAAAAAAAAAAAGAAGAAAAAGTATTCTAGGCCAATATATTCTTAATCATAATATGATTTTAGAATGCCCTTATTCATTTGCTGTTACTCCAAATTCCCACCTACCCCTTAATCACATTAAAGCATAATAGGCTCACCGTTGTAGACACTGGAACAATCTCAATGTGGAATGACAGGGGACTGGAATGATCCTTTTGTCAAGAGGAGTGACAAGGAACTTGAATGATCTGAAAGTGCAACAACAGGGGACTGGAACAATGTAAAAGGAAAATATACAGTAATAGCAATGACCCAAACTAAGAAAGTACTGAATGTCACAAGACAGGAAAATTTAGATATGACTAGGACAGGTAAGATATGGAATTATGAGCTGAAGATGTTAGAAGGAACATAGTAAATAACATGTGAGAGAAAATATGTGAAATGATGGCTGACTCCCCTCTGGATTCCCATGGCAGTGATGAAAGAAGACTAAAACTACACATATCCCCCAAAATGATAACAGAACTGATAATACAAATGGTTTGTAGCTAATTTATGAAGTAGAAAAGACAGGACATACAGAAGACATCTGAACAGTGAACAGTGATTAATTTTATTTACTCTAGATAGTTTCTAAATGTATCCACAATGCTGGTATCAGTCCTACAAAATCTAATTGTCCGGTGTACAAAAAAAACCATTCCTAGGGCCAAGATGGCATGGAATGTTTATTGACACAGGACCAACACCAACAAACAGACCATCAAAAGGGTCAAGCAAACAAGACAACACCTCTTAAAGCTTTCTCAGTCTTGCATCGTTCATGAAGTTATGATATTAAAAAATTAGCAAAAGTGAAAAGGAAGAACACATATCTGTCTTATAGGCCCTCCCATATCATTCTAATGCTGCACTATTAACTGCTAATTTAGGGAAGCCTAAAGACAACAATTTCTGAATAGGCAAAACGTCCTGTATAGAACATCCACTCCAAACCCTACATTCTTCTCATGGTAGGCAGCTGGAAATTAGCATAACATCAGCTAAGAGTTCCAAAATAGAGAAGCACATAATCACTGTAACTCTGACTACACCACTGATGAATTTCAGGGATCTGCTTTTTCTTGAGAACAGTGACTCATGAAGCTATTTCCTAACTAAATGGAAAAACTGACTCAAGCAACTAGTGACAATGATATTTATAAGTTAAATAAAAATAGCAAATGAACACACGTACATCCATACATACACATTAAATCAATTTATTTTATAGCAAAGCTTTTTTTTTTACTTTATGAAAAATGTATCATCAACATAAATTAGCCCAATATCAAAACCACAATAATCTTGATAGCGGGATTACTTTAGACATGAGGGTACAGGGCGGCTGGCAGTCAGTAACCCGACTGACTGATCAATGGCGTGTTTGTAAATTTTGTGCTTTCCTGGCAGAATCGTGCCATCCTTAGCCACTATTTGAACTTAGATTTTAACTTTACTATTTCATAGGCTCTGTGAAAAGAGTGAACACTTGGTACTCATTTAGTAAATTAACCATCCTGAAATAAATGGTTTCTATAGGTTCTTGTATAAGTTTGAGTTTAGAATCAGGTCACTATGATGGATATTCTCCACCCTAGATAAACACATATTGGTTAAGCAACTACTACGAAGGATGGGTATGTCATGAAGACATGTCGTTCGGTGTAAGTATATATAATTGTGGTTTAACAGAAAATGTTGCTATTATTCCTGTAAGTTTTTCTTCTGTTGTTACAGTTCACTCAGCCAGTGCACATATTAAATGAAAATATGTGAAAATTCTCTGAATATTCATGTGCACCTGTCAGGAGGGGAGATTCAATAAAAGCATATTCCTGTACAGCATTAGTTTGTATACATAACATACATAGTTTGGAATCTCTGAGGATTAAATATAAGGTTTACATTAAAAGTTTTATTATCAAAAGCCATTACTTCATGACTGCAGTAAATATGTAAAATCCTTGCAATAGGAATCAATGTTACTATACTTTAGCTCTAATAAAGAATAGAAAACTAACTTTTGATATCTGTTTCTAGTTATGCATTTACATTAATAATTGTGTTGTAGATGGCTATGTAAATGTGGAGCGCAAATACAAGCCCTACCATGGCAATGAGTGATGAAATTGTATTGTGATATGCCATGAGGCCTGGTGGACAGGCTTTCCAAAAGGTTCTGGCTTCCAGGCTTGCCAAAAGGGGTCTGGTTTGCTCTGGGGTGGAACCTGCACTGTTTGTGGTCCCCCTTTCCCAGAGCATACCAGACCCCTTGTTAAAAGGGGGCCTGGTATGCTTTGGTGGGAAACCCTATGTTTATTTTTTAAACATAAACAGAACTTTTTAAACATAAACAGAATGAAAATGACTATTTTTTCTATTCATATTGGATGTGGTGGAGTGGCCGACATGGGAAAAATGCATATTCCACCTGACTGTTGGAGAAGGGATCAAACTTTGCCTCCATTATAATGTATGGAAGGGGAACCGAACATTGGAAGTGTCCGTCCAGCCAACATACCATGAACTCAGTTTTGCCATTACTACTTATGTGCTCCTATATTTTGTTACATCTTTTGTTACATCTTGTCAAGTTTGTTTAATGGTACTTTTTTTTAGCCCTCTGTGTTTATTATATAGGCAATGTATTGCAAATGCCTGTACATAAGAAGTATTTATGAACTATGTCATAAACGAATGCATATTTTATATGTGCTTGTAATATGAGTCAATCATCTAAAGCCATTAAATATTGCAGTGTGGAATATTAAATGTAAAAAAGAAAGAAATTCAATAGGGCACAGTGTTTTCATTTGCATGTGTGCTGTTTGATTGCTCTCATATAAATATTAGAAGGACAGCTTTATGAACATTAAGAAGTAATTCAAAGCAATCGTACCTGTTGGCAATGCAATGTATTATGTCAGACAACCAGCTCATCTGAGTGTCAAAATTTTTCATGTTTCTCCTAACAGAATCAAAAATTAAAGTGTAAGACAGGAGAATGTCAAAAACCTTAAGAATATCAAAAATACAAAAGAAACAAGCAATACTAGACCAAGAAAGCAATATTTGATTATGTAAGTGTCCTTAAAGGCTGCTAAACTTATACAGTATGGCAGTGTTCCTGTTTAGTGATTGAACAGGCACCAGTTTTAGTAAATTAAAAATATTCATAAATGGATATATACCGAGACCCAAATGTAGTGACCAAAGTCCCAATAAATTCAATTCGCAGGACGTGGGGTTGAGCCTAATAAGGTTCAACCTCCTATGGTGGCACCTATTTGTCAATATATATTGGCAGAAAACCAGGGGACTTTTTAATGGTCAAAAGTAAATAGAGAAAAAGGATTAGAGTATGGTCGAAAATAAAATTCTTTACTGTTTCACGCAAGAAATTGTGTGTGAGACAGGATCCATTACTAACATATACTGTATATGCTGGATCTTATCTCATTTAACAAATAAATTCAGTACAATCGTCTTATCTGTACAATTGCCTCAACGCATTTCGCGGCGTTGTGCCGCTTCTTCAGGAGGAGTAACAGAAAGCATTTTGTTCCTGAATGTGTTTTCTTTGGGTATGTAGTTCGGGAGAAGGTGATAGGGGTTGGGGAGGGGCCCCAAAGAGGGGTATCTGGGGGGAACAGAAGTGGAGCGAGACAAGGAGGGGGGCGAGTGGGGTCCCGCGGTAGGGAGAGGTCCCCCAGGGGGCTGGAAGGCAGGCGGGGATCCCGGAGCCTTTTTGGGGAACAGGGAGCATCGACCGCCCTGCTCTTAATGATTCCACGCCAGATATAGTTGATGGTTAGGCCTTAATAGAGGTGTATTTCCCTCAGGATTATTTGATATGACTTATACAGGAAAGTAGCTTATCAAAGACGTCTTAGCAATGATCAAAGGCTTTGTAATAGTGGTTAGTGTCCCAACTCACAGAGCCAGTCCCAGAGGGTTAAAAGGTGGAGTACTAGTGGCGTCTTGCTGAGCCTTAGAGCTTGTGCGGCCAGCTCACCAACCCCTATCACCTTCTCCCGAACTACATACCCAAAGAAAACACATTCAGGAACAAAACGCTTTCTGTTACTCCTCCTGAAGAAGCGGCACAACGCCGCGAAACGCGTTGAGGCAATTGTACAGATAAGACGATTGTACTGAATTTATTTGTTAAATGAGATAAGATCCAGCATATATATGTTTGTAATGGATCCTGTCTCGACACAATTTCTTGCGTGACAGTAAAGAATTTTATTTTCAACCATACTCTAATCCTTTTTCTCTATTTACTTTTGACCATTAAAAAGTCCCCTGGTTTTCTGCCAATATATATTGACAGATTGGTGCCACCATAGGAGGTTGAACCTTATCAGGCTCAACCCCACGTCCTGCGAATTAAAAATATTCATAAATATTGGTTGATGTTTCACCAACCAATTACTCCAGAAACAATTATTAAACCTGTATGTAGCTCCTGCAGCTGATCAATACCAGTCTTTCCTGCACATTCACTGCACATAAACACATTTCATAAGAGGAAGTTACTCTTCAACTGTGGCGTGATTAAGTTGTTATTCAACATTGTCTTGTAGATTAGTTAGCAAAGTAGGGTTGTATATGAAAAAAAAAACCCTCTTCACTTTCTAGAATTTCATTTTAAGACTAAAGCCGGCCATAGATGTCTCAATGCCGGGCCGATTACTCTGCAGATCTAGCGCGCAAGATGTCACCACGCACAGCCGGTCGTGCCAAGAATCTGCTGCGTGCCCTTCGTGTGCTGGCATTTACTTTAGATGGTGACATAAGGTGGGCACATTCGATTTGCCGCAAATCTAACCATCTATGGCCACCTTTAGACATGCTGACAAACCTGTATCCTATCCCCACTGTACACTATGTTTTATGTATGCCCCATTATTGAGTCTAAAGCACCCGTCAAGCCAAGAGAATATGAGCTAAATGCAAATGTAAACTGTATTATTAATGCTTCATATGAGTATATCAGAAACAATTATGACAAGAAGTACTAACTTTTATTTACCAAAATACCACTATTCGATCAATATTTTGCTAATGTGCCAAATAAAATAAATACCCAATATATATGAACAGCAATAAGTATACAGGAGTACTGGCAAGATAACGGGTCCTCTTTCATGGCACATATTAGCAATAAAGCAATTACTGAGCTTGTATTTGCCAGTTAAACTTTCAAATGCTTTATTGTGTAATTCAAACAATTTATTTTCACTTTAATCAAAAATCAAAGGCAATTCTGCTGGGCCAGTTTAAGAGGTAACTAAAGAAATAACCAACACATGTGTATGAGACCCACATTCAACTCTATTATACTTAGTTGTATTTGCTGCACTCATTGTGAGCCTTTATTACACCTTTATCAGGTGAGGATCCTACAGAATCCCCTTTGGGCCCCTACTTCCCAATGTGTGTGTATGTAGTTGGCTGCTACTGACGGCAAGTGCTCACTAGTGACATAGTGGCTGAAATTGGTATTGCAGGGAGATTAAAGCATTTAATAGCTGTTCACTTTAGAATTTATACACAACTTTAAAAGTTTTATTTTCAAATTCCCAACATTCTTTCAGTTTTTATTGTTAAATGTATACAATTGATGTCACTTGGATTACTGAAGGGAAACATTAATAACTATAAGTTGCAGATAGGGGTGTCTAATCGGGAATGTAAATAAAAAAAAAGATTGGAGATCTGGGGGTTCAAAGTCAGAGTAGACATAACATTTTTTATTTGGTGTGTGTTGGGAGAGGGGCAGTCTTATACAACGAGAATATCCCAAACTCAATTTTTTAACTGGAAAAGTTGGGGGTCGTCTTATACGCTGGAAAATACGTTATTTTTATGTCCACAAATATTGTGAAAATCTTGAACATATTACTTGCTATTTCTTAGATCTACAGGTTGCTAATCATAAAACCATACAGGCAGAATATATACTATAGTATAACTGTGTCAATTAAATGGTAACCTCGGGCAGATGTAAAGGAATAGGATTTAATACAGTTACATGTTAATTACAAAATAATTACATGCATTATACATACACAACTAGCATGAATACTGTCTTGATACTTATCTCCTGTAATTCTTTGTATAGCAGCACACATATCTCTCTCCCCCGACAGAGGGGAGCTGCAGGAGCTGTCAGTTCAGATGGAAGAGCCGATGCTCGGCTCTCCCATCTGAACTGTCGGCATCCCAAGCATCCCCACCAAGGAATACACAGAGGAGAGCTGTGGGCTGTGTTGAGTTCAGCTGTAGATAGCTCAGCAGATCGGCATCCCTGGCATCCCCACCAAGGAGGGGGTGCCGATCGCCCCGATAGTGCCCGGGAAACCGTCACTTTTGGGACGATCGGCACCCCCTCCTTGGTGGGGATGCCGATCTGCTGAGCTATCTACAGCTGAACTGAACACAGCCTCCTCTCCCCCCTCCCTCTCAGATCAGTGAAGTGTGACGTGTGTTCAGCTGACAGTGTACTGCTGCTAGTGACACCTGCTGGCTGAATTGGATATTGCATCCATTACATTCATTGCATTATCCCAATTGATGTGAAAACGTATTAAATCTTATTTTTCTAGATTTTCTGCCCTAAAAACTGGGTTGCGTCTTATGTGCCAGTGAGTCTTATAAGGCGAAAAATATGGTAGTTCCCACTGGTTTTATTTAATCTCCATGGCTCCTATTGTTTTTAATACTGCTAATTAATATGGCTTCTAATAATGACAAATCTAATGTAACTAAAACAAAAGAATAAAACTTTAGATAACTGCAGTTTGAACTAAAAACCAGTGGTAACTTACCGCAACATTATAATCTGCCATTGTTGACCTAAATATACCCCTTTTCCTGGTTGGTTTTCTAATCTCCTATCTTAATTACTTTTTCTAAATTACTGACCCAGAATAAGTATGTAACTCAGGTAGTGCATTAATTACACAATAATATGTGAAAGAAACTACTGAAAGCAGAAGATCTGGCATATCAGAAGCTCAACAATGCCAGCTTTCATTCTATCTTAAGGTGGCCATGGACGATTTGCTGTGATTTTGCTGCAGAATGACCACCATGCATGCTCGCGGCAACCAGCATCCCCATCCAAAGTAAATTGACCGCACACAAGGGGTAGGCAGGCAATTTGCCAAGGAATCAACAGAAAAATGAGACTTCTATTGCCAGCTAAAGTGATGGGTCCATTTTGAGGATCTCAATCAGTTACAGGGCAGCTGCATGGTGTGCTTCTCTGTCAGTCTGGAGCGGTAAATGGAGCCTTTATCAGTCCCTTTCAATCTCAGGCCCCACAGTTGTTTTACTTCACTGACTATACATTTGGTACAGTATATTTTTCAATTCACAAATACATAACAGATGTGGAATTTACCATGTTTTTGTTGCTAAAGAACTTGCATGAATAAAGTCATTTTACTAAATGCACATTATTTAAACAACTGTTTCTATACTCTGTTGATACAATTTAAAAACCATAGCTATTCCAACTATACTGGTAGCCTTTCATCTGCAATGGAAAGAAAAATATGGAAGCAAAAGAAACTTATGCTTCAGGTGTTACTTACGTTAAAAAATTTTGCCAAAAAATTATGAACAGTGTAAATATGAATGTTGCTGCTCAGTAAATATGCACTGCACTAGAACTAAGTAATCAGTATGAATCTGAGGAGCATCAAGGATCATGTGAGCTGCAAAGTTTAATAAAGTTTTCATTTTTATTTTGAATTTAGTTAATTCAAGGAGGATTTCCTAAATTAGATTTATTAACTATTGCTCTGTTTGTGATCACAACTTGTAAGTTTACAACAATTTATTGACCGCCCGCCACTTGATTTATGTTTATACAATACAGAATGTTGTGTTTCTATAGAAACACGGCTCTCAGGCTTTAATTATTGCTTATAACATATATAAATGAAGATATAACACTGTTCAATTGTGTCTTATGTCATGCTTGATTGTTAAAGAAAGTTTTAAACATAGCAGCTAGTAGAGATTTTATTATAAAGCATATATTAATTATGGCAGCTCCTTTATTTAAAAAAGCACATAGTCAATGGTACACCAATAAATGTGTTTATTTGGCTGTGAAATATAAGAGATAAATAGAAATTTCAATATGTGCTGTATACTTAGCGACTGAATAAATAAAGATTTAAAAGGTCAAGGACGCACCGAAGCTGGATTATTAGAAACATCTTATTTGTCAATCAAATTTAAAGGGTAGTTTAATTTTTTTAAAGGCATCTTTACAGGGCATTTTGTAACACAATACACAATTTGGCACCAGCTATCATTTTCAAATTGTTGTTTTTCGTGTTGTATCCATTGCAACAAACAGCAAAGGGTTTTCTTCTTTTATTATAGTGTATATCAGTGTTGTATTTACCTTTATACCAGGTATGTTATGCTTGTATAACTATTTGAATTATCTACACTCAAATGAAAAATATTCAAATATTTTCATATATATATTCAAATATATATTCAAATATCCCTGTTGCCATGGTTTTAGGTAGTTGGGAGATTCTTTTAATTTATCTTGACTTTTTTCACAATTATTTATGAGAATTTTACACAGATACTTCAAATTCTAAAAATATAAATTATAGAGCCATGATAGAATTATTGGCTAAAGGAAATAAAAGTGTCTATGAATACTTTTCCAAAGGTGAGTGACCCTTTCCACATATTTAATCTTAACAGATTACCATGCAATTTATTAAATACTGTACTTTTCTGACTATTAGACGTGTTAATGTAATAAACACACCTTATACATCAGGGCATTTGATCATCAAAAATATCTGGGAACTGGCTGGTTGGAGCTTGGCTGGACAGCCTTAGCAGAGCCTGAGGAAAGATCCACCCATGAGCGGATCTTCCCTCTGCTACTGTGTATCGGCTGACATGCACATGGCAGAGGAAAGATCTGCCCGTAGCTGCTAATTTGCTTGATAAATTCAGTTTAGTAGTTTCTGCATATATACAAAAACACATGCGTTTTTTGTTTTACATCTGTGGTTGCATTTGCGTTTTTTAACAAATCAATGAAAAATACCATATGTGTGAATGGTAACATTGGTTGTCTATGTAAAAACACAAACAGTAAATAAAATGTGTGTGCTAAAAAAAACGTGCGTATTTTTAAAACGCAACGCATACAGTATGAAATGGCCCTTAAGAGTTTTAGTGAATATAATCCTACAATGGCATTCTATACAACCTTTCATATTTGAACTTTGCAGCATTATCTGAAAACTGGGGTTACCAGGGAAGAATAGCAATATAATGCAATTTCATATCAGATCTTATCTAATCAGGTTGCTTCAAGCTTTTTATTTATTACTGGGCTTGTATTGATAAAAGAACAAAAACAGATGCAATAAACTGCTATTTTATATTTGTTTTTATATTGAAACTAAAAAAAGTATGTTGCTTGAAATGAAATTCACTAAATATTGTGCATGCGTTTACACATACAGTAGTATTATTAACATGCAAAGTTTGAATAATGAATTTGTAAACCAGTTTTTCCCAAGCTATCATCCTAGCCATTCTAAAAATATTATGAGGGCTTTTAATAAGTATGGTCATACCCTTGTTTGCTCTTTAAACTTTTATTGTCTTGGTAATTCATACACAAAGAAAGCATTAACATGCCCAAGAGAACTCTTAAAGTAGAAAATAACACAGACCTGAAAGCCTCCAGCAAGCCATTGCATGGTTCACAGCTTAATGGATGGAAAACAGAAATTTGTGCTGGAATTGATCACTGTTCTTCTTTAAAAGAAAAATGCTCTCAAAAGCCTATATGTCTTTTTTCATTCCAGGTTTTATTACTTTTTTAATATTTAACACATGTAAAGACACCTTTTGAAGACAACGCTTTCATTTTTAAGGATTTAATGGACTACAACAAAGCATATTATTCACTATATCTAGTTTCTTGAGTGTGAATGTAATAATAAATGAATTATAGATAGTAGAGGTTAAATGTATAATTACACAATGAACTGTAGAACCTTTTCAATGCTGTGCATACGTTAGCAATATGAGCCACTGGAGATGGTTTGGGCCATAAAAGAAATTGTGCTTCCCGGTTGGTCAAACACAGATAAAAATCAAGGAAATTTCTGATACCTTCAACTACCATTGGTCAGTTTGTAAGCTTTTTATTTAAGTGTGTATTGTCTTATTGCTTGTTCTGTAATAACATTATCTGTGAATTTAATTATCCAACTTAAAACTTCCAAATGGTTGGGTTCTCTGATATTTTTATTTAAATTTAACATATAAGAACTGCTAGCCAAGCATCTTCTAAGCCAGCTGGATTATTATTATTATTATTATCATTTATTTATATAGCGCCAACATATTACGCAGCGCTGTACAATACATTAGAGGATTATATATGTGAATCTTTATGCGAATTAACCATATTGGTTTTATCTTGGTTAACATTTTTTTCCAGAAGCCTTGACGCTGCCCCATTCACATATCCAAAAAAGAATCAAAGGGATATGGAAACCTCTATAACATTTTATAACAAATAATAACAATAACGGTTAGAAATGTGCAGTTAACATTTTTTGTAGTTTCACTAGAAGCGGATAAAAATATAACTAAGTTGTAAAGCTTAGTTCTAAATTGTAATACCAATAAGTGAATTCATGAATTGTTGATACTAATTTGTATTTTATGTACAGACAGGTTAGCAAATCTACGTTTGCTTCAATCGACCAATGGTGTTCAAAGGGAAACACTTGAGATATTCCTAGATTCCTTACAAATCGAGCAACTTATATAATTTCTCCTAATGCACTTTCTTAATGCATATTAAAAATAAAAGTCAAAATGATATGATGCAATTAAGCTAGGTTTATGGCCTGGACATGATGTCCTAAAAAGACCGGCTTTCAGCGACAAAACACACACATGCAAATGCACACATAATAGCTGTAAGCAATGAATGGTAGTGACTTCTAACTATAAAGAGCAGAGACAATTACCAAATACAAATCTTACATCATCTCATTATTATGATGAAGTCTTAAAACAATATCTCCAAGGTCCAGACTGCACAATTTAGTAAACAGGAAAGTACCAAATTTGACATCACTGATTAAGGCCAGGCATTTCTAACGCTTCATACACATTTCTGAAATCCACAATACATCAATTTTTAATAATTCCACTCTCTCAGTTCCATTAAAAAGATGGTAGGGGAAAGATTTTAGAGTAATTAATGATATAGTTAGCTGCTAAATATTAATAGGAATCGTAGTTCTGCATAAAATATAACATATAAACCTTGCCAATACAGACACACCAGTAATTAAAGTTGAATATGTAATTACGCTGATTTATAAGACAGGGAAAAAGTTACACTTTTCCAGGCTCTGTGTAAACCATTGGTAATAGTTAAAGTTGTATTTTATGGTTTTAATAAAAGGGCAATGCACTTAATTTAGTGCAAGTTCTGAGCTGGTTTGAAGATCATAATCAGTCAGATAATGACTATGTACATTCCAGGCGACTTTTATGGATATTGGCTCAATAAGGAGGATTTTCTGCTTTCGCATCCCTCATAGTTATAGCAGGAGGACGTTTATAAATATAATGTGTCCTTTAAGGATTAAATGTAGACATCCTGCAAATGGAGTTTTAGGAAAATGGAGATGTATTTTTATTATTTGTAATCCACATTAAATTGAATTTACATGATTAACTATCAAGCTACATTTTTAGCACAATATTCTATATTTTAATTTCATGAACATATGTGCAGTAGAACGTCTGTAAGGATCTGTGTTTTATATATGTGTATTTATCAACATCTTTTTCCTGTGAGATATCTTCAGGTATCTTTTCAGTACTATCTATTATTATAGATATTTTAAGACTGCTTATATTTTTGGAAGACGGCATTGATTATATATACATGAATGCATATTCTGAACAATAAATTAGATAAGAACTGAAGCTTTGTAAGAGGGGAAAGAAGCACTAAAAATACAAATTCTGTATTAGTTCACTGTGAAACAATGACATATTATACATAATATTTGTAACCTCAGTGTGAAATTTTATCTTTGCCTGTCTAAAACTTTCTTTCAGTCTGAAGCAGCCCGGGAAACGACTGGGTGCTCCGTCAGCCATGTGGGAAACGACCTGTCACGAGCGCATGCAAAATTGTGCAGGCGATCAGGGCTGAGGTTTATCGGGCTAAAGATGCCTTATGTTGCATCCGCTGGTCATTTGCGAGTTTTGCTCAGGCTGAGCCCTAACTTATTTGTCCTTTGGAGCTAGATAATATTGAACTTTTTTCTAAATTGATACAAAAAGCTAAATGGTTTCACAGATGTTTGTTTTAAATGACAACATGTAACCTTTAACAAATCAAAAACCAAGACCATTCAAGATAACTGTGCTGTATTGAACTATTTATTGCTTGTGAATCATTCCACTTTTATATATATGGCAGAATTGGTGATTGGTTTATTTATGTCCCATAGGTAGAGGAAGGCATTTCTCTCACTAGGCTATCTCTGGTCCTGGTGGTGATATCAAGAGAGCAAAGAGAAATTGAACATATTCTACTTGATAGGGAGGATATAAAAAATTCTGCCATGAATAAAAATGTATGTTTGTAAAAGCCTTAATCAAAGTGAAGAGAAAGCAGACAAAAGCTTTTAGAAACTTTTTATCCTGATACCTTGCCCTGAGGTTACTCATACTCTTTTACTTACTGTCTTTGCATACTCTCTTCACTTCTAGGTGCATACATGATAGCAGAGTGGTGAAATGATACAAAGGTGAAAGATATGTTTCTGGTTAGTATAGGTGAAGATAAAGTTAATCAACACTGTGGCAAAGCAATTTGAAAAACAATAGGTGCTACTCAATGCAATGTGAATCACTTCTTATTTTCAAAATGTTGTGGTTTGCAAAAGTCTTGATAATCTTCATCTTCTCCCATACTAAACGACAACTATGGTGACAGGTTCTTTTTAGATTCAAAATGTAAATACTAAGAAGCAATCTAAAAGTGATTTGTAGGTTGATGTGTGAATTATGGTTTTATGGTTTTCACCCATAAGCACTTTAATCTATCTGACAGCAAGAAATAGGCACTGACATCTAGTACCCTTGTCACAACATGATTGCCATATGTATAGAACACTTATCGGGTAGGATAACAGGACCACTGTCATAACAGGAGTATTATCAATTTAGATTTTTTGTCTCATGAACATTTATAGGTAGGCTGGCTACATTTAAGGTAAAGGTGGTGTAAACTGGATCTCTGTAATAATCAGTGCTGATCTTCTGAGAAGACGTCTATAATCTATAATAATGTACCTGATGTACAGGTATGCCAGAACAGTTTGTAAAACTCTACAGTATCTAAACATAGTTCACTGACAGTAATCATATTGAATTGATGATCACTGCCAAGAAAAGAGCAGATATAGCATTTGATCATGTCAATGAGTTTGAGAGTGTAAGAGTGTAAAATGATGTTATGTATCTGATTAGCACCTTAACACAATACGACATATGTAACAAGACAGAAATCCAACATTTGCTATTTTATATTCCTCCAAACCCTGTAAATCTATGAGCCATGACGTAAAAAGCTAAATGAGCAGCATTTTCACAATTAAGTGTGCTGATATCGGCATCTTGTCAAGAATTAAAACAGATTTCAACAGCTAAATAACTCACTAAATATCACTGGAGGAAAGAAAGTGACTGGTCTGATGATCTGACTAATGACAGATGTATCTATATGTGTTGATGTGTTGAAGTAATTAGTACCCCATACATTGGTTCCTAATGTGTAAGAAGCTTTGTATTGTACAACATGTAGCAGTTAAAGGTAACAAATATATCTGCTTTTTTAAGTTGTTGTTTCTTGATATTGTTTTAGCAATAAATATAATCAGCTCATCAAAAGGAAATTGAATTCATTACTCAATCATTTAAGCAACCAACCAATAAAAGGTAATCATGGAGTCTATCTGATATACTGTTACAACTTGGTAACATTACATCAGTTAAATATGTGGCCAACCTGCTTGAGACATGCACAGTGTTATTTAATCAGGTAGAGCAAAGTGTAATGATTATGTTCATAATACTCTAATCAGCTTTAACTTGACATTAGTCTCATAGGGAAACAGATGAAAACTGAGTGGTTTCCATGGTTACTTAATTTTGCAGTAATATCTTAAATAGTCCCATAAACTCCACACAATACCATTTTCTTTATATATGTATTTTCATACATTTTTAAAACAGATGAAAACTTAATGGTTGCCATGGTTACTGAACTTTGACATTACTTATTAACTAAGGCCCATACGTTTCACCAAATAGTTATGTGGTTTTTGTTTAACTATTAACTAATAATGCATGGGACCATGGATGACAACACCAACATTTAAATAATCATAATAAACATTTCTTCTGAACTAGATATTAAGGGTGACATGGACTCAGTAAAGTGAGGTTGATGTGTCACAAACATAGAAAATTCAAACTGTGCAAAAGTGTCACTATATTGACCATATTAAATATGCAAATCTCAACAGTTCCAGTGAAGCTGAACATGGACTTCCAATTTCACCTGCTAAGTTTTCATTTTGGCTGTACAATTGGTCCTCAGTAAATAAAATGATTGTGTTAGATGAGATCCAAGTTTGTTTTTTACAGGCAACAGAGGTTTGTATATAACTAGTGGTAACCATAAATCCACTTAAACCAATTATTTGGGTTATTAGCAGCATATACTGAAAACGTGTGATCATTTATTTGTGATCAAGTGCTCAGTCTGAACTGCCTAGGTTTTAAGAATATATAAGTTTGTGCACTTACATGTGTGGTTGTGGGGAGCAACCTGGACTGCTGTTGCCATTACTGTCCATGTGATCCAGTGAACCATTGAGGTCTTCATGAACTGCCTGTAGTAAGCCAGTGGATGCATTGTTTATCAAACCTGGGTTACTCAGTAAAGGTAAACTGCTTTCTGCCAGAGCAGCCTAGTGAGAAAACAAAAGGGAGATCGACCATTACTTTCACAGACCTGTTTCAAGTATTGTTAGCAGTTGACCATTATGTGACTCACTCATTTATCAGAGAAGACAGCACATGATATAGAAACTGCAAAGCAAATAACTAGGCAGCACAATTTTGCTATGGTTCCCTGTTTTTCAGCTTACTGCCAATTCAGTGCATTAAGGGTCTGTGATGTTTAGCTTACATTCATTTCAGCAATGTACACTCAATTTATAACATATTGGTTAAAACCTTATAGATTTAATAGTTGGTGTGTTCAGCAGCTCAGTCCATTACACTGAAATATATGAGTATTCCAAAACTTGCCACAGGGTGTCCTTCTTGCCACTTCACATCAAAAGTAATAGGAATTAGGCACAGAAGGTTTTTACTATATAACTGTATCTGCCAAAACTATTTAAGCAATGTGTGTGCATGAGATAGATAGATAGATAGATAGATAGATAGATAGATAGATAGATAGATAGATAGATAGATAGATAGATAGATAGATAGATAGATAGATAGATAGATAGATAGATAGATAGATAGATAGATAGATAGATAGATAGATAGATAGATAGATAGATAGATAGATAGATAGATAGATAGATAGATAGATAGATAGATAGATAGAACATTTTAAAGCAGCTTAGTGTGGTTTGTGGCATATATATATATATAGCACAGGTATGTATTTTTAACAGATCACAGTCCCCCTGACAAGGCCTTTGTCTATTTTGTTAAGCAGGAAGTCAACTATACTGCATCCATTTCAGGATGCATTACAGGTGTACATCTATAGAGGGGGATTGGGGTTAGTTTAAGTCATGGTAGGAACAAACTTTGTTTCTTATTTATTTACTTTATTTATAGTTTTATACTGAGTCTGCTACCAATGACCACTCCTGAAAATACTAGTTGCCTGAACATCATGCTGAATGTTCTATATTTTGTGTTACTGGATGGGATCTTAAGACACAACATTTGCTTACAGACTTTTCTACAGTTTTATTATTTGATATTACTTGTAATGGGTCAACACATGTAAAGCTACTGAGGTAATTGGCCTTGGCTTATAATATAATATATATATATATACATATATATATATATATATATATATATATATATATATATATATATATATATTAAAAGAAAAACTTCCATGATTGTAACCCTAGTCTTAACTTAAACATTAGTCAATTAAACACTACTGTAGTGTTAACCTTAACACTAGAGATGGTCGAACTTTTCGACAAGCTAAATTTTGTGAGCCATAATTGCGGGATATATAAAAAAAGGGTTGTGAAAACGTTTGAATTTCGATTTTGGAAATTGTTACTTGACTTTGAACTTTTATGCAACAACAGTTTGTGTTAGAGCAATACTTTTTTGTAGTATACCCCCAACCCTTCTCTACATCTACAGCAAGGTAACTGATGATTTCATGCTCAGGGGCTTGACTCGAAAACATTGAACTTAAAAAAAGAAAGGATTCAACCATCTCTACTTAACACTGAATGTTTCCCTTTAACCTTGTTCTTAACCCTCTCTCCACCATGTTAACACTTTTTAAAGGCTCACTAATTGTTACCTGAAACAATTGGTTATCAGAAATCTAGCATCTGTGTGCACCCTGGTTCCTAATGTTTACAACACCCCTGCAAATGTATGTTTTATTTATTTTATTAGACATGACAACTCTAAGACACAGCGCTGTCCCATGCATTGATGAAAGTTTGGAACTGTGTGTTGTGTGTTAAAAATAAAGTCTATATAATATTGATTGTTATGTTACCTGTAAACTTGCATTGAGGGCTGCACCATAGCCAAGGCTGGTAGGTATGTTTTTGACTAATGTTGGACTGCTGAAAATTAAAAAGAGAACATCAAACTTTAGACTTCTGCAAAATGTAACAAATTAAGCAATGATGCAACTAGTACAATAGACCAGAGATGCACTTTAACATGAACAATATTTACAGACATCTGCTGATAAAAATTAGCTAGCAAAAAGAAAACAGGCAAATGTAGGTACCTGCAGACTCTTAGACTCATAGGTCGTTTATGCTGCCTGTACTACCTGTGTGTCTTACAACAATGCTAATTATGGGTCAATAATAAAGCCTACAAGGTGTCAGGGTGCAGGACCTGTTTGTAAATTAGAGTGCACATAGCTTTAAGTGTCCAGGATATTCAACACGGCAGCACTGAAGGCAGAAACCTAGGGTTGTGTCTTTTTAAATAATAAAAAAAATAATAAAATAATCAAATAAAACAATGTTAAAAATATATTATTTTCCATTTAATGTATAAAACTGACACACAAGACATTTGGTACTAGAACATTTTTAAATGCTTTCATTTAGCCCTCTGTGACCAAGTCAAATATCTGACAGCTATACATAGTGCTAAAAAAAGTTGAGGTATGTTAAGCAGGTGCTTTCTGAGCTACATTACTGCATTACTGTTATCTATTTGCAATTAAAGTTGGAATCTACACAATATGACTGCTCTTTTTGAATTACAAGGTGTACATTATTCTTTTTGTGTTGCATTATATTTAAAGGTAATGCCTTCACCACTTTATGCCTTCCTATTCTTGTGTAATTTGGACATTACAATGGAGCTCAGGCAAGGACTTAAAATTAAATTCCAACATTAAAACATGTAAGTTTTTAATAATAGTTACACTGTATGAAACATATCTTTGGCCTGTTATGACTATGAGCTGGGTGCAATTAAAATGTGAACTCTTGACTTAGGTTATTAGAGGAATGAGAGTTTCCAATTACTAGAAATTCAACAAGAGTTATCAAGATGCACTTACATCATACTTCTATCTCCTGCTAAATAGACAATTAACACATGGAATAGAAAGACCTGCATTGTGACACAAAGAATTGTTGTGCACCACTTTGGGCAATCGATCCCTGGCCAATACTTGGGTCATGGTGATCAAACAGGGATATACCAACATGTCAGATCCCTGTTTGATTGGAGCGATTGCTCCAAGTGGGCAGCGTTCGATTCCCAAACTGTTCTTCTGTTCAGATCTGAGGCCCATTGACTTCAATTGTGGATGTTGTTTACCATTCTTGAAAAGCGGAAAAATTCATCTTTATTTAATTCAAACAAATTTTATTGAATTTTGTATACATACAGTGAAATGTAATATTTTTTTCTGGTACAGCCTGCTCATTTGTGTCTTTTGTTTGCATTAAGAAAATTGTTTGTATGAAGAGAAAAAGAAAAATACATAATTTGAAGATGAATGCCTGTTTTAATATGATAATACTGAGATTTTTTGTATGTGTTTTGGGGTTTATAACAAAAGTACTGTAGATTAATTTAAACGGAAACTTGGCTCTTTCATTATATTTATCATCATTAACCTGTCAATTCATTTCCATTCCTCAGATCATTGTTAACCTTAATAAGCCCAGACTCGTTTGCATTTGACCCCTGTGGAGCAAAGACCATGCTTGACGCCTGCTAAACACTGGTGGACAATGGCAACAGATATTTATCATCATATATACACATAATGGAGACATACCCAGTGATTTTCTGTGACCTTCTTTTCTGATATTCGGCTTCATCTACTGTCCATACAGCCCCTTTAACATTTTCAACTCGAACAAAACATTTGTGCAGGCTGAGATTGTGACGTACAGCGTTCTAAATAAGACATAAAAAATAGAGGCACTTCTGTGAAATAATCCACAATTTGTTGGTACAGATGGTATAAATTTAAAATAGACATTTTATGTTTTACTACAACATCGGCAAAAAAAAAAAAAAAAGAATTACTTGACCTACACTATACGAACCTTTCAAGCTATTTTAATAATAGCTATGTCAGAACCTTTCTTTCAGTGAGCTGGTCTAAATTGCAATATCTGTACAAATTACAGTATCTTTGAAAATGCCAGAACAATTAGGTCAGCTCAGCTCTGTCCCTGATCAAGCACTCGGGGACAGATGAAATGTCCAAAGGAACCAGTCCTGCTTGAGGTATTAACATGCTAAAAAGGCTACAGTGACACGTGTTAATTTTGCACAAAGCTTTATGCAAATAAGCTCAAAGGCATTCTTTTCATCCAACAATAATGAAATGACAGAGTTTGTTTATTCAGTATTATTAGATGCCATTTCCTAGTTACAGTTTAATGTTTTCTGACTACTGGCTCATCTGAGTGATCGGGAAGCATTCTAGATATACAGCTACAAATGTGCATTAGAAAGTCTTCATCTTTTTTCATTGTTCTGTAGTGATAACACTAGTAATAAAATGTTTTATACGCTTTTTCTCTTTTTATTTACCATTCTGCACAGAATTTTTAAACCTGTGTTTTTTATGTGCTTTGACCCTTACAAATGTATTTTTGGATGAGCAGGTACTAAAAATAAAAGTTACCTTATTTTTGATATAGTTAAATAACAATCTAAATATAAAAAATATATATTTGCTGACCCAAATATATCCACATATATAACTGCAGGAAATACGTGATTCTATATTTCTATATTCCGTTTCTGATAAGAAACCCTATCCATATAAATACAATTACTGTTAGAAAGGGGTTAAATTCAGCTGAAACATTTATGGAGGAGATCATTAATCTGACATATTTTTATTCGGATTCTTCTGCCGTATACTATCAAGTCAATTCGGTAATGACCTAATTCTTATTTCTTGAATATGAAACAAAGTAATTTTGATAAAGATTTCTTTTTATTTGCACAAAGACAAGCTTCTGGCTTGCTTTAAGAGGAGAATTCTAAAAAAAAAAAAAAAAAAAGCATAAGCAGATCTAGCATCTGACCTGAAATCCAAGGATTTGATTGATCTTAATGCCCATGGCTCGGAATATGATAATTTTAATATTAATGAGCAAATGAGCAGTTTTATTATGCATGCGATATAGTTAGAACTAATAAGCTGTTCAGAATGAGTTTTGCTGGATCCCCGAGCTGTGGAGATGAGACCAAGCTAAGATATTAAATCACCTTTCATTTCTTTTTAAATTTCTTTCAGTAAATCAAATGACAGAAAATTCAGTACAATCTCTAATGAGTAACAATAGAAAATGCAAATCTTCAACATAAATATTACCTATTGGAAAAAATTAAGTAGGTAGATTCTGCCAGGTTCCTGTAGATGTTTTCCCACTAAACAAAACATGTGCCCACTGGCAGCGCGTAAATAAAACAATTGCATCACTTGGCTGTGCCACACAGCAGCTAATAACTTCTAAACATTTTGTAAATGAAAAGCATTATAAACCTTTCACACCCATATATCTGTAATCGCCTGCCAGATTCATTTGCATTTTAAATCCAAATTAATTCACTTTAGCATATCTCACAGTTGAAAATTCTTAGTATGCTGATGAGTGCTTTGCTGTCTCTGTTCTGCTC
Source organism: Ptychadena robeensis (assembly GCA_036250615.1). Lineage (NCBI taxonomy): Eukaryota > Metazoa > Chordata > Amphibia > Anura > Ptychadenidae > Ptychadena > Ptychadena robeensis. The sequence goes on along the minus strand of CM070034.1, from coordinate 66,717,721 downwards.
AGCTACAAACATTCTCCCCTTTTGTATGAAATGGCTTGTGGCTAATTGATGTTTCTGACTGCTTTTTGAAATGAAAATAAAACAGTTCACTTAGGCTGTGCTGAGTACCCTTATCTTGCCAGACATTGCTCTCTACCAGAAATAGATGCATATGACGAACATTTTTTAGCACCCTGCAGGAAACAGACAATAAGGTTGTTTGGACAGGGTTATAGATGAACTCTTTTGTCTAAGTAAATAAACTGCATTTATGTCCTGACAGGATAATATTCACTTTACTTTCTTTTTAGTTCCAGCTGAGTAGCCCCAGCCCTCACTACAGTGGCAGATCCAGTCTGTATGATGAGCTATGATGTGTACAAAAGGCATAGACCAAGACAAAACCTACAGCCTCCATTTGTTGCACAAGGCAAACAGACATTTTTCAAACTAATTAGCCAATAATATGCAAGAGAAAAAGTAATATAGTGCGACTAACAAAGGTGTTGATGATTGAGTGCTCACACTGTAATTAGTGTGTCAGGCCCTCATTTCTCTGCCAAGCCTCTGCTATTAATTGCACCAAATTAGAAAACGATATCAGAGGCAAAATTATTCTTTCACTTGTCATTTTGAGAGAGAGAATTCATTCCATTCAAGAGGCAGGTTAAAAAGAGGGGACGCAGATACTAATCTGCTTATGTCATGGAAATAAATGGTCCTTGTGCTATCAGCAAGCCCTATGTGAGCCATCTGAAACTGCTCGAAAGTAGTTACCTTCCAAGTTGCTGCATTACGCCTGAAGTAAGCAAACGTCCGTGTAAACCAGCTGTAAATTTCATTAAGTGTTAACTGCCTGTCACTTGATTCCATGATAGCCTGAAATGAGACAAAGATGCGTAGTGACATTAAAAAGACTTTCTAACTAGACCAGATGTCATCTGTATCACTGTGTCATCTTTAGCTAACAACATACAGAATGTTCCAGTAATGAAAGTTCACTATTCTTGTACATACCTGCCTAATGAGAGTTGCATATGTAAATGGTGGCCGGACATCTGCATTTTTATAAAATTCGTAGTTTGGGGCAATTTCTATAAAGCATAAGAATAGTGTTAGTCCATGTACCCATTATTGACCAGATAATTGCTGTATTTTAGATTATACATGTAAAAACTCCTGTTACTAAATCCCAAAACTCCATCACTAACTTTAGCCATATTTTTTTCTACAACAGCACTAACATATCAAGAAAATAGCAAAGAAAATGTACCTGAGGACATGGGTAGATTATATTTGTCAGAGTGTCTTCTCCGGATGGCTCCAACATTAGGTACACTGGCCGGTGTGATTACAGAAGGTCCCTGGGCAATTGGAGTGACAGGTGCGGTTGGTGTGGTTGGGGTTTGAGGTAAGCTCTGAGGGGATGTGTCCAACATGTTTTTAGACATGGTGACACTGGACACAAGGTTTAGCTGTAAGAAAACAGGAAAACATGTCAGGAAAAAGCAGAAAACAGAACAAAGAAAATTGCTTTAATATTTATACTATGCACACTGGTCTATGATTGCTGTAAGGGAAAATAACCTATTATGGACAATTATAATATTTTATGATATGAACCCTATTAGAGACTATTTAACAATCTTTAAAACACCACTTAAAACAGGTTAAAAACTAGCTTGCTTTCATCAGTTCTGAGAAAATGAAGTGCATACTGATTAGGGAATTAGTTACCTTCTAAATAGTAAAAAAAATAATATTAAAAACTCAAAGACCCACAGAGAAAAGGCCATAAATAAAAGTTCATATTCTGACCATGCTATAGTGTTTGTTCTTAGTCCTAAATCTCAGATGAGAAGCTCCAACCAGCTGGAAAATCTTACACTGACCTTTAGTCTCCTTGCTAATTTGGTGGAATGGTAATGACATTACTACATATTCAAACAAAATTGTCTTAATTGCAAATTAGCCAGAGGAGGCTGAAATTTTTCAAATTAAATCTGATTGAAGATGGGGAGAGGGAAATGGTATTTCCTCACTAACAATCATTTGTGGCATGTGTTAACAAATATAATGAAATGTCAAGTTTGCCAATTCCACTGGAAAGATCATTTTCAATTTGTGATTACAGTGTCACTTATTGCTGATATACTCTGGAAAGTGGGTGTCAGGATAGAGAAAAGGAAAATAGGTGCGAATATATGCAATCTGTTCTAAAATGTATCTTCTATTAATCCCCTCAGTGAACCAATGTTCCTCATTATCAAAATAATAAAAAAGGGGGAAAGAAAGAAAAAAAAAATCATCACCTCTACCACACCTCTTTGGCCATAAATAGCATCCAATTAGCAAAATTTAAAAGGAGTGCAACACTTGCAATGATTACAACCATAATCTGAATGGTATTCATCTGGGATAATATGCGGGTAATTTGATTCATAGCCCTACTTAACCCCTTCATGCTCCTCCAGGACGGCAAGTGTTAAAATGCCTAGACTGACGCTTGTATTCATAATCATGTGTCTGCACACTGCATTAGCCTTTCACCTAAACATAAAATCAGCTGCTACTGTATGGAATCTGGTAACACCTGCCTCTTTTAAATCCAAAACATTCTTTCTGAGACAAACAATATTTTAATAGGGAGAAATGGTGTGTACGGCATTGATTGATCTTTCTTTGTGGATTTGTTTTACACATTTAGTCAGTGGTGAGATTTGTTAGGGAAACAAAAATTAACATATGCCAGCTAATTGTTCCTCTTTCTTGGGAACCAGCCAGAAGAAGCACATTAGCAGTCTAATAATAACGACTGGCACCCTGAAGGCATCCCCAAGTGCATCTGTTCCCAATAAACCACAAACTGTTATTCAGCTCCCACTCAAAGCCAGCAGAGTGAAATGGGAATTCTTTGTTACGTACATAAAAAGGCTGAGATGATATGACTAAATGCTGTACTTCATGCATTTAGAACGCCAATTGTATGTACTTGTTAACATCATGAACACTACAACATCTTTTAAACCCTCCACAACTACTGCTTACATTATACTGCAATCTACATGTGTAACACCTGCACACAGAAATATGAGGATTTAATATACCCTAGCAATACAAGGCAACCCATATCCATATTGCTACATCCCAACAACAATAGGTTTAATACTGTGATATATTTTGTATAAAGTTTTAAGTCTGTAAATCAGGTAACAAAGAACACTGATGGCTTGCAAAACGTTTACCCATAGAGACCAGTTAAGAATGATCATGGAATAATGGTAGGGCTAAACTGAAATCTGTTAAGCTAACCATATATGTATGGATTCCTGTGCGTTTCACCAGCGAGCGATCACAGCCAAACATTTGAGAATCGCAATGTGTGCCACTTCCTGTAAGTATCTTTGGATAGGGACCCTGGTCATCATCCAAAGTATAGCACCCAATTGAGCATCTCTGGAGGGACCTAAAAATGTCTGTGCACCAACGTTTACCATCCAACCTGACAGAACTGGATAGGATCTGCAAAGAGGAATGGCAGAGGATCCCCAAATCCAGGTGTAAAAAACTTGTTGCTTCTTTCCCAAAAAGATTCATGGCTGTATTAGATCAAAAGGATACTTCTACTAAATACTGAGCAAAGGGTCTGAATACTTAGGACCATGTGATATTTCAGTTTTTCTTTTTTAATAAATCTGCAGAAATGTCTCAAATTCTGTGTTTTTCTGTCAATATGGGGTGCTATGTGTACATTAATGAGGAAAAGAACTTAATAGATTTTAGCAAATGGCTGCAATATAACAAAGAGTGAAAAATTTAAGGGGGTCTGAAAATAAATTATTTTAAAGATTGAGAAGGACAAAGGCTGTTCCTCCACCAGTTAGATTTGCAGCCATGTGAGCGCTCGCAGCGATCGATCAGCAGTGAAATCAGCCGCAAATCTCACACGTCCACCATAAATTGGGCCATAAATGGATTGGCCAAAGAACGGACATGTGCGACCAGCATATATGGTGACACACAAAAGGTGCGCGGCCTATTCTTAGATCGCTCTTGCGCATTCGTTCTGCCACAAAATCAGCCGCAAATCTAACCGTCTATGCCCAGCTTAACCAATGCAATAGATAAGTAGGTCATATCATCTAAACAAGGTACAAACTCTTCAAAGGCATTAACATTTGGTTTACCTCTGGGTATTTTGGTTTCTCTTCCCTAACTGTTAGGGTTTCTGTTCCCATCCTGTTAAAGGAAACTTGTACACTAGCAAATGGTATCAGGAGACAGTGTTTCTGTTTCCCCCTATACAGTGTTTTAAGAACTGTCAAATCTTTTTTCTTCCTGATTGCCCACCTCTGCACTATTAGCCAAAAATACGTCGCCTGAGTGAGGGAATATCATAATTTACCTAGGTCTTTTAAATACATTTTATGGGCTCCCTAAAGCTGCAGAGTGAGTAAGCGCAAAGTGATATACTATTTACACGACTTTTATAAGCCTTGTAACAATTTATGTTGGAGTATCAGAAAAGAACACGTACTCCCGCTATCCACTATTCACATTACAATAAAAAAGATTAAAGTCAGAAATAGTCAAACATGTTTAAAATAAGCTGCAGGAATTTCATTTTCTATATGTATGCAAATGAGTATGTTTACAATGTTCCGCTAACTTATTTTAGCAGCCAGCCCTAACAAGCATAACATGTTTGTAGGCATGCAATCATCAACTGATAAAGAAGAATGTATTATTAAGTAAGGAAAAGCATGTAAAAACTAAGATGAACACTTAACCACCTTAGCTCATCTAAATATATTCAAGGTTGGGTGAAACTCATTATTCAGGACTTGCAGCCTTGATAACTTTGATTTTCATCCATCCATAGCATGGCCAAAAGGTACCGTTTAATGAAGTACCATTCAGAGAGTAAATGGGGTCATATAATAGTGCAGTTGCACCTTGTGTTCATGTACTGATAGCTGTTAAGGGTGCAGTGATGAACCAACATAGCTCATTTCTCCCTGGTAATAAATTCATCCTATTAATATTTATCAAATGTGTGGGCTGTCTCAACTGAGACAGTACACACAAGATCATAAATCTCTACTACCATATCAATTTTAAGCCTTTTCTTGTTTTGCGCATTGTAAAAAATATATTTTTTATGTATGGTGTTTTTTTAAACTTTGTTGATTTAACTCTCTACAGGATTTTACTTGCTTTTCAATAAAATCTTAAATCTGTAGTCTTGTTTTAAATCGTTCATCTTAGATTCTGTATTAATTGCTCGCCATCAAACACAATTAGCAATTCTTTCATGTGTGGTTTATGTAATGTAATACTTCAATTACATTATTCATTCAGGTTCTGTTTTGGATTATAGGCTGAAAATTCTTTATTAGCGTCGTCGTAACCATGCTGCTGGAGTTAAAAAATTCACTGATTGAATAATTAATTGGAAACGAACAAGCTGCAGATTCCTGATGGATTTATGAGACAGTTATTCCATCTTGTGATTATCTACATTGTGCTATAGGAAGCTAAGAGAAAACTCATTTTATTCACATTTTTTTTCTTTATACGAAAAGGACCTACACTACATGGTGTCACTGTACAGATTGATGGGAAAGAGGTATAAATAGTGTACTAACACGGAAGTAACATCCCTTTCTGGAAAGGACATATTTTATTCCACCTATACTGTAGTATAGACTGATAGACCACAATAGCAATGAAGACATCAGTTATAATATTAGCATTAGAGCTGATAACATTTGACACTGACTGGCTAGTGTAAAAAAAAAAACAAAGAAAAATAGTAAATAAATGAGACTGGTGTATTACAACCATGATGTATAACATCAGGCTTTTACTGATTGATGGGTAAACAATAACCATTATTTGAGGCACTGGCGATGTGTACAGGTAAAAGAGGCAACGAGCCTGCAGCCTCATCCTGGCATGGCCACAGTTTGTTCTAAGAATGAGTTCCGGCATTAGGCCCAGGAGCTTAAACAAGGAATCCAATTGGATGTTGTAGGCCATTACCCCACTTTCTTCCTCCAGATTGTAGCTCAGTTTTAAAGCAATGTTAGACCATTAGACAGTGACAGCCAATGGAATAGGTTTTAGCTAAAACATTTGATCTGTTAGCTAAGAAGGATGTAGAGATTGTTCAGATATATCTAAATATTCTCTAGATATAAATCCATATTAGATAAACATGGCATATGTTACAGCTGGCATAGTAGAAGAAACTAGCAGCAAGGCTGAGAGGTTGACCCTTATATCTTAAATTGCTGGACCAGGACAAGTATGCTAGAAAGTATTAAAACCAGTAGCTCAACATCTGGTCAACTAGATTTTAAGAAGATCAGGAATGACAGCCATATCTTACACAGGTAAACAGGTTTACCGGAACTCATAAAGGAATAAACACAACATGCTTAGTCTAAAATTGACAAATAAGTTTGGTGCCACAGAATGAGCAGTGTTATGTTCACATGAGTGTTCACAGATTTCATGAGGTTTAATCGTGACACTAACCTATATGTTTTAGAAAATTATGTTTTTTATGAGGACTAAAATGGCAACATTAGGAAAGAATATTAGCTTGCAGATGTCTTGGCATACCTATAAAAATGATTCTGCATGTATATGTTTGTATATGTTTAGTCCTTTTTCATACATCGTTTTATACTTAGCAAACTTCAGCCTATGAAATTACACATAGTATGACAAAAATAATTAAAGCTAACGCACATTTTTAGCATATTTTGAAAACAGTTTTGATAAACTATTTAGAATTGGTGTTTTCCAGTTTGATAGTCTGTAGTGTTCAAAGCGCTGCTGATTTTCTCTGGGAATGAGTGAAACTATCACACTTAGATCTCTTTCCTTGCTCAGCTCTGAAGGTAATGATTTTTGCACTTATAGGTGTAGTTTGTTTAGTGTCACCCACAGTGTAGATTGGATAGATTGTGTTAAAGATAGCATTACTTCTAGAGAAACATACAATTTGTCAAGATATTGCATTTTACATCCATTTTATTGCAATATTTTTTCATCACACTCATTGTTTTCAGGCTGTCACAAAATTGTTCATTTTCTTAGCCGGTTACATGTATAGACCTATTTACTGTTTATAAAGCAATATGCACTTACAGGTTTTGGAGATGGCTTGGGCTCTGAGGGTCGCATGTGCAAGTGGGTCATCATTGCTTGAAGTCGTTCACGCTCTTTAGAAAGCTGTTAAGAAGGAGTAAAATCAGAAGCATTTCAGAAATGACTGATATAGCTATTTTATCTTAGTGATACATCTTATCATCAAGCATGTATCCATGTAATGAGTCCAGCACATAAAATGCAGAGTTGCATACTGTATGAATGAAGGAATGCAATTTGCTACCAAGATAAAAGAGAACACATGTATAGTATACCTTGAGGAAAAAGGTGAAAGAAACCTCAGAATACAATGCACAGACATTTTCTTCTATTAACCTGGATTTATCTGTATACATTTTTCAATCAATAGTACGTTACCATTTATTAGTGCTAGCATTTTGCTTATTTTTATAGAGGATTTACTCAGCTTTGCCATAGTTATCACATGCAATTTATGTTTTGGCTTTTTTTTAAATATTCAAAAGCTAAGCTCTGTCTAAAGGTAGCAAGTTACTCCAATCTGTCATAAGCTCTTTTGTGTCTACGTGATACACAAAGACAGACATAATGCTGGACTAATGCTAGGGAGTATGCAAAGGCCAAAGTTCCTCCAAGCAAAATTTTCATCTCTGGGCAGTCTTTGCATTTATCTTGTTTAAAGTTTTCTCAGTTCCCTCCCCTCAGTGCCATCATCAATCTACTGGTAGAACATAATAGGAAACAAAGATATACAATCCACAATTTAAAGTATTGCTGCAAACAACAAATCTTGCCAAGCTATCAGCATAAAAAGGAGGGGTGTATGAAAAAAGTAATTAAACTGGCCTGTACTTTCACAGGCACACAACAAGGGCTAGGAAGAGTATCACAATATAAGAGTGGGGTTTATATACAGACATGCTCAGTAAGCTGGATAATGATTGAAGCCATTCACTTTGCATGCTGCACCCCTTTTAAATGCTAAAGTTTGTTTTTAGTGAAGTAAGGAGAATAATTCTAGATTAAGTGCAGTTTCCAAAAAAGACTGAAAATGGTCAAGAAGACAATTACAACTGCCCTTATAATAGGAGTGCATGGTCCCACATTAGAGGAAATCCAGCTTAATCCACCTCCTATACTGGCATACTGAAATACTAAGATGCACAATAACATAATTCCTATAACATTATCTGTTAATATTAGGTATGTATTTCAAAAGTTACATATTATGGCAATGCATGTCTAGCCTGACAATAAAGAAGCTTTAAGAAACATCACCAACCTGAATTTCCAACTGCTGAACTACTTGCATTTGAACTCTGCATTGAGCTGTGCTTCTGTCATCCAACGCATGCTCATTGTTAAGGTGCCTAGTTAATAATACAAAACAAAATGCATTTAATTATTTATGTGATTGTTATATAATGAAGTAAGCAACATAATTGAAAGAGAAAAACATACATATTATCATACAGTACCGCAACATACAAATAACAGAATAGTTGCTTCTACAATGTTCTACGAACTCCAATTGGTTGGTTGATATGGTCAGCTGAGGATTAGGGCAATTAGGGCTATAATAAAGCCCCCCATACACACATAGATCCACAGACGATTTTTGCATCCGATTGATCGGCCACAAAATCGCTGTGGATTGAAGCTGGCAACCAGGAGTGACCAATCAATTTCACCCAAAGCCACGATAGGCCAGAGAAGGGGCATGTCTGTTTGTCTCTGGTCGATCAAATTACCAAAATAACAGTCGGCAAATTGCGCACACAAATGGTGCGCTGCGATTCTCTGAATGACCAGCCGCAGCGTGGTGACGTCATTACACTCCAATCGGCTGTTTCAGGATCGCAACGGTATGGGTGGCTTTAGAGCAAATAAATGCTTGAGAGAAACCCACTAATTGGTTAGAGATATCCCCTTTTTTCAGTAAGATAAAAGTGTGAGGGAACTAACCACATGTGCCTTCCCCCAATCTAAGATGTCATTTTAGAAACTGTGACTAGTGCAAGCAGTAGAGCAAAGATGCTGATATTTTGCTCTGAACATTTTTAGTTTTAAACATTTACTTGAATATTCCATGTATGCATTTACTTTAAACATTTAGTTTGAACAAATAAAATAAATAATAATAAAATAGTTGCTAGGCTTAACTATGAATGCCATATAAAGCCATACAAGTTGGATTGGCAGTGAGCAAAACATATAACTATACAATAAAGAGTAAAAAAAATTATGCTGTAGCCTTGATGGGCACACCACAATGTCTTCTAAAAGACTGTCAGGACTTACAGGTTCAGACAAGGTTTAGTAAACATGTAACTCTCAGCCATTGAGACCTTTGTTTATTATTGGATGTATCCAAAAGATACAGGACTTGAGTTGTATATTAGTCAACTACTGGTATGTCTATGGCTGGTAGCTAGCTGCAACATATCTACGGTATCTCCATTAATACCAACCTCAACCTATACTCTGGTTTTGGTCTTCACCTAACTGAAATATTTTAATAGAGGTTGTGTTATTTCATGGGCAACGTGGCTCAAAAAAACACCATACATTTGATTTAATAATGAATTTATAATTCAATCATATACCTAATACCTAATTAAACATAAACTAATGCATGATTATGTATATTTTAAGAACACTAATTTTGAGAAGTAATGTTTGCCTACAAAATATCATAAACTATATACACCCAAAAATTATTTCAAATACAGAAAGGTATTAAATATATTTCTTATACATTTCAATGTGAATGCAAATTAAAATTAGATTCAAATGTGCGAGTCTTAAACATAAGGATATTAGTGCTGATTACAGAAGGGTCTTTTGCATATATTGTGTCCTGCTTATTTTATAATCGGCCCTTTTAATGCATACTGCACTGCATCTGAAAATAGGAGTTAATACTCATTGCTCTGGTAACATATCTATTCCCACACACAAGAGATAAAGACACTAATGCTTACTTGCAGATTAAATAGAAGAAAGGTGCAGAAAGGGCTAAATGCGTTATTTTGACTGCAAAGGGTAATATCAAACTACATTTTGTACAAGGCTCATAAATGAAGATATACGACAAGACAAAGAAAATGAACAGGGCCTGTCTGCACAAGTGGCTTAAAACATGTTTACATTTTAGCGACCTGCTCTTGTCATATATTTAGAGAATAAAAAAAAATATGTTTGCATTTAACTGCTGAAGTCCTCATATTTAGTTTATCTGTGCTGCTTTCATTAGAATAGAGAGACTGTGGAGAATAATAATAGTCGCTAAGGTTTTGTCTTGATTGAATTTTTCAGAGGAATACAAAAGAACCTTGCCATTAAAATAGTCCTTTATTCTCCAGCATGAAGGCGAAAGGTTTTTAAAGTGTTGTGATGTTCAGTAATGAGCCTCTATCTAAATTATCATTGGTGACAAACTCACAAAGCACTTTTCGAGGACACATAGTTATGAAATGCCAGAGCTGCCACTTTCTTTCCTGTAATTATAGGCTAGCTTGCAGCCCTTCAATGATCATTTATAGAACAGCCTCCAGTGGATTACCGAGAACTTGAAAAACACATACATACCTCTGCCACGTCTCCCTTCTCCCTTCCTTGCTATTGTTTACAAGTGATATGTAAAATAATAGAGCCTATTCATTCCCCTACTTAATTATGCCAATCAAAGTGCAGGAATGGCAAAGAATACAAATGAAATGCAGCAAGATTAAATAAATAGGGTCGGCATTAACATAAAATTATAAATTTATACAGTTAAAACTATTTCATGTCAAAAATATTCTCTTTTATGTCTTTATATCTGTCTCAGGTATTATATATTGGCTGTTAAAATAGTCTCTATGAATTATAAATCAAGGATAAGATAATATTGAAAAGTGAGGAATTTCAGAATTTTCTGAGCCACTATTTAATTGCTGTTTCAAAATGCATATGCAGAGGGACATTCCATTAATCATTTAATCATGTACCTTGCAGGAAGTTCCATCTAATGTTGCAAATACCCTTTACATATGAAGGCTGCTTCATAATGTTATCTTATGTACTTGATATATTGCATATGTCATGAATTATAGCTGCTTCTAAAGCACTGAATGGATTGTAAGCCTTAAAGATGCTTATTAGAAAAAGCTTGACCAATTTCTTCTTTTTATTACCTATTGCCAGCTCTATTTCAAGATTTTCACAAGGCACCAGAAATGCTCTTTTGTAGTGGCAAAGGTCTGTAAATTACCATTGCAATCACTAACACCCTTTCACAGTCCTGTTCTATTTCTGCGGGTTGGCTAACAAGACGATTACACACAAATTACTGAATATCTATTAAATATTTAAATGCATTCTACTCTACTATGCATTAATAATAACGAAGCAAGCTATGGAATTCTGGTTAGATCCACTCCCTAATGTCCCCTAATGAGCCTCTTACTGTGACTGCCGTTCAAACATGAAGGTGAAGAAAAATGCAAAGGGTGCCTTCAGAAAGGCAGCTTGAACAAACATTGTGCGAGCCAGTTCTAATTTATGGGTCACTTTATAGGTATATTGATTTTTGTTTTGAAAATGGAATAAATGATGTGGTTGACTGGCATTCTTTAAAAACTGCATGAGACTGAGCCAGGTCTTAGCCTCATGTACACAGTGTGTAAATTCAAAGCCTTTCTTTCAGCAGATATTTAATAAAAACTTAACTGCAACACACAACAGAGCCTAGGAGAGCCTGGGAGCAGCCGAGCCTCTGATTTTTAAAAACATCTTGGAATACATGTTCTGTCTCACAGTTTATCAGACAAATCTTAAATTCAATTTTATTTTGATCCCTAAAAGTTATTTGAATTTAAATCACACTGATATAGAACTGTTAGGATGGACGATAGGCCTGGTGGTATACATATATCTTCCAAAGATTTTATAGCTTGTATGCTTTTACTATATATATATATTTTTTTCTGTAAGAATCCACATTTAATACTCTTGTGGTTATCAGACATTTTACTGGAATTGGGAAATTTTACAATTACTTTATTAGTGGTAACTGACACATCAAGGTATGTGCTTATAATGATACCACCAGCCAACTGTCTGCAGCTTTGACTTTTGGTGGTCACTATAATAAGAATGAAAATGCCACCTTTTGATATAAGAGTCTGTATGAAAATGCATCTGTCACTAGGCATTGCTCAGAGTCAGCTATGCTAGATTTAATAATGTGTAGCTGAAACTTAAATAATGACACTTCAGTCAGCTTTCCTAACCTTAATGAAACATACCTAGTTAGTAAGCATCTGGGTAGTATCCATAGTCCCACAGTCTTACAATAATATAACTATCACTCAAAATGTACACATTGCACTAAAAAAAGGTGTGAATCCTGAACGAACTTTGTATAAGAACATTTGAAAAAATGGAACCCTAAGTGTAGTGAATCTCTGTCGTACGTAGCATTTGATTTATTTTTAGTGCTGTTTGAGGTCCCTGCAGGTCTTCTATGCATTTTGCCTGCCTTTGCTTTTGTGTTCTCAACTAAATTTATTGGAAACAGAAACACATACAAGTACAAAATGTATGCAGTGGTGCATTTTAACAAGCAAGTGGATGGTAATGGATACAGTGTAAAAGAGACCGCAGACACTCTGTAGTAGAGATGGTCGCATTTTTTCGACTAGCTGACTGTGAGTCAATTGCAAAGCCCCTGAACATCAGAAAAAAAATGCTAGAGATGTAGAGAAAAGATGTTGTTGGAAATTTTACAAAGTATTGCTCTAGCAAATGTAGTTTTTGCATAAATTAAGTTCACATTTAGTAATTTTACCTTAGAAAAACAAGCAATACTTTCTCTTTTTGTAGTATACCCTGGACCCTTCTCTATATCTCCACCAAATTTGGTGATGATACCACGCTCTGGGGCAAGTCCAACTTGTCGAATTTTGCCCCCAAAAATTCGACCATCTGTACTGTGCAGGCACCTGCACACAAGGGAAGGAAAGTGCCGGTGTAAATGCTCCCTTAGGGTTTCTATTTTTATGTACAGCTATGGTTAAATAACACTATATGCTAATTAAAAAAATAGAAACTTTTTTATTATAGCTTAAATATACTTTCACACATAAGTAAGCTACAGGTGCGTTCGATTTAAGAATGCATTTCTAAAGTCATACCTTTTCCCCAAATAATGAACTCACTTAATAGTTGTTAAGAAAATTGTTGAGTGAGAGAAAAGGGTATAAAAAATATGGCGTATATAATATTCCTAACTGTCATTGCCTTTCAATATCCAATATGCCTAACCCCCTCACCCCACCTATTGTATACTCTGTACCCCAACCTATTAGATTGTAAGCCCAATCAGGCAGTCCTCTGCTACTCCTGTGTCATCACCTGTCTGTTATCTTGTGGTGTATCTCTGCTCTAATGTATTGTACAGCGCTGAGTAATATGTTGGCGCTATATAAATAGGCAATGATATTAAACTATGCTACAAATATAGGATAACTTCTAATACAGCATACATTTCATGTATTTTTCTTTTTTAAGGAAACGTTTTTTTATATATTAAAATTTTGTCCTAATTGCTTTAGTTGTGTTTTGAAGTATGGGGACTTTTTATCTACTAATACAATGAAGTAGTTTAACAAGTTATATTTACACATTAGATAAAATGTGGAAATACGGAATACTATAATATATTCCACTGTCCTTTCAATAAATATTAAATAATTGAGTCTTTCATAACTGGACTTTAATAAGCTGTTCAGTAAACAAGGTGTTTCGCAATGAGCACTATACACCGAGCTGCAATATGTGCAAATATCAACTTATCAGTTTTGGTTTACCTTTACTGGTAGAATCTTGTACATTAGGATTCTGACAGGACAACCATTTTTTACCAAGAATAAATGAAAACCTAATTTGAAATATAGTAATAAATGCAGCTCTATAAACAAGAGTTAAAATGATCCTCATAATTAAATTGCCTTTTTCCTTCTGTTTGAATTTTTTCCACAAGCTGATCATGATTTGTTGACTTGTAAATAGATTATTTCAAGATAAGCTCTGGAGATGTGAATGTTTAAACCGCTCTACAATAACTCAGCTCAGAGCCCTGAATGGAGCCGTTACTCTAACTGATTTAAATGGCTTGTTTAAGTGATGGAAATGGCCTCTTTACCTGCTTAACTGTAGCACTGGGACCATTTATCAAGTTAGAAAAGCTGTTGCAGCAAAAATAGGCTAATTAGCTGTAGACATATTTTCTTTGTTTGGCACATGGTTTTCTATACTAGCATGCTTGTAATTTTTGTATTCACTTGTTCCTACTTTTATTCATCATACCACATTGAAATATAGATTATAGAGTAGGCAAGATTGGCAATGGTCCCTATGCTTTTCAGCATAAAGAATACATATAATATTTATTATATATGTATAATTACCGTATTTTCCGGCGTATAAGACGACTGGGTGTATAAGACAACCCCCAACTTTT
>CM070034.1:66685523-66702995 GCA_036250615.1 Ptychadena robeensis | reverse complement strand
CGACTTTTAAAAAGATTTTCCTGGGTTCAAAAGTAGTCTTATACGCCAGAAAATACAGTAATAATTATTATATATATATATACCATCAATGACATGGTGAGTCCATCTTCAGCATGGCTGTCACTATGGCTATACCAGATTTTGTAACTTGCAATACAAGATACCATTGTAAGTTTTTGAAAAAAGAACACTCAAGACGGTCTTAACATTTTCACTAGATTAGTGGGAGCTATTAGAAACGATTATTGCTCTATCACATGTGGTTTTTGCATTTATTAAGTTCAAAGATTAGTAAAAATGTTTTTGTAATGTTCCCATAACCCTTCTTTACTTCACCAGCAATTTGGTGATGACACAATGTGTAGGGGCTTTGCAGTTAACCTAAACATAGACTTGTTATACTTGTACCTAAAATACATACACATCAAATCAAGTTACTGCGTTTTATTCTCAATATGTTCATTAAATAGGCCCAATAATGGCTTATATTATAAAACACATTGTTGTTCTGTAAGAGATACATTAGCCATTAGTAGCTCAGTGTTATAGTACTAGAGTTGAACTAAAATTTTATATATTAACAACATTTCTCTTTATAAATACATACATACATACACACTGTAAACATTAAAATTTTCTGATTTGGGTTTTATTCACACAGGTGCTTTCTGGGCTGCTGATAGTTGGCAGCAACCTGGAAAGCTCCTTCCCACCCCTGTGCATGGGCACCTTCGCACAGTGTTCAGAAATGCCCTCATGTTATCCCTATCAGACCAACAGTGGAAACGAGGCTGGGGAATGCCTGGTCTGCTGCAATTCTTTGCTGTTTTCAGATGCCTGTGTGAATGGTGCCATGAAGCTGTAATTCATCTGTGTATCACTATGTTACTTGAACTCAGATTATGTGCCACAGAGAATCCAGGCAAACATTTTAACACCACTGGTTTGATTGATAAGGCAGCTACCTGTCTTTCAAAGTGCACACTGTCATCCTACAGTAAGGAAAACAGGCTCTTTTAAACAATGTGTGCTGTTTCTGCAGTTTGATGTGCATGCAAGTAATAATATGAGTAAATGGAATCCCATCCAAAATGGATACTGCAGTCTATTTTAGAATAGGCTAAAACGCAGTACGCAGCACATTGTGAATGAATGGGAACACAAGTTTCCTATGGAAATGAGTGAGACATTCCCCACACTTGCAAGGATATACAAAACTCGTATTACACCAAAAAAAGCCGGTAAACTCGGTCCAAATACATGATCACTTGATGTTTAAGAGAATAATAGCAAGAGGTGTTCATCTGCGCAATAACTGAACAACCACTTGTCATTAGATAATAACTAATAGTATAAATATTAATCCTTATATTATTTGTGACCAATACTACCCTCTAAGGATACAAACTCTTATATAAAGGGTACCCTTTTATAAAGTGTAGGCAAAAAAGAGTACTTTGGGTAAGGAAAACACATGCATTAGTGTCTGCTAGATAATACTGTTCTAGAATATCTGATTACACATTATTATTCATATAAATATTTACACTTAACTCAGTTTTTAATTATGACATGACACAACTGGTGTAAGCAGTAAGATTATGCAACTATATCTCCAAGTGACAGATTTATTTAATACTTATGTGATAACAAATACTAATTTGCATGCACTGTTTAATTGTACTTTTTGCCATTCTAACAAATCTGTAGAGTAAATAGGTGAAAATCAGGGTGATGAAATCTCACTTATAGGTACATATTCACTAGATAACAAGAAATATTATCACCCTCTGCCTTGGAAAGGCTTGTTTGTGTAACTGTAAAACAGCAAAACAAAATGACAATGTTTTTCATGAACATTTATGTTGCTTCCTAATGCCTATACTCCTGGCATCCACTCTCTTATTAACTTCCTGAGCTCCTCGCCTGTGGCTTGATTTTTTGATATTGAGGTCAATAACATGGAGGTCAATGGGGTCACACCCCTCCCCCCTGCATTTTAGGCGTCACCAGTGAAGCAGAAGAGGTGGACCCGGAAGATATCAGTGCTTCCACCAATACTCAGTAATTCCACCAATACTCAATAATTCAGGAATAGGTAAGTATCCCTGAGAGAAGCTCATGGGGAGTTTACAGGGCAAGCAAGCTAACACCAAGCTGCATTTGGAGTAAACGCTCAGGAGGGTAATATGGCCCTTTGTTTTTTCTGCCCTCTATTGCCCCATTGGGGAGATCTCATTTAGTTGCATTCTTTTTATGTTGATGAATTGTCAATTAGAATTACTAATGCAAAGATATAAATAATAACTAAAATAAATGTATCATGCTACTACACACTGCACGGGATTCTCAGGATTGTTAAATATTCACTGCACTAATGTAACAAAATAGATTAGAATGGATATTTTACTATAGTTTTAGTAATGTCATGTGACTGAGGTTCAGACTAGAATGAAAAATGCCCATGGGGCCTAAGCAATTGACAATATTAGACTACCATTACACAGAATCAGTCGTCTCTGTGAAGGGTCTCCTTTGTAGGCTGAGTCTCAGGAAAGGCTCTGTGGTTTGGACAATTAGCATGCTAATTAGCAGTCTAGCATGTTAAGCAAACTTGGCAGTCAGCTATACAGCAGTTTCACATGAGGATTTAACATGATGAGAATTACTAATACAGGCCTTTAATCCACAAACAGATGCTAGGTGGGCCTTGAAAACCTTATTACTATACTCATGTTAGTGAAAGTATGGGTCAAGTAAATGTTGTGGGCTGGAACAGAAAAGCTGTTTTGGTCTCAACCTTTGCAAACATTATTAATAATGCTTAAAGTGAGAGAATAAAGAAGAAATTATACCATTTGCATAAACATAATCTACATATCTGAAAGGTTTCAAGATGTTATAGTTCTACATGGCCAATGAACAAAATAGGACTTTGCACAACATATTTATAAATAATTCAATATTTATATAAAAGAGCAGTACTTAAATTACCCCACTGCTGCTATAATCGGCTTTTTGCTATGTTTTGTAGTTATGGTGTCTCAGTGTTATATCTAACAGATAGTCTACCATTTGTAAACACATCTTTTTGATGTTTCTGCCAACATCCTGGCAACAAAGCAGTGCCATTTCAAATAAGCTAATTAACTTAATTGTTGATGAAGCATGAAACAGTTCATTCACCCTGTTAACCGCACCATGACAACACAAGATCTTCAGCCTGTGAAGTTACTCCTCTTGGAAAAAAAACCTCTGGCAGTTCAATTATATATATTTGTTCTGGGTAAATTTTGTACATTTGAAAATGTAAATGACAGAGTCTACCAAAACACACTAAAAAAGAGCAACAGACCAACCATGTAACACAAGCACTTAATAATGTGAACACATCTGTAGCCTAAATATACTACACATTATATGCATTGATGAAGAACACTAAAATTTATCAAGCAAAACTTTGCATGTACTGAACAGAGAATTACACTCTAAGATAAATAAAGCTCAATGATTCCCCGTGACTTCTATTCCAATGTCGTAATTTCAACTGTCATGGTGTAGTCTGCTAGTTGACAAACCTGGTATTGCAAAGTTTGGTATGAGTGGAATAAGTGAGGGGATAAGTGTAAAAATGCTGGTGGACTACCAAAGGATGTTTCTGGAATAGTTAGGCCCTAAATGCCCTAAATGCATCTAATAATGAGTGCAGGTAGGAAACAGTATATTTTACATAAAAGCATACATCTGTAAAAAAGTACATCAGTTCTTTCTTGTTCTATTATCTGTTCCCATGAAAATTTTACTTACTTTAAAAATTGTCCAAAATCGTCACAGATGCTTTCGCAGCCCGGCCATTTGCAGACACCATGACCATAGAGGGTATGTGTAGCCCCAGTCTCTTCATGTGACGAGCTGTAGTACAAAGAACATAGCATCCCATTAATCTCGAAAGTCATAATCGTTGGCGGCTGCTAGCACCTGTCAGGTTACAATTGCTGACAAACAGGTCAAAATAGGTCAATTCAGCTCAGAGCAGTCAGAAAAAATTTAATCGTTCTATTGAATAGTTCAACTGGCAAGGCAGGATGATGTTCCAATTAGGGAAGAAAAAAAGGCAGAGATGACTTCTAATAAAGGATGAAAATAAATGACTATACAACAGTGCATGGTAATGTCAACCTATGACCTCACTGTAGTATTTAGCCTACAACCTAATAAAACCATTCCAATGTGCTATACGCTTACTGAAAAAAAAGTTTAGTTACACATTATAACCCCCAAGATTAAGCTAGCCAGATGTTTGATTTTAAATATCAATCCTTTATGTGATAAGTTCTCATACTGTATTACTATTACAGTAGTAATCTACTAATATAAAATTACAAGTTTTGTTGAATGTTGGAGGTTTGTTTCATAGTAGTAGGCCAACGACCCTGTGTTGTCGCATTTAAAACAAAGCAATCATTTCTGGTACAGTGAAATCCCAAAAAACTATATAGAGATCTAAAGCAAACCATGTAAAATGTTAAGGTGTAATTGTAGAATTAATAATATCATCTTCTTCTTTATTGACAGCAACCCAGTCTTTAGCAATGTAAGGTCTTGCATAACATTGTATAACATTATTAACAAACATGAGCGCAACTAATTATATTAGCAGGCTGGATGCATTAGCAGACATTAGTCATGCACTGCTTTATATTTACCTGTCTCGTCTTGAAGTTAGCACTGAAGACTGCCCATTCACTAAGGAATGATGAGTTATTGGTGGCGATGCTTTGGAAGTGGTGGAGGAGGTAGTAGAAGAGGAATTGTTAGTAGTGAGGTCTAGCCCTCCATGTTTAATGCCATTGTCTTCCATACTGTGAACTCCAGTAACCTCTTTCCACAACTGCTGAATCTCCGCAGGGCTTAAACCAGCTGCAAAATGAAACATTGTCTTCAGAATAATACAGACTAAGCCTTTTTACAATAAACTAAAATTTCTGGTAAAGTCTACCCCAAGAAAAACTGAACACATTTCATTATCAGTCATGAAACAATAAATGGTAAGTCTACTTATATATGCTATTTCCATGATTATTCATAGCAAGCTGTAAAAGAGTGTTAACTTTCTTACATGTATGTATGTATGAATGAAATCAACATTTTGCTTAAGATCTTTCTTTTTTGATAGAATGGAGAAGGATTATGACTACTCCTAGGTATTAATATGTGTCAGCTCTATGTTGAGAAGGTTTTAGAAGTTCAAATAATTTGTCCAAAGGGGTCTTAGTGATAAAATTGCTACCTCTAATTACTTTACTAAGATTACAATTCCTAAGATGTGAACACATTTAAAAGATCCTTTATAACTTAATTGCCTCCATATAGCAGCATTTGCTACCGGGGACCTCTTTTCTGTATTAATATGCTGTGTATATGACAATGTTTTTATTCATATAAACTATATATATATTGACTGTCTCCTAAGTTACAGAACAGCAAATATCACTTAGATCAGATGTGATCTGATGGGAACCATAATTGCCCCAGTGGTTTTCAGTAAAAGTTGTTTTTTTTCAGTTATTGCCATCCACAATGCTCAATGTATGGAATGCCTGTACACAGCGGTGTATTTGCCCTTTTAGGGTGGCTGATGAATGAACCAACCCATTCAATAGAATCTTGAGTGTTTACAAACTTTTGTAGCTGTTTTGACACTATACTATAGTGGGGGACACAAAAAATGCCCAATGATGTGAAAACCTAACCTTGTGGTAGGGACTGGACTGGAAGAGCTGACTGACTTGGCGGGATGGAAATAAGTCCCTGCCGTTGAAGGTTGAGTAGATGTTGCTGTTGTTGCAGTTGCTGCATTTGAAGGAGCTGCTGCTGGAAGACAAGCTGTTGGGCTGCTAGCTGCTGCTGCTAAGAAGAAAACAAAAAGAATTACAAATGCATTGTTAACTTAGTATTTTTTTTTTTAAAAAACAGCCATATCTGCAAACTGAAAAAAAATGAAAAAATTCACATAAACCTAATTAGCCTTTAGTGAAAGCCAGTAGATTGGGAGAAATACTGATGAGTAGTTCTTATTTGAATATGTTACAAAAAATATAGAAAACACATACATACAAATGTGACATGTCTGAGAATAATGTTTTTAGTTCTTAGTAATGATCTTCAGTGAATTGACACAAGGTAAATGTAGCACACCACAGCAATTGTTACTAACTGCAGATGTGTCTTTCAAAGTATACAAGTATAAACCCCAGCTGCCCAAGACTGTAGTCTCCGGTGATACATTAGTAAATCGGGATGTAGCCTTTATTTCAATACTCTCTCTGCTCTTTCTTTTCTGTTGTTTGGAATGCATTATACCAGCAGTAGATTCAAGAGAGAGAATTGCCCTATTATGAGAAAAAGTATAACTTCCAATTTTGTGAGGCATTACAAGACAAACCAGAGTTCTTGGGACTCCAGAGAATATAAGATAGCAGTCACACTTCACAAAGAGACAAGCTGCTGTAGAAGACCTTTGCTTTTTAGTTTGGGGAAAAGAGAAACTTCTGATGCACTCACTGGAAAACAGACTGCATAATGGAGCAAGTCATGTGGATTGCCCAAAGCCTCAAGAGAAATAAGGGAACAATTTCTATGCTGTAGTTGATGCCTGTCTGAAATTCTATTCACAAATCCAAACAGAAACAAAACCTCAGGAGGTCAGGACTGTTTCCTGTAGGTTTGCATAATGGGCAGCTTAAAGACAATGTCTAAAATACCTGCTGATCAATTTAACTACTTCAATATGTTATATTTGCATTATGTTTATATTTGATGCATTCTGCCGACAAGTGCAGGGTAGGCCTGAGAAGCCGGCTTGTCAGCTTGATTTATGAGCACATCAAACTGTAACTTTCTATTCGCTAGTCCAAATCTTCAGTAGCAGTTCATTAATCAGGGGCCCATGACTTTGAAATTTATGCTCAGCCATTTTTGAACAATAAGCCAACTTTGCATGCTTCCTGAACTGTATCATATAGAAAAAAAAATCTTTCATTATATTTCACCAATTTTATAGTTGGGTGAAAAAGTGATTTTTCTTTCCAAAGGGAATATCGGTACAGTCAAGTATACAGCTGAATAAATTATAAAAAGTTCTGTGGCATTCAGTTTCCTCTTTAACATTTCTCTCTTTTTTTTCAGCGTAACGTGTGAAGGCTTTAACTACTGACATGGGATTTGAAGAAACTAAAGGCAGATTGCTGCCTGGTAACCTTTCCATTACATTCAAAGTCAATGTTTATTATTTTTTCCTTTTTAAAAAGGTGGATGAATCAGTTTGCAGTAGTGTATACTTCACATATGTGTATGAGTGTTCTCCAATGTCACAGAAGAAAGAAATCAGAGTTTAGACTTTAACAATCTGAAGGGACTACTATTACTCTTTAAATTGTAACTTTAGTATGGTACCCCACACAGACAATGAGTTAAATGCTAGCTCTCACTCGGAAAGCATTGAACCACATTTATTTACCTGTTTCCTCTCTATCACAAGCATCAATATATGTCAGGACCAATAGATGTGACTGCAAGTGACTTCACTAAGCTCCTGAACACAGCCCATAGCACCAAAATGAAAATGAAACATTCCCCTTGAAAAAGATCTGCACTACATGACTAAAATATAAAAGCGCAATTTAACCGAGTTTTTTGTACACAATTAATTTATCGCATTTTTCAGACCATAAGATGCTCTATTATATAGAAGGCACCCGAAACATTGGAGCATCTATTGGCCAAAAATGTTTTGGCTTCTTCCCACACTGACAGCTGGAGCTGCATCTGACAGCATCCCTGCCTCCAGTCCTGACAGCTAAGCTTCTGTATGTGAGCTGGGCAGTTTGAGCTCCATCTAACATACAGTGCACAAGAAAAAGCCCTCAGGGGGCAGCTCTCCCATCTGCCACTGTGTGTGAGTTGGGCTCAAGCTGCCCAGCTCTCAGACAGGAGGCACAGAGCCATACTAAAGATCAGTTTGAGCTCCATCTCACATACAGTGCAGAAGGAAGAGTCATCACGGGGCAGCTCTCCCATTTGCATCTGCCATTGTGTGTGAGTTGGGCTCAAGCTGCCCAGCTCACAGACAGAAGGCACAGAGCCATACGAAAAATCCGTCCACGGGGGGATCTTTTCTTTGCACTGTGTAAATCAGACGGAGTGATCCAGGGCTGCTCTCACATACATTAAATATCTAACAAATAATACCCACAAAATGCAGTGCAATTAGATTTTAACTATTAATCATACCAACCTCTTTTGCTTGCTTTCCTGGGTGTGGCTGTGTCGGTTGTTGTTGTTGCTGTGTTTGTTGTTGTTGTTGTTGTTGCTGCTGCTGCTGTTGCTGCTGCTGTTGTTGCTGTTGTTGCTGCTGCTGTTGTTGCTGTTGTTGTTGCTGCTGCTGTTGCTGCTGCAAAAGCTGAAGATGTAACTGCTCTTGCTGTTTCTTGTAAAACTCTTGCAGTTGTTGCTGAATAAACCATTTTGACTTTGATAAATAAAGGCAAAAGTTGCATACATTACAAATTACCTAAGCTTTGCTACTCTGACCTGCTTGTTGAATCACTCTATACTAGTCTAGATAAAACATGTTCCACTTTGTTGCCTAATCACCAATTTTAACTGTTTTATCAATTACCAAGTGGCATAAAACAGAAAGAAGCCAGTAGAAATCTAGGGTCAAAGAAAATTCTCTGCTTAACAACAAACAGAAATTCCATGCCAGTAGGCGAAATATACTAAAACACCAAGAATACGTTTTGTCAAATATGTATGTTAGTATAAATATCTGTAGTTGCTACATTACATGGACATGAGGAAACTGACAATTAAATCCAGCTTTCAGGAAGGTGATTTTATTAAAAATTCTTTTTATACTATAAATAACTTGTGACTGTATCCCAGCTTAGATTTACAGTAACAGTATTTCAGTAATTCATAAAAGGTAAAACGAATATATGAAATAGATTGATTGCATGTAAAACGAGATATTTCAAGTCTTTATTTGCTGTAACTTTGACGATTTTGGCGTACAGCTTATTATAAAACCCCAAAAACAAAATCTCAAAAAATTGTAATATTGTGAAAAGGTTCATTGCTCTAAGCTCAAAGTTTAAAGCTAGCTATATTCATTCCCCCTGCGAACGTTGTACGATCGATCGCAACATCCAATTGCAAAATCAACTTGCAGTGCACACCACCTTAGGGAACTGATTTCAGCTTGAGCCTTTGTAAGCGCGGTCGAACAGAAAATGTGCGATCAATATTTGATCGTTTTTTTGCTCGATTCTGATCGAGCGTTCGAGGTGGGCTTTAGACTCTAATCAGCTAATTAATCCAAAACCCCTGTAAAGGGTTTTTGAGCGTTTAAACAGTATTTCAGTCTGGTTCAGTAGGATTCACAATCATGGGAAAGACTGCTGACCTGACAGAAGTGCAAAAAACCATAATCCACAAGGAGGGAAAGCCTTAAAAGGCAATTGCCAAATAAGTTGGATGTTCCCAAAGTGCTGTATCAAAGCACAGGGAAAGAAAGGGAAAAGTGTGGAAGAAAAAGGTGCACAAGCAGCAGGGATGACCACAGCCTGGAGAGGATTGTCAGGAAAAGGCCATTCAAAAGTCTTGTGGACTTTCACAGGGAGTGGACTGCATCAAGAGCCACCACACACAGACATTGACCTGAACATTGGCTTCAAATGACGTATTCCTCTTGTCAAGACGCTCCTGAACTACAAACAACGTCAGATGCTTCTTACCTGGGCTAAAGAAAAATAGAACTGGTCTGTTGCTCAGTGATCCAAAGTCCTCTTTTCTGATGAGAGTACATTTTGCATCTTATTTTGAAACCAAGGTGCAAGAGTCTGGAGGAAGAATGGAGAGGCACACAATGCAAGATGATTGAAGTCTAGTTTGAAGTTTCCACAGTCTGTGTTCATTTGGGGAGCGATGTCATCTGCTGGTGTTGGTCCACTGTGCTTCAATAAGTCCAGAGTCACCGCAGCCGCCTACCAGGAGATTGTGGAGCACTTTATGCTTCCTTCCACAGACAAGCTTTATGGAGAGGCTGACTTAATTTTCCAGCAGGACCTGGCACCTACCCACACATGCAAAAGTGCCAAAGTTCAATGACCATGGGATTACTGTGCTTGATTGGCCAGCAAAAGGCCACTATTGAAGCATCCTGGTCTTCCATAACACCTCAGCAGTGCCACAGGCTCATAGCATCCATGCCACGCCGCATTGAGGCAGTAATTGGTGCAAAAGGGGACAAAAGTACTGGGTACATATGCATGATTATATTTTTCAAAGGCCCAACATTTTTCAAATGAAAATCTTTGTTTGATGGATTTCATGTACTATACAAATTTTTGGAGATTTTGATTTTGGGGTTTTCATAAGCTGTATGCCATAATCATAAAAATTATAACAAATAAAGGCTTGAAATATCTAGCTTTGCATATAATCAGTCTATTTCATATATTAGTTTCCTCTTTTACACTGAATTACTGAAATACAGGAACATTTCAACGAATTTTTCGCAAATCACCGTCATATCCCACTGGATAGTACAAATGAGATATACTGTCCACAAAGGAGTTTGTGTTTTGCTTTCCTCTCTTCCCAAATCAACTAAAAACCAATAGCTATTATCCCACAGGTTTTCTATGCCTCAAGCTCAAGTAAGAGCGGAATCAACTGAAATTGCCCTATGTCCACACAGCAAAACTGTTACATGAACTAATTCTTTGGATATTATGTATCAGCCATGGAAAATAACATTAAAAAGAGTGGCAAATTATGTAAATAGTGCCATTATTAAATTATGATTACTCCTAAATGCATAATACATATATGTATTGTAATAGTGGCAGCAAAAGGCCCCCATACACGGGTCAGTTTCCCAGCAGATTCCGGGACGATCGATTCCGGGCGCGTGCACGCGAAACGATCGTCCCGGAATCGCGTGAAGCCCACCTTGTCCGTCCGATCACGTCCGATCCTTCGGGGGCCCAGAATCGGATCGGACAGAGAACCAACATGTTGGTCTTTCTGATCCGATTCAGCACACATCAGGGGGAGTTGCCATTTGGGAAGTAAGCGATCGGACACTGAATCGTCCAGGAATCCGTGGGACAAGGTGGTATGTAGCGATCTGACACACTTAATTGGCCGATCGATCGGACCTCCGATTCCCGCTGACATCGCCGGAATCGATCGGATAGGTGATCGATCGGCCATGGAATCCGACAATGTATGGCTAGCTATAGACAGCACTGCTTTGGTAGATACTTTGGTAGATGCTACGGAATACCTAGAATTTTGTCATATCTATAATAATAAAGAGCAGCAGACCCAAACTGCCTTCCACCTTACTTTCCTATTTTTCTATTATCATTAGTTGCTCTTTCTGCTGATTTGCAGAGGCCCACTCGAAACCCTAACAAATCAGCCGTTTAATTTTGGGTTTCTAAGCACTTCTTAATGTCATCTTTCCTCAGCTATTCTCTTAAACTAAATATTGCAGATAATAAAGGTCAGATTGACCTGTGTATTTCCCAAAGGCACTGCCCAAGGCTGGTAGCCAGGGAGTTCTATCAATGGTCTAGCCATATAGCTAAGAATCAGGAGGCTTTAGTGGGACAATGTCTATTGCTAGCAATGAGGACGGTTGCTGATTGGGGCAAGAACATAGGTTTTAAATTTTGTTTCTGCCATAGAAAGCGTGCCTTTAATTATTACTGCTAAACCTTTGAACCCAAGTGAAAAGAATAGAGAAGTAATAATAGCCTAGCAACACCTTGACATCTGTGCTAAAGCTTTCCAATGAAAATATGTTACACTATGGTAATATGGGGAGTTACTTTGTACTTTCAGTGTAAAGTAAGCACTATCCCAAGTATTTTGTACATATGTGCAGGAGGTCCAGATTCTCTCCCATTTCTGCTATTTACAATAGCATTTAATTGTTTGGTTTAATAGTGTCAGAACAAATATATCCATTTTTAATGTGTCAAAGATACGCCCGCTCTGTAATCTTATTACAGGAAAAAAATCCACTGGCTTGTAGTTCAACCACTTGACTTTTTACTGCATATAAATTCACTCCTCATAAATCTCTGCCACAGCACTTTTCTTTAACATAAAAAAAACAGATCTATTATTTTTCCACTTAATGCAAAGCGCTGGACATTTTTCCTATTCGCCTCTGCCTAACTATGACTAAAACAAGCAGTAACGTGTTATATATCATGAAACAACAATCTTCTGCAACTCACTTTGACACTTTGTATGCTTTGACAAGTCTAGAAATGTAATGTTCTGTTTCGGATGACAATGTAAACAATCACCTGACAGCATATTATTTTTCTGCGTGTGATATACACTGCTATAAAAGGTGAAGATGAGATAAACATGACATAGAGCTTATGCAATCCTAACATTTAAACACCCAGGAAAAATGAACTGTTGAGGGAAGGTAACCAACATTACCTGCTGTAACATAACGGCTTGCTGCTGCTGGAGGAGTGCCTGAAGCTGCTGCGGGGACAGTACTTGCTGTTGAAGTATCTGTTGCATCTGCTGAGGGGTGATCACCTGGGGAGTCATCATGGCCACTGAAACAGGCACCTGCCATAAAGAAAAAGAAACATCACAGCTAAGATGAGTTGAAAGGCATTGATTGCTTATGGCTGCAATGATTTCATTGACATTGATTATACTCTTCGCTGCTGCTCAGCTTCAGTGTATGTATATGTCATGCTCCGACAGGGAGATACTTATTCTACATAATTATTAGAGAGCAGTTTAAAAAGGTTGTAGAGTGTATTCATTTTCTCAGACTGTCTCAATAATGCTTCAGAAGTGAAGCAGGAGACCATTACCCAGCTGTACTGCTGAACTACAGGGCACAACTGCCTATTTGTAAGAAAGAAACAATTGTCATTATTTACAAATAATACATTCAAGCAGTAAGTCTGGCTACGACAAACAGACAGAAAACCTTTTTATACACAATTATAATAAGGGGCCTAAAGCATTTTGGTATATCTATACAATGTACATGTCATAAGTTATATTGGCTTCATCTGTTTTCAGATTTATTATAGAAAAAGCAATCAGTGTCTTTATATATTCTGAGAACCACCCATGAATCCAATGTAATGGAAAAATGAGGTGTCTAGACCAAATCAGCAAAGAAGCCTATGAATACAATGCTGCCTGTCAACAGAGCAATCAGCAATCTCTCCCAGAATCATAAGGTAAGAAAAAAGAAAAGAAAACTAATGCAGCCTCACCATCAACGGACAAGTAAACTACAGTATACAACAGTTTTTGTTTGGGGTTCAAACATGTCTTAACTTACATATTGACATTTTGCTAAATGCATCACAAAGAAAAAGTATTTAGGTATTTCAACCACGAAATAAATTTATTGTAATATATATATTAGTTTGAGCTTGTTACTAGTTCCCTTTTATAACCTGGCAACACTTTTAATTTACAATAGCATTGTCAGTCATGCCATTTCTAAAAACTAATCAAGATGTCAAGATGTCTATACTCAATTCCTTTATTTTGTGCTATGGACACATTAAACCTGTGCCCAATACTGGCAGTTTAGCTCTTTTGTTGTTTTCAAGGCTAGAATGTGATGGTGCATGGGGTAATGTATGGACTGTATGCACAGTAGATAGCTTATACCCAGGCTAAGAAAAACCTGGGTTGGTGCAGGCCAAGCATTTCCAGCAGCCTCTGACTTCAGTACTTGTTACATTAAGTACTTGACGTTTCCCATAATTCCTGTACAGTTTCAGAAGTGTGATTATGATTGAGATACTCCAAAGGCTTTATAAATTCTACAATACAATCAACCTGCATACGTTTATGGCGCTATCCACGTATTTAAGTAAATATTCATTTACAACTCTGAAAAATGATCTAACTACAGCTACTATTTGGTAGTATAGTGTAGTGTAGTGTAGAAAAGTGTTATCAATATAATCCCCCATTCATACCAGGGCATAAACCCCTTTGCTAAATACAATGATGGCTACATTGCTGAACATTTATATACATCTAGAAAACTACATACAAGATATTAAACTAGCACATAGAGCTGGTTTCATGGATTCTACATTGAAAGAACAGCGAAATGATCTATGAATGACACAGTCTTCCATAAAATATTTGGTTGAAAAAGCACAGAAGACAAGTTTCACAAAGATAAGCATGAAGCAAAAAATTTAAGCAAAAGCGACAAATCTCACAAACACAACTGCAAAATAATAAAGCTTAAACTATATTTACATTTTAAGCCTGCACTATACATTGATCCAAAGATAAACGCGCTAAAGACTTAGCTTACAGTTGCAATGATCCACAGATACTGAGATCTTGTACAAACATTATGTCATTATCTCAGAAATGCATTGCAAGTCTTGTTATGTATGATAGCTGATTTACGTAAAAAGATGAAAGTGGTACAATCAGAAGCACAACTTACAGTTAAATGCCTAGTGATGCTTAAGCATTCTGTTGCCAAAAATGAAGCATCTGTTTACAGCACTGTGTGTTCTAATCCAACTCAGATAAGAGGAATACAGCAGTGAGCTGGACAAATCTGTTCCGGTTATTTATGAAAGGCAGAGCAGCTCTCCTCACATGACAAGTAGAGAAACAAACAGGACTCCTTGGATGCAGCTACTATGACCTTTACTAATTAGTTAAAAACTATGGTCATCAAAGCACATGAACATCTATCGAAGGTCAGTAAAAATGTGATGTACCTAAAAGATCTTAAGATTATCACATGAAAAAAATTATAAAATACTGATATAAGGATATGATGAAATAAAAACAAAGTAAACATCACATGCTAGTGTAGCATATTCAGATATTATATTTCTGTATTGATACATGGTGACAGTCAAAACCTTGTGCGGCCACACAATAACCAGTGATGTATAATACTGCGCTGATTTGAATGTACACTATGTACATTATGTGTTAGTAAATGGATAGAGATAGCTTTGTAAATTCATTTTATTACATTCTAGCACACCATAATACATTTACACAGTTTGTACCCTGTTTTCTCGAAAATAAGGCAACCATCGAAACTAAGGCACCCTTACTTTTTTGACCCTGAAATATAAGGCATCCCCCCGAAAATAAGGCACCCCCAAAGATACAGTACTGCAACTTTGGACAGGGGGGATCAGAGGGGGCAATGAAAATTACACAGGAGGATCAGAAGGGGTTACTAAAATGGTAATCCCCCCTCTATATCTCCTCTACCATTTTGATTCTCCCCTCTGATCGCCCCTGTATCCTTTTAAGTGATCCCCCAACCCAAGATAAGACGTAGGGCATCTTTGGGAGCAAATATTAATATAAGATTAACGTAAAGTAAGAACTATCGAGTGCACCAGATCGCTCTGACTTTTATGCCTACTTGGCAGAGTTCAGAGCAAAAGGGATTTTGAGGCAAACATTAAGTATAAATAAAGTACAACAGAAATCATTAACAATGATAATAGTACATATTAAACTTCTGTAATCACAAATTTTATTCAGTATCGCATGCAATTAATTGTTGACGCGTTTCACGACATGCAAGTCGCTTCCTCAGGACATTTTTCATGGGTCAATAGGTTGTCACTGCAAGGAAAAAGATATCAATCAATATGGGGGGCACATTGTTTTATCAAATAAAAAATAAAAACTCGTTGGACCCAAATGGTGCCAAGCGTTTAGAAGTCAAACTCCCCCTTTTACCTAGATCCCGATTGGTGTGGGTACACCCGACTCGATCCCCCCAGGGGAGCCTGGTTGGCGCCATTCGACGTAGGATTTTTTGGGACCAACGAGTTTTTATTTGTTATTTGATAAAATAATGCCCCCCATATTAATTGATATCTTTTTCCTTGCAGTGACAACTAATTGACCCATGCATAATGTCCTGAGGAAGCGACTTGCATGTCACGAAACGCGTCGACAATTAATTGCATGCGATACTGAATAAAACTTGTGATTACAGAAGTTTAATATGTGCTATTATCATTGTTAATGATTTCTGTTGTACTTTATTTATACTTAATGTTTGCCTCAAAATCCCTTTTGCTCTGAACTCTGCCAAGTAGGCATATAAGTCAGAGCGATCTGGTGCACTCAATAGTTCTTACTTTCCGTTAATCGATTGTGGGATGTTGGCAGACTGCCTATTGTTAGTTACGTAACCTTGATATCAGGGGCTTTTTCGTTCTTTTCACAAATATTAATATAAGGCACTGTCTTACTTTTGGTAAGTATTACAGGCTAAAGTTACCATGGAACTAATTTGCTATTTTGTTTGCATAACACATATAAAACTTGTATAAGTTATATTTTATTTAAGTCAAATTGGCTAAATTTCCTTGGGTTTATATGTCTTGAATACACAAACAGCAAGATCTTTTTACCATAATTCCTACCTGTGTTGTGACTAATTGAAAGTTTTGGGTAATCAACATCAATGGGACACAGCAGGCACACAGACCTGAGATTCTAACCATAGAGGTTTGAAAAGTAAAATTCTAAAGAAATATCACAAAATGTCAGGGTGCAAATATTGTGTTAGCTGTATATTTCCTCTATTCTAAAGCCTCAATTCAAATATTGAGCCTAAGCCCAGACTGAGCTTTGTCCGGCCATTTTAAGACATCCACGATTTAAACTCCTTCAGTGTAGCTGGTAAAAGGTGTGTTTTCCTAAAGGTCTGAGACTCCAACAAGGTTTTCACTAACTTCGCAAAGTATTTGTCTGAATCTATCCTTAATTCTAGTTTGTCTGTAGCTGCTACTATTAAATATATCACTAAATAAAGCACCCCCACCATGCTATTTTTATGTAAAAGCCTTTTGCAAGGTCAAATAGTCAAACTTTTGTTATGTTTCACATGCTTCTTGCCAAATTCCAAACCATATACAAGTTGTTAAAGCAACACCGTTACAATTTTTAGTCTCGATTTTCCTGAGATTGATCGTTTAAACGCTTGTGGCCTGCAATAGCGGAATCATTTCCAATTAGGAGATCAATCACACCATATTGTGTTATCAATTCATTATTGATTCCTCACCGCGATCGATCATTAGGACAGTGAACTGGAAATTATATAATGTGGGTTGGACGCTAACAGCTCGATCGATAGGAATGAATGCATTAATGCTCCGTGATTCACGAGCGATCAGTTTAATTTTACAGACAGGTCCGATACTTGAGGTTTTTTTTCCGCGATTCTGGAAGTTTTTGATCGATCGCACACTTTGTGCATGCATCGATTTCTGCTTGATTGATTGCGGCATATGATGGCCATGGTCGATCGCACAAGAATCGAGACGAGAATGGCCAACTTAAATGTTGACCCGATCTACATCTCTACATCAGTCTTGT